>CP125978.1:301851020-302255017 GCA_030063025.1 Avena longiglumis
TCATGGATAAAAAGCAAGTGATCACCGGGATTCAGGTTTCTGTCACTCCGGCAACCACGCGATTAGTAGCCAAATACACAATGTATTCCCCTAGTCCCATAAATGGTGAAGTATCATGTAATCGACGTTCACATGACACCACTAGAAGAATAGCACCACAACTTAAATACTAAACCATTGAATAATAACTCATCACAGATTCACTACTAACAACATGACTTCTCCCATGTCCTCAAGAACTAAACAAACTACTCACAAGACATCATATGGATCAAGATCAAAGATGATATGACATTGGATAACAATCTGAACATAAACAATAATCCAATGGTTCCACTCACAAGCATCAACTACAATAGTAATCAACACCGGGAAAGTTTCCCCTAAGAACTAAAGCAATATCCAACACAATTGTTACAGCGGGACGGAGTGGTGATGATGGTGCTGGTGGAGATGATGGTGTGGATGATGATGATGATCCTGATGAAGCCTAGCTTGATGACGGTGTTGATGGCGATGGTCTCCCCTCTCCGAGAAGGAATTCCCCAGGCAGAAATCTGTCTGCCGGAGAGATCTTTCTCTCTCGGTGTTTTCCGCCCCTAGAGGCGGCGGAAATCTATTTGTGGTCACTCCCCGAGCCTTAGGGTTTCAAAGGGAAGATATAGGCAAAGGGGCGGAGTCGGAGGCCGAGCAGGTGGGCCACACCTGCCCTAGGCGCGGGGTCAGGTGGGCCCGCGCCTAGGGGGTGTGGGCCCCCTGAGGCCCCACTTGGTCCCTCCTTATGGCTTCCTTCGTCTTCTGGTAAATAATATGTTGCCATATTTTTATGGTATTTTTCTGATCTTCGCGAAATTGCACCGAAATGCCTTCTTTTCCATCAGAATCCAGACTCCGGCAGTCCATCCTCCAAGAATCATCCAGCATGCATAAACAGATGAAAAGCCATAAGTAGTATCTCATAATAAGACAAATATCAGTGAATAGAGGTAAATTATGATATAGAATGGTGATGCAAATTGGGCGTATCAAGAATGCAGGTGCCATGTACCAAAGGTGCATGCAGGCATGCCTGAAAAACCAGATCGGTCGCAACATTCAATTCTATGTCGACGACATAGTAATCAAGACGAGGGAGTCCAAGACGCTGATCGACGATCTCCTTGAGACGTTTGATAACCTTGATCACTACAAGATCAAACTAAACCCAGAAAAGTGCACCTTCGGCGTCCCATCTGGCCAACTACTCGGCTACTTCATCTCCCAACGGGGGATAGAGGTGAATCCGAAGAAAATCAGGGCCATACTAACCATGGAGAAGCCGAAGAACCTCAAAGGTGTCCAGCAGCTCACTGGGCGAATCGCAGCGCTGAGAAGATTCATCAGCCGCATGGGTGACAAGGCCCTGCCTTTTTACCAGCTGCTACACAAGGAGAACAAGTTCGAATGGACACCCGAAGCAGACGACGCATTCGAGGACCTCAAGCGGCTACTCTCCACCTCTCCTGTCCTGGTCATGCCAAAGGAGCGAGATCCATTGCTGCTATACATCGCAGCTACGCATCGGGTGGTAAGCACCGTACTCGTGGTAGAATGACCCAAAAATGGCAAGACCCATGGGGTCCAACGCCCAATCTACTATCTCAGCGAGGTATTGACTCCAACAAAGCAGAGGTGCCCTCACTACCAGAAGCTCGCCTAGAGCATATTCATGACGGCTCGTCAGCTAAGCCACTACTTCCAGGAGCATCAGATCATGGTCGTCAACGAGGCCCCACTGTCCAACATCCTGAACAACCCCGAAGTCACAGGACGCGTAGCCCTCTGAGGCATCGAGCTGTCTCCTCTATACATAGTCTACGAGCGGCGCAAGGCCATCAAATATCAGGTCCTCCCTGACTTCCTCGTCCACTGGATGGAACTTCAGCTGCCGGACACTTCGGACATGACGCAATCATGGACGATACACTTCGACGACTCCAAGCGTGAGGCTAGAGCAGGAGATGGCGTCATACTGACATCCACTCAAGGCAACAAGATGAAATACGTCCTTCGGATGAAATTTCGCGCCTCCAACAACGAGGCCGAATACGAGGCCCTCATCCATGGCATGTGAATGGCCTAGATCTGCGGTGCAACACGCCTCGTCATCTACGGTGACTCGAATCTTGTCGTCCAGCAGACAATGAACGAGTGTGACGCTCATAGCGCCAACATGATCATGTACCACACGCTCTACAACTCACTCGAAGGGGACTTTGATGGTTGCGAGCTTCGACACGTTGGAAGGTAAAGCAATGAAGAAGACGATAGGCTCGCCAACATCGGATCCATCTGCGCACGGGTGCCACCAGGTGTGTTCCTCGAACAAATCTGTGTACCCTCTATCAAGAGAAAGTTCCTAAAGGGTTCAACCGAAGAAGCAGAGCACTTAGGGGCTGCGCCACCCGAAGGTCGGAAGGGACCCGAAAATCTCAACACCGAGGCCGAGCTGGTCAGCCTGATGCAGGTCATGGCAGTTGAAGAGACATGGACGTAGCCATACCTTCGGTACCTGATAAACAATGAACTGCCAATGGCCAGACAGATGCCCGGCGCATATCTCGCCAGTCTAAGGCCTTCACCATCCACAATGGCGAGTTGTACAAGCGCAGCATTTCGGGTGTGCTCCAAAGGTGTGTCACCATCGGCGACGGCAAAACCATCCTCCAAGACATCCACGAGGGCATCTATGGACATCATGCAGGCAACCGCACCCTAGTCGCCAAAGCTCTATGAGCTAGATTCTACTGGCCAACAGCTATAAACGACACCAAGGACATCGTCAAAAGGTGCAATGCTTGTCAGAGGTACGCGGACAAGCCGCACGCATGAGGATCTGAGCTAAGGCCCATACCAATGGCATGGCCCTTCGCCCAATGGGGCCTCGACATGATCGGCAAACTACCCAAATCCTCAAAAGGAGGCCACGTCTTCCTCCTGGTCGCAGTCGACAAGTTCACCAAGTGGATCGAGGCCATGCCCGTCACCAACCAAAGCGGCAAAACTGTCGTCAAGTTCTTCGAGTCCATTCTCTACAGGTTCGGCGTGCCACATAGCATGATCATGGACAATGGCTCGAACTTCATCTCGAAGGAATTCCAAGACTTCTACGAAGGCCTTGGCATCAACATATCATACACCTCTGTGGCGCACCTGCAGACCAACGGACAGGTCGAAAAGGCCAACGGACAGGTCGAAAAGACCAACAAGCGCCTGTTATGCCCACTCGAAAGTCTTACGGGAGCCTAGGCAGAGGAGCTACCCTCCGTCCTCTGGAGCCTGCGTACAACGCCGAACATCTCAACTGGCTTCACGCCCTTCTTCATGGTGCACGGAGCCGAAGCCGTGCTACCCGCCGAAGTACGCCACAAGGCCCCACGGGTTGTTGCCTACAACAAGGCCGAATCATCGGTAGCACTCAAAGACGCTATCGACACACTTGATGAGGCACGCGACATTGTCACGGCTTGCTCAGCAGTCTACTAGCAGAGCCTTCGCAACTACCACAGCCGACGGCTATGCCCAAGGTCCTTCGTCGAAGGAGACCTAGTCCTGCGACTCAAGCAAGAGCGGCCGAAGAAGATCGAGTCACCCTGGGAAGGACCCTACATCGTCACAAAAGTCATCCCAGGTGGCGCCTACCACCTCATGGACATCACATCAGGAGTCGAATACTCCAATCCCTGGAACGTTGCACGTCTACGATGCTTCTACCCCCTAGCTGCCTCTTTACTTTCAATAAGCCTCCTCGTTATGCTATGAATAAAACCTAAGTCCCTTGGCTGAAATTTCTTTTTCTCTGCATTACTTATCGCTAAAACACTCTCAGGGGCTACGCCTCACCTCACGACCTCGTCGAATGAGAACAATGCATACAACCTGAGTAGCTGACCACGTCAGGCTAACGAAAAGGACATGCACATAACAAAGCACAACGTGCTAATACATATAACCTTAAAAAAGGGCACAACAAGCCCACTCGAATGAATACAAATTTTATATTAAGTTTTCTTTACATGATCTACCTATTGTGGAGCATTACATGCGTCGGCTGCTCGAACAGACCTACGATCTCCTCAGCATGCTGCGCCACAGCCGCATAATGCGGACGCATGTCCCATAGGGTGCCATCAGGTCGAAGGGGTGTCCCAGTATCCACCTCCGCGAGATTGACATCACGGCGATGCAGCGGAACGAGAGACAAAGCAGCCTTCACCCCAGCAATCAGCTGATGCCGCACCAACTCTTTGATGTGGCCCACATTCCAAAATTTCGCAAGAAGGCCCCAAAGGGTGGAAGGTGCCTCATCCAAGGGGGACATGACGGACCAAATGGCCGCCAGAGAAGTCCTCGCCTACTTCAGCACCCGAGAAACCTGGTGTCGGGGGGATAACCCCCGGTAGGGTCACGAGAGGTGAAACATAGCGCAGCATGGCTAGCTTCGAGTAAAGAAAGAACCAGGCCGGGTAAGAACGGACGGGTAAGAGAAGCATGAGCGGACGGCATATAAACTATGTCGGCCCGCATAAGACAAGGTTGCAATTCCTGCGGGAACCAACGAGTCGAGTCTACCGAGGAAGGGCCGAGCAAGTAGGACGCGTGGCACCTTTCCGAGTAAGGTTCAAGAGGGACCATGGTAAAGAATGGTCAAAAGAGAAGGGCGACGCCGGGTGACACAAAGGAGCCGGGTGACGCCCAAAGCATACGTTGACGTACAAAGTAACAGCATGACGCCAAAAGGAACAGGAAGCAGCATACCAGAAGACCGTTAGCTGTCAAGCTTTATGGACTGGGCCATTGGGCTTAGGGCAAGCCCATGACCCGACCCACATCATAGGGACCAAGATCCAAACAGTAAACCCTAGAACCCAAAAGGGTATTAGCTAGCAAGTAGTGAACTAGTAGAGGGAGGTTGGACCAAGTAGTGAACTAGTGCACTGAAACCTAGCTTATATAGCTCAAGGAGCACTTGTAATCTCTGGGTATCAATCAAATTGCTAAGTATGGAGAGTTCTTCTTGTTCTTCATGCATGGCTCGACCATGCACTCCCTCCCCGGTGACCACAAGCACCCATTTAGCCCCCAACTTAAGCCTACCCATGGCATCTGCCGTGCCACCACCATGATAGTTGGCGCCCACCTTGGGGCAGAAGCAGGTGCTTGATGGAGTCTTCATCCGGACGGGCAACATCATCGCCAAGACCGGCGAGCGCGTCTACTCCGACCTCATCCAGAGGTTTGGAGCGCTCAACTTCGTCAGCGACAACGCGGGCTGCTTCGGGACCCAACCGTTCCCTAGAGGCGGTCGCTTCATCAAGTTCGGCGAGCACCAGGTCTACGTTGCGGTGCGCGTGGAACGCACATATCCCGAGTGCGTCGTCCTGGCGCCGGATCCGCCAGCGATTCATGTCACTGGGAAGCTTCACCAACTCGTCTCCATGGAGGTAATGATGACAGCCCCAAACCCCGCAGCTCCCCCAATAGTTCCAGTAGTGAATGAGAACGCAGAGGGAGGAAATCATGAGGAGACGCCAAGGGCTGCAGGGACAGTAAAGGCACTACTAGAAAAACCAGAAAACATAGCTATGAGTAAAAGGGCTAAGGAACTGCAGGAAGCGATAGACAAGTTGGCAGAGCCAGTGGCACAGGCAACTGACCCGGCACGTGTGCAAGCCGAGTTGGAGGAAGCTAGGATAAAGGTTTTGGAGAAAGCAAAGGAATTAGCACAGTTACAACAGGACATGGATATCACCATCTGAGAGCTTAACTCAGCAAATCGAGTCAAGGGCGCAAAGACCCGGCTTAATGCAACGAGATTGAGAGGAAGGAACCTCAACGAGGAGCTGGCAGATGCGATGTAAAAAATAACGCCAGAGAACAGCAACGAAACAGCCATGCAGCCAACATATAACACAACAACAGCTAATTTGCGAGTAGCAGAAGCAGCAATGGCAGAATTACCCCACTTGGAGGGAGAAGCAAAGAAAAGGAAACAAGAACGAGTCAATGAACTAGTAAAAGTAGCTAGCATACTGAATGAGGTGTATTACAGAGCAAATCCGGGTATAGCAGGAAGGTCACAGTTGGTTCACTCGGCGACTCCTGTCCCGGCAAGATCGGCTGGGCACACGGCATCCTCACTCGGAGCGGCGCCTAGGCCGAGAAAAGAAAAAAGTGTGGATTCTGGAAGAAACAAGCAGATGGTCTCCTATGATCCGGCAGTGGTTCAAGGAAACCCGGCACATGCGCAGGGCGCGAGAAGGAATAATGCCCAAGAAAATGAAAACCAGGAGAATGCAGGCCGAGAAAGGCAAGCAGGGCAAAGAAATGACAACGGAGGGCAGAATTTTGCGCCTCATGCTAGGCGGGGAACTCACTCGGCAGGAGGAGGAAATCCAGCGCCGAATAACGCACCAGCTCAGCCAGAAAGAAGACAGCAAAGCGCGGGAAAGGCAGCTCAATATCCTGCTGACCCGAACGCAAACAAGTATAATGGTGGTTACTCGTCTATGGTAAATGACGGATACGAACTGCCGGATCACGCATATCAAGCAATGGGAGCAAGACTCGGAGGCAGGAACCTTCAGCCGGATGATGCAAGGCTGAAGCTTGACCGAATAAAAATGGCAGAGATAATTGAATCGCAAGGTCCGCAGGGTCCACCGTGCTTTGGCCCAAGGATCATGAAGGAGGCACCGGTGCCAAATTTCCAGCTGGCCAGAGGGACAAAAACGTATGATGGAAGCACTAAGCCAGAGGACTGGCTCATAGATTATGGAACTGTTGTGAAGATCGCGCACGGAAATTTGAGATGGGCAGTATGTTATGTGCCGCAGATGCTGGAAGGACCAGCTTGGGTATGGTTGAATAATTTGCCACCGGGAAGCATTAACAGCTGGACCGATTTTCACGACGATTTTGTGAGCAATTTCACGAGCACTTACAAGAGGCCAAATCGCCCACAACAACTGGTGATGTGCAAGCAAAGACCGAATGAAACAGACAGGGAATTCCTCACAAGGTGGTGTACAATGTGTAACTCTTGTGAAGGGGTAATTGAGTCACGGGCAATCGCATGGTTTGCACAAGGATGTAGACATGGAAGTGTGATGTGGCAAAGGTTACAAATAGATATGCCGGCAAGCCTAGCAAAGACGATAAGAATCGCTGATTCGTATGCGTTAGGAGATCCGACTCAGCCGCTGCTCATGTCGGCAGACGGGATGACTGAGACTCAGATCTATGACGCTGCCGGGTCGCAAAGGCGCCAGGAAAGGTTTAAATACAGAAGCAAGAGAAGGGACGAAAGGCCAGATTACAGGTATGGTTTGACTCAGGTTGCTGCCATGAGTCAGGATCATCCAGATGCTAGAAGCAGTCAGCGTCAAAGGACAAGTGGACAACAACAATGGGTGCCAAAGAATGACGGCAAAAGGCCATACGACCAGAGGAAGCAATATTAGGACCGGCAGAAATATACCTATGAGATGATGTTGGACCAGCCGTGTAAGTTTCACACGCCTATTCCGAGTAAACCAGCCAATCACACAACAAGGCAATGCACTTGGTTTCAGAAAGGAGATAGAGTGGATTCGCCGAATAAGCATCTTCCACCACCTCCACCTCCACCACTTACCGGAGGAAATGCTCGGACAGTGGGAGCAGACAACAGATATGAAAAAGGCATCGGAGGTATCAGAATCAAGAAAGAAGAGAAGCTGTGCACCAGGTGCACAATCCAAGAGGTGACGACGCTCATGTCGGTCACGGAACTAGAAATGAGTACAGAGAACATCACCAAAGCTATGTTGTCTTTGTCATAGAGCCAAATGACAAAAAGAGCCAGCAGCAACGAATGATGGAGGTGAATGCCACGATGCCTGCAATCCCCAAGTACATGCATTGGTCTAAGCAAGAAATAACTTGGAGTATAAAAGATCACCCCAAGATCATGCCAACCCCAGGAGGATATGCTCTAGTTTTGGATCCAACATCAAACTGTAGTGTCGGCAGCAGACGGAGGCCCGTGGCCTGGTCTAAGAGCCGCCGAAAACACTGCGACCTGTCGCCTCGCATGGCGGCTAGGCCGCACGCCTCCTCCTGTGCCCTCCCCACTCACCTCCGCCGCCGCATGCGCTGTCGGGCTCGGCCCCGGTGCCGGCGGCCTCGCTTCCCTCGGTGTCCTCCTCGCGCGGGACGGCGCGATGCCGGCGGTGCATCTCGGCGGCAGCGGTCTAGCTCAACGGCGGCGGGGCGACCTAGTGCCGTGGATGGTAAGTGCAGCGGCGGGAGCCCCAGTTGGTGGCGACGGTGGCAGGGACTGGTTCGGCTGGAGCCCCGCAGGCCCAGATCTGGGACCTTTGGGCCTGATCTGGGTTAGGCTGGCTGGCTGGGCTCGACCTTGTTACCCCGGCTAGACTGACGAGCGGTGCGGGATGGGTGGCAGCAACAACATCGCGCAAGCTGCTGCGTGGCGGAAGGAGCTTCACGGGTCTATCTGGGTCCGGCCGGGTCTATGGTGCCGATCTAGAGGGTAGCGACAATGGTGGTCTACGTGCAGCAGCGTGGTGGCGGTGACTTTACGGGCCCTTTCAGAGCTTGGCCGGGCTGCACGGCCTGGTGTGTCTCTGCTGTCGCGTCCGGTCGGCACCCGCCAATGGCGGTGGAGGATGTCCTCCAGATGGCTATATTGCTGCCGCCTTCCAGCTCCAATAGCTTGGTGTGATCATGCTGACACGTCCGGTCGGCTACCGTCTATGGTTGTGGAGGCTGTTCCCTCCCGCGTGGTTGTCTTACTGTCGTCCTGTCTTCGGCCGTCTTTTCTTAGTCCGGCCGGCCTCGTAGCGTTTGCCATGGTGAGACGACGATGGTGACACAAGACCGTGGTGGCGTATGTTAGTGGGTGGAATAATTGGTGGAGTGCTACGGATTGTCTAGGGATGTGGTTTTTTGGGTCGGGAGAAATCTCTGTCGTCTTGGCACCGACACGGTGATGCTTGCGAGTGTCGCCATTCCTTCCTGAAGGGCGTCTGGGGTACCTCTTCCCCACAACCCATAGTGTACCAAGGGAAACCCTAGGACTAGTCCGAGCAGCAGCGACGTCGTCGTCGTTTTCCTTCTTGGAGGTGTTGCTTGGTACGCGGCGATGCGGAGTGCTAGGATCGTGGTGGGGCTACTCCGGAGGGCGCAGCGGTGGCGTGTCATCTTCGTTTTCGTTGATCCGCCGATGTTGGCATTGTTTTCTATTTTTTTCTTTTTGCTTCTTTTGGGCTTATTGTGCTGTCTGCCCCAGCTGTGGTATCTCATATTTTATCGGGTTTTGCTATATTAATATAGCGGGGCGAAAGCCTATTTCGATATATCAACGTCAAGTTTTCAGAAGTACTGATTGATGGTGGCAGTAGCATCAACATCATGCACAAGGATACAATGATCAAGTTAGGAATTACATGAACATGTTGGAGCCGACTAAGACCACTTTCCACGGTATTGTGCCGGGATTGTCCTGTGAGCCAATTGGCAAGATCTGGGTCGACGTCTTATTCGGAAATAGAGAGAACTGTCGCACTGAGGCCATAGAGTTTGAGGTAGTGGATTTGGTCAGCTCATATCATGCCTTACTCGGCAGGCCGGCTATGGCAAGATTCATGGCGACTACCCACATTGCTTACTTAAAGATGAAGCTGCCAGGCCCATGTGGGGTGATTACAGTTGAAGGGGACTACAAAATATCTATTGCTTGTGCTTTAGTCGGATCTTCACTGGCCGAGTCACTCGTCATAGCACAAGGAAAAAGTCAAATGTTGGAAGTGGCAGCATTGGCCAAAGGAGAACAAATGTCCATGCCGACACTCACCAACCCGCATGGCAATATGTCATTTCAAGCTACCAAAGAAACCAAGAAGGTGCAGTTAGATGAGACTTTCCCAGAGCATGCAGTTACCATTGGGGTTGGCCTCACAGACAAATAGGAAAGCGAGCTCACCAGCTTCCTCCATGAGAATCGGGATATCTTTGCATGGTCCACTCAAGATATGCAAGGAGTTCCGAGGGAGCTGGCTGAGCACTCTCTTCATGTAAGACCAGATGCCAAGCCGGTGAAGCAACCCCTCCGCCGCTTCGTCGAAGATAGGAGGAAAGTGATAACTGCCAAGATTGCCAGACTTTTAGCTGTTGTATTCATCATGGAAGTACTGCACCCGGACTGGTTGTCAAATCCAGTCTTGGTCGAGAAGAAAAAAGATGACCCGAATGTGGTAGTGGTATGGCGCATGTGTATTGATTACACGAACCTCAATAAGGCGTGTCCAAAAGATCCATTTCCCCTGCCACGGATCGATCAAGTCATAGATTCTACTGCTGGGTGTGAGTTATTGTCGTTTGTGGATGCGTATTCAGGATTCCATCAGATACCACTGAATCCGGATGATCAAATAAAGATAGCTTTTATCACCCCGTACGGGGCTTATTGCTATCGAACCATGCCATTCAGATTGAGAAATGCAGGCGCAACATATCAAAATGCATGCAAAAATGCTTGCAAGATCAATTGGACAAAAACGTTCAAGTATACGTCGATGATGTGGTAATAAAAACCAAACAAAGTCATACTCTAATTGAGGACTTGCGTCAAACATTCGCAAACTTGAGAAGATTCTAGATGAAGCTTAACCCGGAAAAATGTACATTTGGTGTCCCGGCTGGCAAGTTACTCGGATTCTTTGTATCCAGCCAAGGAATTGAAGCCAACCCGACAAAGATCAGGGCCATCGAAAGAATGGAATTGCCAAAAACCCTCAACGATGTCCAGAAGTTTACTGGATGCCTGGTCTCGTTGAGCAGGTTTGTTAGTCGGCTAGGCGAAAAAGCCCTACCAATATATCAACTGATGAAGAAATCAGACAAATTCACATAGACACAGCAAGCTGATAGCGCTTTCTATGAATTAAAGAAAATGTTGGCAACAGCACCAATATTAGCATCACCATTATCCAAAGAGCCAATGTTGCTCTATGTTGCTGCAACCAACAGAGTTGTAAGTGCAGTAATAGTGGTTGAACGTGAAGAAGGGGCAAACCAGTCCAAAGACCGGTGTATTACTGGAGCGAAGTGCTCTCTGTCTCGAAACAGAATTACCCGCATTATCAGAAGATGACATATGGGGTATATATGGCAGCAAAGAAGCTTAAACATTATTTTCAAGAACACCCAATCCGGATAATATGCGAGGCACCTATCTCGGATATATTGGGCAGCAAAGATGCTAGCGGCCGAGTCGCAAAATGGGCCATAGAACTCGCACCATATACTCCACAATATGATAGGCGAGATGCAATAAAGTCTCAGGCTGTTGCAGATTTCTTTGTAGACTGGATGGAAATGCAGTATGAACCACCACTGCCAGATCCGAATTACTGGAAAATGCATTTTGACGGGTCCAAGACGAAAATGGGTCTGGGCGCTGGGATAGTGCTCACATCTCCAAAGAGGGATCAACTAAGGTACGTGTTACAGATTCATTTTGCTGCTTCTAACAACGTTGCCGAGTATGAAGCACTTGTCCATGGCATATAAGTAGCCAAGGAAATTGGTATCAAAAGGATCATGTGCTTTGGCGATTCGGATTTGGTGATTCAGCAAGTGTCTAGACATTGGGATGCGCTGGACGCAAACATGGCATTATATCATTTCCATGTGCAACAAATTTCGGGATATTTCGACGGCTATGAATTCCATCATGTCCCTAGAGCAGAAAATGAGGCAGCAGATGTACTATCCAAACTAGGATCATCTCGGCAAGCAATACCACCAGGGGTAGCGCTGGAGCACCTCAGGAAACCATCGATCAAGCCGTCACCAGAGTCTAACTCAATCAGGGTCACCCAGCGAGTTAGGAGTCAGATGTGGTACCAATGGATATCGACTCAGGGGTAGGTTCGAGTCACTCGGGGACTGACACTCGAGGACTCCTCAGGTCATGTCGGCAGAGCATATGTCAGCGGAGCCAATGGACGTTGATGTTGAAGCAGACCCAGAACCACTGATACCAATATGGACGCAGCCAATATTCAACTATTTAAAAGATGGGACCATGCCGAGTGATGAAACGTTGGCAAGGCAAACAGCATGAAGAGCAAAAGTGTACACCATAATCAACAAGGAACTATACAAGCGAAGTGTGACGAGTGTACTGCAGCGTTGTATCAGCCCAGAGAAAGGCCAGGAGATCTTATTGGATATTCATCAAGGAGAATGCGGGCACCATGCGTCATCAAGAGCATTGGTGGCCAAGGAATTCCGACATGGATTCTACTGGCCAAGCGCATTGAGACAAGCACAAGAGTTAGTCGGAAGATGCAGTGGTTGTCAACACTATGCATCCAAGTCGCATTTACCAGCGTCTGAATTAAAGACTATACCAATCACTTGGCCTTTTGCACTGTGGTGCCTAGATATGGTAGGACCATTCAAACCAGCAAGGGGAGGCATGACTCATATTTTGGTCATGATTGATAAGTTCACCAAGTGGATAGAAGTGAAACCAATCAAAAAGTTGGACGGTAAAACAGCTGTCACATTCTTAAGGGATATAATTCTCAGATATGGTTACCCACACAGTGTGATCACTAATAATGGCACGAACTTTGCCGAAGGAGCTTTTGCTCGCTTCTGTGGGAAACACCAAAAAAGACTCGATGTAGCATCAGTCGCCCATCCAAAATCAAAAGGACAAGTTGAACGGGCTAATGGCTTAGTTCTGTCAGGAATAAAACCCCGCTTAATGGAACCACTCCAGAGGTCACCTGGTTGTTCGATAGAGGAACTACCTTCAGTACTATGGAGTCTAAGAGAAACTCTGAATCGGTCAACTGGTTATACGCCATTTTTCCTCGTGTATGGGGTAGAAGCAGTTTTGCCTGCCGACATAGAATATGACTCGCCAAGGATAAGGCAATACTCGGAAGCCGAGGTAAAAGAGGCTCGAGAAGATGGAGTATACTTACTTGAAGAAGCAAGGGAACTGGCATTATCCAGATCCGCAATATATCAACAAAATCTCCGACGCTACCATAGCCGGAAAGTGAAACCTCGTGTTTTTCGAGAAGGGGATATGGTGCTAAGGCTGGTGCAGCGCACATCAGGAATGCATAAATTATCACCCCCATGGGAAGGTCCATTCATTGTAAGCAAAGCATTGCACAATGATTCCTATTATCTCATAGATGCTCGTGAAGCGCAAAAGAACAAGGCGTACAGGTCAGGAGATGAGACCAAAAGGCCATGGAATGTGGCTACCGTCATTCCTTCTATACTTAGGAGAAGCAATGCATGTATCACTTGAACTCTCATATGTCGGACGTGTGTACCGGCTATGTGCTGATAATAAAATGGTATGATTCGAAAAACTGACTCGGGGACTACCCCTTAAGTTTTCCATCTCAATTATTTTATGTCGGCTGGCGTGATACCCGAAATTTATCTCGGAACAAGTAGTGTTTACTCGAAAGAAATAAACTCTTCGACTATGATGTTGTCCGAAAACACGGCTTCATGGCAAGCAAGAGAAAAGGATGTATGACGGGTAAACACGAACGCCGGATAAGTACAAAGGAGAAATGCGAGTCGGCTTTAGTTTTTTGCCTAACTCTCTGCAGGTCGCGTTATACTACGTGTCGAGTAATCTCGGCCAAGTGATCCAAGTTTCATACACGCTAACTATATCCTTTGTACTTTGAGACTCTAATGTCGAACACCGAAAAAGGTAGACAGGGGCCAAAGTCAAGGAAAGGTGACACAGCAAAATGAAACTCGAGGACTTGCCGTTGAATGATTCACACTTAGAACGTAACGCAAATATATAAAGCCTATTAAAAGGCGCATAATCAAACTTAAAAGTGCAATGTATGTTACATATGTACCCGGCATACCGGGGATCTGATCAAAGTTCGAGTATTTGTTAGCCTAAGAAGCAGAAGAACTCGGAGGAGCATTCTTGGAGCTAGGAGCATTGCTTGGAGCATCGGCCGAGTGAGGGGCATCTATGGCCAGGTCATCCGGACCATCTGACTCGGTTGCTTCGCTGTCGTCACCCTCTTCATCAGCAACTTCCACGAGAGGGTCACCAAGGTCGAGGAAGCTGGGCCCGTCACACTAAGCATGCACCATGGTGTACTCGATCATGGCATAAGCTCGCTCCTGGCGCTTATTGATTAGCTCTGGATCATTCAGCCATTTGCCATCCCCCCTTATGCGAGCAAAAACATCAAGGTTGATGTCCTCATACCATGAAAGCACGAAGGAGAGAGCCTTGTCCGCTGCAGCTCGGCCGGCCGACTCACGCCATTGATCCAGCCGGTCTTCAGTAAGGAGCAATCTCTCGGCAAGTGGCTCGATGAGTTTAGGCGGGTCTTCATCCGGCCAGAGCATGTGAAATGCATGGATAGCCGACTTGAGCAAGTCCACACCGCAAGACTTGAGGGTCCTGACCCGTTCGGACACCGCTTCGAGAAGCTCCTCCATGGACACCTCGCCGTAAGCAGGAGCACCAGCTTCGACCCTCATTTTCTTCATGGCTCGGATGGCAAACATGTTGGCCTTAGGAAAATTCTCTGCAAGCAAAAGGAGAAATTTAGCAAAATAACAAAAGTAGATGGAAGAAGTCCAGAATGACTTATACAGTGCGCAAAGAGTAAGAACTCACTACCGAGAAAGAAGTTGATGGTGGCGAGCTTTCTATGCCAAGTTATGGCCTTGGCTTGGAGGGCAACGAAGTTCAGATTTGCCGACTCGACCGATCACTCGGCCTCGTCCAGCAGCCTCTTTGTCTTCTCGGCGCTGGCAGCCTGTTGCCCGTTCTTCTCGGCAAGCTCCTCCCTCAGCCCCTTCACCTTGGCCAAGTGCTTCTGCTCCATCTCGGCCATCAGCTTCTTCAGCCGAGTCACCTTATCTCGCTCATTCTGGAGTTCAGCTTGGTGCTTCTCTGCTTATTCGGAACAAATTACTTGTCAGCACCAACAGAAACTTTCAGCTATCACATCAATGAGGCAAGGAACTTACTCTCGGCCTCGCTGATCTGCGAGTGAAGAACCTCGATGGTGGATTGAGCGGAGGCTGTGAGAAAAGAGCAAGAGAAGATTGAGGAAATGTACCAAAGAAAAATACACAGAATAGGGAAAGAATGACTGAGGTTGGTACCTTGGCCTTGGGTATCAGTCTGCGGCTTTTCATACGCAAGTTCGAGCTTGCGATGCGCCAGAACGAGAGCTTGGTGCACTCGTTATGCGTGAGCTGATCAAAGAAGACAGACAGTAAGGAAGGGTCAAGTCAAGCAGCCTGCTGAATCAAAAAGCTTAAGAGCTTACAGCCGAGTAAGTTCCTTACTCGGCAGTAACCTCGAGGGCTAGGGATTGAAGCTCTAACATATGAGTTTAGCATAAGGAAATCAAAAGGCTTAAGAGCTTACAGCCGAGTAAGTTCCTTACTCAACAGTAACCTCGAGGGCTAGGGATCGAAGCTCTAACATGCAAGCTTGGGGTGAAGGATTTGAAGACTAAAGTGATTAGTAAGAGCTTACGCCCGAGTAAGTTCCTTACTCGGTCGTAACCTCGGGGACTAGGTGATATGTATAAAGAAAATACTCAACAATACAAAAGATTAAGAAGTTACTTTACCTTGTTCACTTCGTCGGCGCGAGCCATCAAAGTAATGGCCTGCTGGGTCATGCCAGAGACGGCCTTAGGGCCCGACTTCACTTCTTTTCGCACGGTCGACCTCCCCGCCAATTGCATTCCATGCCTGACAAAGATAAGGCTCAGCCGAACCAAGGCTTTTCCCGCTGAGCGTCCGAGTGAGAACTTGACCCGTTTTCAGGGTGGTTCCCACATTGGCACGGGTCACTACGGCACTAGCATGGAGGGTAACAGCCTTAGAGCCATCACCTGACCCGGCAGCCGCGGACTCGCCCGTCTTGCCCGTTGAAGCGAGCATTGTCGCCAACGTCAGAGGCCGGATCTGAGGAGCAGAACCCGAAGCGCAGACAAATGTCGTCTGCTTGGAGGAGGTGGATTTGCCAGGTAAAGGGCGAGTAGAGCCAGAAGCCTTGGGATGGGTCTGGCTCTTTGACAGAATTGGAGAGCGAGCAGGGGGCGGTTCGATCTTGCAGGCGCAAGGAAGAAGAAGAGGCAAGGGAAACTGAACGGGCGTGGGGGAAGTGGAAACCCCCAACCCCTACTTAAGGACAGTAAAAACCCTGGTAGTAGGATCCATCTGTGCCGTGCGGCCAGCTTGTGGCCGTGTACCTGGCCGGGTAGGCCAATCAGCAAGCGCCACGTAGCCAGAGATACACGAAAAATCCCATACAACGTCATGGAAGGAAGGACAAGAGGCGCAGGCCGATGAGACTGCCATAGTGACGGGGAATAACTGCGCAGCCGTCACTGTGCCGCCATAGCTTGGAACAAAAATTGAGGCAAGTAATCATGATTACTAGCTTTCAGTGACTGAAGCGCGCCGAAAATGACTCGGAATTGGCCAAATTGACTCGGCTCGAGGCAAAAATGAGCCAAGAAGTCAAAGAGTCGACCCGGAAACTGTTGGACAGACCCGGCAAGGTGCAAAATTGCGACAGATAGAGACAAAAACTAAGTTCCACTCACACAAAAGGAACCTGGAGACGCCTAACAGCTTGAACTGCTAGACCTCACCAGCTTCGGGGACTAATGTCGGGGGGATAACCCCCGGTAGGGTCACGAGAGGTGAAACATAGCACAACTTGGCTAGCTCCGAGTAAAGAAAGAACCAGGCCGGGTAAGAGAAGCATGAGCGGCCGACATATAAACTATGTCGGCCCGCATAAGACAAGGTTGCAAATCTTGCAGGAACCAACGAGCCGAGTCTACCGAGGAAGGACCGAGTCAAGTAGGATGCGTGGCACCTTTCCGAGTAAGGTTCACGAGGACCATTGGTAAAGCATGTGTGGCATCCCGCAAAACCACTACTAGAAAATCGCGTTGAATTTGTGCATTGCATCGTCATCATCATGCATTGTTTGCTTAAAACTATTTTCGCAAAGCCTGTTTTTGTTTTCTAAAACGCCCCGTCTTGTTTTCAAATTCAAACCCGGGTCGCCGGAATATTTTGTTGTCTACTATCGGTTTGCAAACGGTGCATTTAAAATAAATAAAAGATTGAATTATTTTTAGTGGGGCAGTCGAACGGGCCGAATAGACCCGAACGACTACCCCCAGAAATTAAAACGGTCCAACCTAGACTCCTTTTCTACCCAACCTAATCTACCCACCCCTCCTCCACCTCACCCTGGCCAATCACCATATGCCACCTCACCTTTTTCCCTTCCCCACCCAACCAGCATCTGCCACCTAACCAGCCCTCTTCCCTCCCCCTCTCTCTCTCCCTGGGACCCACCTGCCAGCCCACACCCCAGCCCACACACACAACACACCAACCACGCACGCGCCTGCAGGCCCCCCTGACCCGATCCAACCGCCTGCCCCACCCTCCGGCCCCACCGCTGGCCGCTCCCTCTCTTCTTCCTCTCCCTGGCGTCTCTCTCCGCTCTAGCTCTCTCAGCGCCCTCCCCCCCGCCGTCAGTCCTCCCTCCCGCATCTTCGCCTCCGGCCCGCGGCCGCGCGTCGCCGACCCGCCTCCGGGCCCCGCTCTGCCTCACGCCTCCGGCGGCGCCAGGCCGCCGCTCCTCCCCTCCCTCGGCCTGCGCCTGCCTCTGCTCCTCCTCCCCACAGCAAGCCCGCCCAGCGACCTCCGGACCCGCCTCACCCTGCTCGCCTCCTCCGTCCTCCCTGCCAGCTGCGTGCCACGCCACCGCCTCCTCCACCGCCTCCCTCCGGTGCTCACGCCTCGCACCGCCCGCCACCGCCTCCTCCCTCCTCCTCGGCCGCCGTGCCAGACCCCACCCTGCCCCGCGCCTCGGCCTCCTCCCAGCGAGCCCGCCGGAGCTCCCCGTCCTCGCCGGACCCTCCCGCCTCGCCTACGCCACCCCTCCCGCCGTCGAGGCCTTCCCGAGCGCCGCCGCATGGTCCCTGTCGCCAAGCGAAGCCAAGCTCTTCCTTGCCCGGTTCGCCGACCTCGCCTCCCCGTGTCTATCATTGTCATCGCCTCTGCCTTGCTACCCTACGCGTTCGCATTGTTCCCCCAATCAAGCTTGTTGGCCTCTGACCGCAGTGCTCCTGCAGGTAGTCGTTGCACGCCTACGGTATCCCGCAGGTTCTGCTTCAGCACGCGCACATCTCCGTTTATCGGTGCAGCTCAAGGACAAGACATACACAAGGTCATCATGTGTTCCTGCTACGTGTGCACGCAAGCACAGTCAAATTCAAGTGGCAAGTTCCTACAATCCGCCTGATGTTGTCCGTGTCGGGGACTGCTCCTGTTGCTTGTCGACAAGGCCGCAAACAAGAACCAGTCCTCGTTTCTTTCGACAAGATCTTCCTCTCGAACCCGAAGGACGCCGAACGCCAAGCTCTTCATCTTGTATCCGACCTTCGAAGACCGACCCCGTCGAACACCAAGACCCTCGGAATCGCCAAGTTCTCCTTCTCGGATCAGAAGACCGAACCCGACACGCCAAGTTCTCCCTCTCGGATCCGACGACGCCGAGACCCGGGACACCAAGATCTTCGCCGTGAAACGACAAGACCGACGACACGACCCGACGATCGCGGATGCGACAAGATCGTCTCTCGGACGCCAAGTTCTGCAACCCAAACGCCAAGACCTCCGTCAGGGAACCGACCAGTTCGCCGAGAACCGCACCCGAACCTGAAGCACGACAAGATCTGCCCTGTTGTTCGAGAACGCTTCCACCGAGACCAAACCCGTCGAACCCTGGACCCTGAGACCGACCCCGAACCCCGGACCAAGTTCGTCGAGACCCCCCTAATGTGTGAACCCCTTCCCGAAACCCTATTTTATAATATGATACAACTTGTTGCATATTGAATTGTTCATGCATGCATACTTGTCTGTGGTTTGGGGGCCTTATGCCGATTCACCTCATAATTAAATATGGGGCCCATATGCGGGCAAATCTAGTCTCATATTGGCCTCATTTAAATTTGTGTAGCGAACCCGGTGCTATCTTTTGCTACGATAAAACAACATTTAAATTGCGGGGTAGCTAAACAACATGAACCACCTAATTAATTGTCGGGACCCCGGTTCCGCTTAATATGGCCTAATTGCATCGCACCTTTGCCATGTCATCCATCATACATGCATCATGCCGATCTTCTGCCGTTGTATTAAATATTGCATCCGGTGTTTCTTCTAGTGTTTTGGTTCTTCGCGGATAAGGCCGTTGAGTTGATGCGAGTGTCGACCCGATCCTCGGTTGAACCTTCGACAATGTTTTCAGGCGAGCATCTCCCCCTTTCTACCTATCTTACTTTTATCGTATTTATTCCCTCATGTTGATCTATTGCTATCTGTGTTGCGTTGCTCTAGCTTTCGTACCCGTGATATCCCTTGCAGCCTTATATTGCCTTGGACACATCCTATTACCTGTTGTTTGGTAGATAGTTGGACTTGCGTGTCGTAGTCGCTTGCTCAAGTGCTGTTGTGTGTCTTCATATGCCACAGTTGTTGGAGAATTGCCGCATGTTGATGTTGGAGATGATCATAGTTTTACTTATCGTTCACTTTAATTCCTGTTTAACAACTAAAATTGAAGTAAGCAGAGGCATCGGTGGGTGATAGAAAATATTTGGTTTCCGCCCACTTGTCCGTGGGACCCCGAGTACTTGATACATGTTCCTTGATTTATCGCGCTATCCACATCCGGTATATGGGACCCCCGAGCGAGCTTGATTCATCTTATTTCTTGGGGCCACAAACTAGTTTGAGGTTTTATTTACTATCTGTACTTATGCCATGCTCTGTTTATTTACGATTGTGCGAGGAGCACACTGCATCTTAGGTAAGCGGAATGTTTTCGCGGTATCGACAAGCCCAGCCACACTTTCGGGTTCCCGATCGTTTCTGACCATTGTCGCAAACCTTGAGTCCGTCTCGAGTCGGTGGCTTCGTTCTTGGTCTACTCAATGGGGTGGCCCTGAAATATTTATGAATCCTTTGATTGCTTTGTGAAAGCCTCGTTGGGTTTGATTTGGTTTTCGAGGTTGATCGAGCGTGTGTTGCTATTGGTGCACCCGGCGGTAAAACTTTCAAAGTCGTGTCCGCGGATATGGACGACTTGGAGCCTGATATCTCGATCATAGACAAGCATAACTAAAGTAGTGCTATAAATTTGACTTTATAATGACTAGTAATCAGCTTCACTATAATGGAATGGCTAATAATACCCACAATTGCTTGCTTGGAGTGTAAACACGACCATTGTATCTGCCTAGTAAGTATTGCAACTACAACGGAATGGTGAATAAAAGTTCCAACAAGCTACTTTGGGTTTTGGGTTATCTCATGCTAATTGTATTTGACTAGTAAGTGTCGCAACTACAATGGAATGGTTAAATAAAACTGCCCACTGCTTATTTTATCAGGATGATTATCTATACCTGACTAGTAATTGTTGCAACGATAAATGAATAAGTAAAACTGCCAACTGTGTGAGTTCCTCGGTGGACTTCCTCGTTTGGTCTCGAGGGGGAAATACCAGGATGGGTTTGTTTGGTGTTAGCTTCAGGTTGGATCCGGATAGGTCATTCTTATCCCTCTCTGATAACCGCCAGTTGTATCGAGTCTCTATAGGTTGTTTAGTGCATGCTGCCGCTGCCACCACCATACCTACGTAGGCGAGGACCGGCAATTCTAGTCTCGCCGTGTCGGCCTCGATCGACGCTCCTCTTTTTCCTTTGCCCTTTGTCGGCACCCCTTTTGTTTAAGCAGGTTTTGAGATCGACGTCGTTAGCAGGGTTACCCTTCCGGCTTGGCCTGGGCAGGGTTATGGACGCCATTGGTTATTCTTCAGGGCTCTTAGCCCCATTTGCATCTTGTCCGTAGCCGGACGCTCTATCGTTTTAAAGGTGATTTGGATCTTTGTATTGTATATATGTATTCTTGACTCGTTGAGTCGCTGTTATATATATCTGTTCTGTGGGTCCCATCGAGGACTGTTGTGTAATGTTATTACTTCGTTTTTCACCCGCACGAAAGTGCCTGGTGGGCACCTTTGAATCGTTTCTATGCGGGTTTGGCGGGATTCGCTAAAACTTGCATAGGGTCGATTCTAAGGGTGTTACAGCATGGTCAAAAGAGAAGGGCGACGCCGGGTGACACAAAAGGAGCCGGGTGATGCCCAAAGCATACGCTGACGTACAAAAGTAATAGCATGACGCCAAAAGGAACACGACACAGCATACCGAAAGACCGTTAGCTGTCAAGCTTTACAGACTGGGCCATTGGGCTTAGGGCAAGCCCATGACCCGGACCACATCGTAGGGACCAAGATCCAAACAGTAAACCCTAGAACCCAAAAGGGTATTAGCTAGCTAGCACTACCTATATAAGGGAGGGCATAGCTGTAGTAGAGGGAGGTTGGACCAAGTAGTGAACTAGTGCACCGAACCCTAGCTTATACAGCTCAAGGAGCACTTGTAATCTTTGGGTATCAATCAAATTGCTAAGTATGGAGAGTTCTTCTTGTTCTTCGTGCATGGCTCGACCGTGCACTCCCTCCCCGGTGACCATAAGCACCCATTCGGCCCCCAACTTAATCCTACCCATGGCATCTGCCGTGCCACCACCACGACACCTGGTTCACGCGATCCTGCACCGTCGCAAGGACGATGGCTCGATCACGGTCCATCCAGAAGAAGCCACCAGCCTCTAGGTCTTGCTGCATCAAACAATTCATTCGAATTGTGACACGCTCCTTATCTTCCTTCGGAATGAGATTCACACCAACAGAGAACGGGAATGAGCAAGCATATAGAACTACACCCAAAAGAACAACAGTTCGCGAAGACTCACATCGCAGTTGCTCGCCCACTTGCTGCACCCCCCATCAAGAACTCTTCCCTGGCAGTGGCCTGCTCAGCCTTCGACTTCCACACATCTGCGTGACCTCGAATGCTAAGGATGTCCTTTTCCAAGTTGCGGACACGATCATGTAGAAAAAACAACTGCGACGCCTCATCCAAGGATGGTTGCAGCTCCGGAGCATCCGAAGTGACAACAGGAACCTCGCCCAAAGGACCCTAAAGGCAAATGTTCAAGTATAAACATCACAGGCACTTCTGGCAGCATCTCAAAAGATAGACTTATATACATAAATAAAGCCACCTCGTGGCATAATCGAGCTTGTCCATCAGCATGATGTTACAAAAGGAAGCAGAAGGATAAGCTACTCTAGCTACAACACATGGGCCTAAGCACCCGTATCCGGGGTGGCCTTGGAGCCAGACTGCCTGCTCTTGGCCTGCTGCTGCTGCTTCGCCGCATACTCAGCCAGGAGATCATAAGCTTAGGCCCATGGCGCTTACAGCGAGAGGCAAAGAGGGCGAATGCTACCTCCGAGCCATCTGCAGCCGTCGGCATCTGGGACATGGTGTGCGGCAGATCCAGCTCAGCTCCAGACGCCATGGCCATCGCCAGCCCCATGGAGGCGCCAATGCCCTTCTGCTTGCGCTTATACACCGAAACTTCCTCTGGCAGCGCATCCGCAAGGGCATCGACATCTTCAAGGGCAATGCCCTTGGGGACGACCTCCTTGTAGAAGCGCGTGAGCACCTCTTTGGCCTTTGCCAAGGAGCCAGCCGCAGCGGCGCAACGATCTTTGACCGCTGCAGTAGCATCAGCCAACACATCTCCATGCTCAGGCGCACCACGGTCAAACGTGATGCCTGAAGCATCTAAAACAAAGAAGAAAAGCACTCGAGTAAGAAAAGATAAGACGCAGTCGAAAAAACATAAGAATTCAAACAAGTCAAGGGAAGCTCACCGGAAAAAGCCTTGGCAGCAGCCATGAGCTTGTCGGCCATCTCCTTCTTGCAGGCAGCTGCTCCTCGCGTTCGGCAGCCTCCTTCTACAAGCGCTCCTTGGCACCTGCAGCATCCTCGGCCTTCTTCTCCACTCGACCAAGGCTCTTCTCGAGAGCATCCAGTCTTCGGAGAGCTGCGTTGTTTTCATCTGCAACATGAAGAACCGCCTGATCAATACAAGCAAAATCCTTGGGACAGATGAACTAAAGCAAGGTGAAAAACTTATGTACCTTGAAGCTGCTGCAGGTTAGCCTCCAGCGTCAGGTGCTGCTGGATAAGGAGGCTGGCGCTATGCACAAAGGGCTATAGAAGAAAAGGAAGCAAAATACCAAGAAATCATCATAAAGGGCTTAGGGGCTCCGCCCCGCAAGAGAAGAACGACCAACGGGTCACCCAAAAAGGCTACGGGGCTCCCCCCCAAGGGGTAGAGTAGAAAGTACATACATGTTTAGGTGTGGAATCTGAAGGTCTGCGTGCTGTCTTCTGAGTCACGACTGCCCGCGCTTCTCTTCTGGAGGAGTTCGGGCCATCATCCTCAGAGTCGGCCACCACCTGGGGAACAGATGTCATCGGCTTCGACTCCCCTATGAACTCCTGGGTGTCCTTGTTAAGGGGCTCCTCCGAAGAATGGCTTCAAGTAAAAAATTTGATCAAACAAACAACTTACACTACTCAGACAGATGACAGAAAAATATTCAGGTGAAGTCACTTATGACTCGATGTCCGATAAGTTGAATACGGGAGCCGCCTTCTGCTTCTTCTTCTTAGCCGGTGGCTGCGGAGCCACAACTCGAAGGGGCACGGAAGGAAAAGGCGCAGAAGACGCACCATCATCCTCGCCATGATGCTCGAAGAAGGACGGTCCCCTTGGAGTTGGCGGGGTACGCATCCGAAGACTCGCTCCGGGAGCACTTTTGGGTCTGTCTTTCACTCGCCTCGGGAGCATCCGCAGTAGGCGACTGCGCTGGAGGAAGCTCGGACTTGGAGTCCACCTCCTCATTGTCCGGTGCCTTCGCATACTTCTCAGGCAAAGGAGGCATAGACCCTGTTACCTTGAGGCGCTACAAACGACAAGAACAGAGAAACAACATAAGTAACAACATCAAACAGCAAACACTTGAAAAAAGCGCTACGCGCACAAACAAGCATCACTTGGGAAACCCCTTTAGTGGCGCTAAGAGGAGGGGTCAAAGATTTCCCCGGGAGGTCCTCATCGACCTTGGCCTTCAGCAGGGGACGAAGGGCTCTATCAAGGTCACCCGAAGACAACTCTTTGGATGAAACCCTCGTTGGATCGCTGGAGCCGGCGTAGAGGAAAATTGGGTGCACCCTAGCTTGGAGTGGCTGCACCCGGCGCTTGAGAAAGGTGCAGATGATGTCAACACCATTGACCTCTTTTCCTGACATCAGCTGAAGAGACTCCACCCGCTGGTAGAGCCTCTACACTTCTTCGGATTCACCTTCAAGGATGTGGTTCTTCCATGATCTCTTTTGGATGATCTGCTGTGAGGAATTGAAGGGGGCAAGCCCATATTGCTGACCGTCCAGCTTAGCATCACGGATGTAGAACCACTTCCGGCGCCATTGCTGGATGGACTCGCAGATAGAAAAAGAGAAGAATTGGACGAAAGGGCGGATGGAAATGATGCAGCCGCCAAGCGGATAGACTCCGCCGGTGTCGGACTGCCTCTTCACGGAATAGAGCTTCCGGAAGACGCCAAAGTGCGGCTCGATACTGAGCCAACACTTGCAAAGAGTTATGAAGCAGGCGATATGGAGGATAGAATTGGGAGACATATGATGTAACTGAAACCCATAGAAGAAGAGGAGTCCACGAAGGAAATCATGGACAGGAAGCAAAATACCACGGATGATAAAGGCTACAAACATCACCCGAAACCCTATGGGTGGGCGGGGGATTACCTCATCACCAGGGAGGATGGCGTCCTCCTTGTTCTGGGGGATCAACCCAGAATTGCACAGCTTGCGCAGATCCCTGTCGTGCACCTCTGTGTGCCTCCACCCGCCGTCCGTGATGCGGGTGGTCGCGACGATCTTCTTGCCGCTGATGGCGGCACTTGAGCCAGCTCCGGTGGTGGTTTTCTTGGTCTTTCCCATCGTGCACCGACGAGTTCGGCGGTGAGCGCGAAGAAAGAGGAAGGAAAGTAACGAAGAACTTCCAATGCGCAGTGGAGAGAAGTAGTGCTCGTGAAAATGGAGGCAATGGCGATGAGAAAATGGCAAAGGGTAAAACGAAAATCATTGTTTACCCACGGTATTAAAAGAGGAAGACGACGAACATGAGCTATTGTTCCAGAAGCCCTAGCGCACACCCAAGATCCAACCCTACACGTGTCAGGACAGCAACAAACTGTCACCAGCACATCGTCCACTACACACAGAAACCGAGGAGACACCGTAATTTTCGCCATGTCTACGCGTGACTAGTCAATTTCAAGTCAGGCGGTGGGACCCACGGCCGTCCCGCCGCATCATCTCTGCCACCGCAGAGGGTTGAGATCACCAATCGTCAGCACTGACATCATCAAGGCCAAGCTAGCAATGGCTAAAAGTTTTCGGCTGATCAATCAAGTACTTACTCGAATCTAAGATTCGAGCAACTACTCGGGGGCTACTCATATCAGGAGCGCTGGCCGCGCACCTGAGAAATGACTAAGGTACTACACCTCGCAACTATCTTTGAGTCCTACGTCGAGTCTACGACTCCACTATGGACTCGGGGGGACTACTCCCATAGGGAGGATTTGTCGAGCATCCGAAAAAATTGTGTCCTTCGGATCTAAGCTGAAAACAACTGAACTACAGTCTCTGCTCGAGTCTACGACTCGAACAGACACTCGGGGGCTAACTCCCATAGGGAGCGCTGGCCACACACCCTATGAATTCTTCGACTGTGATCCTTTGTATCAAATACGACAAAATCTTCTTGGAAACTTTTACCAAACCAACGCTAAGTGATAAGCAATCTCCTTGGCCACCCGAAACACCTCCGCGGTGATAAAATTTTGGATGATGTGTCTACGATGCAAAGATAAGCCCTACAAATATCATCTGATGGCCTGGTAATGCACCTGACTATGCTCTGCTAGTAAACTTCCGTGTCAATAGGCACGATGAAAATCCGGACGGACGCGTTGGGTATATCACTTGAAAACCACTGGGATTTGACTCCTATAATACCTCAACATACTGAGTCAAATTACGCCAGCATTTGTTCCGGATTCGAGTCCGGGGACTTGGGTCTGAAGAAGATCGTGTTGTTTTGTCCTATGACAGTTAACTGGCCCTGATCCGTCGGGAGAGTCAGGCACACGCATCAACAATCCCTATGAACTAAAACATTTTCTCTTTAAAATAATAGGCTCAACTGCACCCGAAATATTGAAGAGTCCTTAGCCGAATCTATGATTCGATTGAACACTCGGGGACTACTAACATGGTTATACCCCACAGGTACACAACATTGGTATACCTGGTCCAGCCCAAGGGAAGGCCCACGTCAAGACACGCGGCATGTGGAGATTTCGGGTGGCCCAAGCCCATGATGTCTTCGGATCCTTGGAGAACAAAACTAGAGTAGATAGAATTTCAAAGGGTACAAACCCTAATATGTAACCGACTCGACCTAAGCCCGAGACCTTCCTATCTATATAAAGGCTAGGAGGGCACGACAAGAAGGATAGCTTCCACCCTCGCATACACACCTTCACGCCAGCAGATCTCACGCACCTTGTAACCTTTGGTTCATGTAATCAAGAGCGCATAAGCACAGTAGGGTTTTCCTCCGGAGCTGAACACAGGTAAACCTCGTGTCTCGTGTTGCTTGTCTGTTAACCGTTCCACGATCTCTAGCATCACCATCTTCTCCAAAACCCAAGTCCATAATAGTGGGCATTGACGAGATCGAACCTTGTCAATAGGCGAAGGGGCAAGGTCAGTGGGCGCCTGAGGGGCCCACACCTAGGGCTGGCGCCCCCCCTTTGGTCACACCGCCATAGAGTGTGGCCACCTCGTGGCCCTACTTCGGCTGCCCTCCGGACTTCGTGTTCCTTCTGGTAAAATATTAACTTTGGCTTTTGTCCCATCCAATTCCGAGAATATTTATTTACTAGATTTTCTGAAACCAAAAACAGTAGAAAATAGGCAACTGGCACTGTGGCATCTTGTTAATAGGTTAGTTCTGTAAAATGTATAAAGATACCTCAAAAACATAAGAAAGTCGATATAAAACAAGCATGGAGCATCAAAATTTATAGATACGTTTATAACGTATCAGTCCTCTGGTAACGTGACCCCAGTGTAGGGTCCTGCCATGAATAGATCCTTATAGAACGAGTAGATGTGGGAGGATAAGTCCTCTGCCTCCTCTATAAGGTGCTCACCATCCCACAGGAAGGGAATAAAGCACTTTCTACGGCGCCCGTTGGCCACCGCGTGGAAGTAGGCAATGTTCCTGTCTCCCTGGAGGAGCCCATTCTGGCGACTTCATTGGTGCCAAAAGAGTTCCTCGCCTTTGTATATCCCCACTAGTGAGGTAACTAATTCATAGCGATGGGACCAATCCTCCATGGATAGTCCCACCGGGTATGCAGCCAGATCTAAGGCCTGGATTTCCTCTAGAAGGGCTCCTTTCTAGAGCCTGATCGCTGCACCTAGATTGGCTCCCCGGCCTCTCATGAACTGGCAGGCCATCTTGGCGCAATGATGCCACACGTCCACTGCACTTAACCTCCTAGGGGGAGACCTAGCCACCACCCTCCACTTGGTTTGAGCCACTTCAATGAAACCAGGTTGTTGAAGCCAGAATTTTTCGAAGTGGAAGCGGTTCGGACGCAGTGGTGAGCTCCCCCTGTGGATAGGAGCAAAGGGACGTGATCCGAGCCTACCCTGGTGATGTCACAAAGCGAGCATAGGGGAAGGAGACCTACCATTCCACCGAGATGAAGACGTGGTCCAGGACACTCCTGACCGGGTCAGCTCAGTTGTTTGTCCAGGTGAAACAAGCTCCCACACGTGTGATCTCTCGAAGGGAGAGATCCGCGATACAACACTGAACATCCGCATACGGGGGATGTCCATGTTGTGGGAGCTCTTATCCTTTGGGGCTCGAATCAGGTTGAAGTCGCCCGCCACTACCACCGGGAGAGTGCAATGCGTCACCTTATCCTTCAGCTCCTCTAGGAACGAGTGGGACCGGCTATGGTTCGCGGGTCCATAGACAATGATAACCTCCCACCGGAGGTTAGATCGTCTATGGGTGAGGGTCATACTCACAAAGAATTCCCCACGATCCATATCCTCCACCTCGAAGGTATCCTCCTTGGCTCCAAGAAGGATACCCATAGAGTGTCCCGACGCCGGGAGCCAGGTCTAAGCAAGATTGTGACACGACAAGCCCTGGAGTTCTGAGATCTGGAAGTCTTGCTTGATTGTCTCTTGGAAGCCCACAATGTCAACATATTCTTGTCGCATGTGTTCCTTTATTTGGGGTTTACGACCATCATTACCAAACCCCCTAATGTTCCAAATGAGAGATATGTTTGCTGGCCAATTCATTGGATAAAATTCTTGGGTTTGGTCCCCTTACAGGGGACGGATCGTGTCTTGCCAGTTGTCGGAGGCCTGGATCTCGGTCTCGGCGGCTTCCCTAGAGACCTCCCAACTAGGGGGTCTCTTGGGAAGCGGTCGGGAGTCGCTACTGAGAAGAACCAACCATCCAGGATCCAGGATCAGATGTCCCAGTTCCTGGCGGTGTCGAGGTTTCCCCCTGCTCTTGTGTAGCACGTGCACGGGCAGCGGCGAGGGACCCCTCGTAAATCTCCTTAGCTCTAATCCCCTCAATCTATTCGAGTCTCGGGCCTCGCTCCTTGTGGAAGACCACGTCACTGTAAGATGCCACTTGCGCGAGGTGTTCTAGCGGGGAATCATCTAGGACCAAGAACCAGGAGCTAGAGGGAGGGGAATGGGAGGAAGGAGGGCAAGAGGACGAGGTTTTCTAGGGTGTACCTGAATCAAGGTTGCGGGCTGTAGTCCTCTGGGATGCCAGCTGGGACACCATGAGCTCCACCCCCAAGCTCTCCACCCTGACACGTGCTAGTCGCGCACTGCGGTGTGATGGTGGTGGCACTGGGCACGGGTGTCGGGGCTAACGTGCCTTGGGGCCAGCGAAGGGAGTGATGGGGAAGACTGCCGCTGGCTCGTCCGTGCGGAGTGCTGGGGTCGCTGGGACTGTTGCTGGAGATCCCCTAGGCGAGTATGGCGTGGAGCCCGGGGACAGAGCGTAGCAGAGTAATCCTGGATAACGAGGCAACGAGGGTGCCGTGAACTCCATCCCCACACTCCCGGAGTCTCTGCCAGTCTCTCCCTGAGCATCCTCCGGGACCTCCTCGAGGGCCTCCTCAATGCGAGGGTCCATGGCCATGTGCCCGGTGAACCCCTCCGTCTGCTGATGACCCACAAGTATAGGGGATCACAACAGTCTTCGCGGGTAGTATTACCCAATTTATTGATTCGACACAAGAGAATCCAAAGAATACTTGCAAGCCTTAACAACTGAGTTGTCAATTCAGCTGCACCTGGAAATAGTTCTTGCTCATAGAATTTTATTAGTGGCAACAGTTTTTAATAGCAACAGCAGCGGTAGAACAAGAGCAACAGTAATAGTAGTAGCAAAAAGTAGGATATGAGCACGGTAGGCATAGGGATGGATGGACGGGTGTTGCATGGACGAGTCTAAACATATAACTTCAATATATGGGGCATTGCAGATAAATAAGAATAAGCATCCAAGTACTAAACAATCCTATGCATGTTCTCCATATATAGTCATGCGTGCTCGCAATGAGAACTTGCACAACATCTTTTGTCCAGCCAGCCCGTGGCAGCAGGGCCTCTAGTGAACTACTGGCAATTAAGGTGATCATTTTAATAGATCACCGGAGCAAAGCATTAACACTCCATGAACACATGTGATCCTCACACCACAGCCATCCCCTCCGGTTTTCCCAATTTCTATCAATTCGGGTCCTTTGGATCCAGACAATGATATGTGTACACAACTTGCAGATAAGATCACAAACAATACTATCATAATGATTCAATAATAAGTTCAGATTTGAGATCATGGCACTAGGGCCCTAGTGACAAGCATTAAGCACAACAAGTTGCAAACAAATTCAAATATCACTAATAGAGATACTAGGCACCATGCCCTAACAATCTTATTCGATTATATGATAGAACTCATCCAATCCCTACCATCCCCATAGCCTACAGTAGGGGATTACTCACTCATGGATGAGGGAAACATTGATGGTTGATGGAGAGGCGTTGGTGATGACGATGCCGATGATCCTCTACAAATTCCCCGTCCCAGCAGGGTGCCAGAACAGAGTTTTTGGATCCGAATCTCGGCTTCTGGTTGTGGCGGTGCAACGGAACTCTTTCTAGAAAAATGACGAACCCCCCTTGTTTTTTAGGTCAAGGGGTACCTTATAGGCGAAGAGGGAGCCCAAGGGGGTGCCTGGGGTGGCCGCACCCCCTAGGCGTGGGCTGGGCCCACCCGCGCCTGGCAGGGGTGTGGGCCCCCCAGGCCTCCACTCCATCTCGTACTATGGCTCTGTGGATCTTCTGGTGAAATAGGATTTTTGGCATATTTTTCGGGATTTTTCCTGATAGTTGATTTTCTGCACAAAAACTAGACACCAAGGTAATTTTGCTGAAAACAGCGTCAGTCCGTGTTAGTTGTATCCAAATCACACGAGTTTAGAGGAGAAACAATAGCAAAAGTGTTCGGGAAAGTAGATACGTTTTGGACGTATCATCTGCCTGAAGTTGGAGCCATACCGCACGATCTGGATGTCAGGAAGGCCCTGAGAGGCTGGCACTAAGGACAACTAGTCGGACACAGATGGTGCAACGGAGGTCGTGCCCGCAGGCGGGGGCGCCGGAGGATAGGACACCGGGGTCCGGGACTCCCCGCCCATCTCGTCGTTGTCAGAGTCCTAGCCCGACGAGCTCCTCTCTCCTGCGGAGTGGCCACCGGAAGGAGGGTCCATGGGAGGGCGAGGCGGTCTGTCGTCGGCCTGGTCCTTATCAAGCTCGACCGTCAGGATCCTCCCCTCCTTAATGAAGTAGAAAGGCGGGAGGGGCCCTGTAGCAAAGCCAAGTCCAGTCAGAGCACCTGCATGCGAATCGGGCCGGGCCGCGTGCGATAAGACTTGTCCACCATCACCAACTTGCCCATAGCCTGAGAAGCGAGCTCAATGATGGGCAAAGTCCGCATCCTAGCCTCCTCGGGGAAGCCGAGGATCCGAACCCACATCACAGTGAGAGTCAAGGTCATCGCAGGGTGGGCAGTCGAAGGCTCGATGGAAATCTGCACCTTGCCGATCGGGAAGGTCAGAGCGGTACTATAGGCACTGATGGAGAGAATCTCGACCGACGGGAAGGTCACCACGAACTGGGACAGAGAGATCTCCCGGGTGCTCCAGGTATGGCCTGGCATCATCTGCTGGAGCTCCTCCTGGATGAGCTTCGCGGAGATCACCACCGAGTATGGGAGCTCCTGTCCCGAAACAACGGTGACCACCGCCAGGTTCTTGGGCACCAACATCGCCACCCCTTCGATATCTATGTAGTAGAATCCCCCTGCAATGGAGTGAGCGAGGTACTCCAGCTGTTGAGTGGCACGCCACAGGAGGGGGGGCTCCAAGGTGCGAGGTGTTGGTCCCTAGGGACGAGGAGGTTTTCTTCTTCATCATCACCATCTTCTTCTTCTTCTTCTTCTTCTTCTTCTTGTTGTTGTTGTTGTTGTTGTTGTTGTTGTTGTTGTTGTTGTTGTTGTTGTTGTTGTTGTTGTTGTTGCTGTTGTTCTTCTTCTTCTTCTTTTTCTTCTTTGCCGGCTCGATCGGCACCGGAGACTTGTCTCAGCGAGGGGAGCACGGATGTGGGACCTCCTTATCCCGATGCTAGTCCGACGTGCCTCTGCCCGTAGCGTCACGGGGTCGAGCACCCTGCAGCAGCTCGTCCCTGAGCCTCTTCTCTGTGCGCTGGCCCTCCGGGGAAGGGTCCATGCGGGCACCAGCACGTCCCGAGCGGCTTTGCCCCTCCTGCGCAGGCTGGCCCCCTCGGGAAGGCGACCTGCCATGACTCTGGTGCTGGGAGGAGGGCGTGTCTCAGTGACCGTGGGAGAACCGGGGAGCGACGTCTCGGTGGCCGGTAGGGCGGAGCCCGAGACGGAGGCACCAGAGAGCCCTTGCAAAGAGGAGACCTATGCCGAGCTGGAGACGGGATGGGACTGCGCGGCCGCTTGCGAGACACGGCCTCAACGTACGTCATCATGCCGACGGTTCACCGGGCAAGAGGGGAGACGGTACTCGTCGGGACGGTCGGGGGGGATGGGTGGTGGCGGGAGGTGGTCAGGGTGGGGGAGGAGCAGCTTCTGGGAAGTGATACTGCACTATGGAGCCACGACCAAGCCCTAGTGGGTTGAGTCCTTGCGGTCGCGCGCGCGGTAGCGAGAGGTGCGCTGCCCCGAATGGGCCTAATCGGTCCCAGGGCCTCCCATAGGTGCACGTCCTTGCCCCACCAGGCCTGGACCAGGAATAGGCTAGCAACGAGCCCAATACCCACCAGCGGCCCACCCGGGGAGGAGGAACCTTGCGGTTGTCACGCAGAAGGCAGGAGCGCCGCCTGGCGAGCTGGGTCTGGCTCTGGCACCGGCGAAGGCGGGATCTCTAGAGATAACCCCGGTGATTCCCCCCTCACTGTGCTAGTGCCAGTCTCATATCGCAGCAGAGGTGGCCCCTTCGCCGGTTGCGAGCTCCTCATCCGCAATGGTGTCGAACATCCCGCCGGCGGGGGGAGGTGGACGGCGAGCCTTATCGGGCGATTTGAAGGGACGGGAGAGGCGAGCCAGCAGAAGGAACTCTGCTAGCATGGGAGAGGCCGGGGGAGAGCACCGATGTGCTGCCTTTGTCGCCGCCGCTTCCTCATCGGCGACATCCGCCCACCGTTGTCCTTGCATATCCTCTATGCTTACTATACATGTGTAGCTTCTTACTATACTTTGTTGATTTATTTATTCTATGGTGGTCATCCTTTGGGTTGGTCCGGGTAATGTGTCGTCATCTAACTATTCATGTTAGTCAGTAGTGGAAAATTTTGATGGAGTTTATTGAGGGGGCTAGGAAGATAAATATACTTAACGCTTGATTAATCTTTGAAATTTAATATGAATAATAATGGTATTCTTAAGGTTTTTTTACGATAGGGGAGCTATTGGCCATTATCCCCGTGTGTCTAAGGAAGCTCGACCATTACTCATGCAGCAAGAGGTGTCGTGGATTCACTTGGCATATCTTGCATACCCCTCGCGGATAAATGGTCCATGATGTGGGATGTCTAACATACAATAGCACAACCCAAAAAAAGGTTACTATCTCCCTACCACGGTCCACGGGTAAGAGCATCTCTAACAGAACCTGAAACCCTCGCCGGAACTAAACTTTTCCAGCCACTTTACTGGTTCGAGCCGAAAGTGGCCCAGATGAGAGCCTGAACTCGCGGCCTAACCTATAAACTCAGTTCGGGGGCCCGATAAAAGCAATGCACAGCCCCTATTAAAACATGCCACGGAGGGGAGTTCGGTTTCCAAACCCTACTCCCCTCCACCGCTTCGCCGTCTTTCGCCACCCAGCTTCGACGAGCAATCCCATCCAGCTCCGACGAGCTACGACCTCCCCATCGATGCCATGGCTAGCCGCGGAAGCTCCACGAGGAGAGGCAGTCGGTTGGGCGGCGGAGACTCGCCGCCACGTCCCCCATTTTCCGCTTGGAGGCGGAGTGCTAGAAATGGAACAGGTCTGAGGGCGCGCGCAAGCGCAGCGCCTAGAGGTAGACGAACTGGGGGCTCATGCCCCGGGGAATCTCGATCGCATAAGCGGCGAGGCTACTCCCGGCGGTTCGCGCCTCCCTCGATCGTGAAAGGAGCATCTCCCTTCTACTCCCACTTTCTTTAGTTTATATTCTCCTGTTGATCTTTTGCTATTCATTGCGATGCTCTGGTTCCCGTCCATGATAGCCCCCCTTTGCGTATTACTATTGGACACATCTATCCACATGTTGTTTGGTAGATAGTAGGACCATTTGCTAAGCCCCTTGCATGCTTATACAAGTGTTTTGCTTGTCATCATGTACCACCTTTTCTGCCCTTTTGCCGACAAGTTGGAATGATCATGGCTTAATTATTTGTATATCACTCACTTTAATTTAACAACTAAAAATTATTGAAAAGCGAGCAGCGGTGGAGTGATAGAGTAGTAGTGGTCGACCGCCCTTCCACTTGTCCCCAGGACAGAGTTCAGCAAGCATTCCGAGATAGGAGCGCTAACCACAGGTGAGATGGCCTACCCCCAGATAATTACACGATTTCACAAAGTATTGGGTTGGGGAGCCCTTTTTCGAGGGTTGAGGTACTATCCCGTACTTATGCCATGTTTTACCTCTCCGCCGCCCACGATAGCAGCTCGGAGGACGAGGAGGACACGGTGCCACCGCGTCTCTTCTCTCCCGGTGACTACATCCACGATGACCAGGAGGAGGTCGTGATCGAGCAGCTCGTGGTAGTCTCGAAGGCGGAGGCGCGCACAAGGTTCTGCCGAGAGGAGGCCGACGCCGTTCGCTAGGTTCGTGAGTATGAGGCAGCGCAGAGGAAGGCAAGTGTCCGCCATGTGAAGCTCGAGATCGTCGAGCTCGACTCGGAGTAGGACGCACGCCGCCGCTTATGCCGTTCGCCGCCTCCCCATTCTCCTCCATGCGTAGAGGCCCCACGGGGCCGAATTTTGTTGAAATTAGGTCACAGGACAGAGGAGTAAGTTAATTTTATGTTCTATGTAAAAATTATGTACGTATAATGCTAAATCTTAGCAATGAACTATCCTCGTTTATATGTGTTAATCACCGAATTCTCTTGCGAAATTTTAATTTTGTTTTTGGTTCGTATTTACGGGTTCTATTCTGCGTGAGTGCCAAATTCGATTGAACCATCGTTTTCAGGAGACCGAACTCACATTTTCAGTTTAGGTGAGTTCATTCTTGATACGTTGGAAAACGTATCTATAATTTTTAATGCTCCATGCTTGTTTAGTATCTACTTTGCTTTGCTTTATCTACACTTTGAGGTGTTTTTATATCTTTTCTGGAACTAACCTATTAACAAGTTACCACAGTTCCAGTTGCTCGTTTTCTTCTATTCTTGGTTATAGAAAGGAAGAAAATCAATATTCTCGGAATTTTACGGGACAAAAGCCAAAGTCAATATTTTACCGTGGGCGACACAAAGCCAGAAGACGAGACGAAGGGGCTCCACAGGGCGGATAGACCCCCCAAGGTGCGGCCAGGGCTGGCCCGCGCCTAGGCAGGGTGTGGCCCCCCTGGTGGCCCCCTGGCTCGCCCCTTATCCTATAAGAAGCCCCCAATGCAGAAACCCTAGGCACCCAATCAAAACTCCACGAAACCTTCTATAGCCGCTGCCACCATCGTCCCTAGATCGAGGGGATCTGAAGTTCTTCCCGGCACCCTGCCGGAGGGGAGATCATCCCGGAGGCCTTCTTCTCCGGTATGAAGCATGAGTAGTTCCACCTTGGACTACGGGTCCATGTAGTAGCTAGATGGTTGTATCTCCTCCTTGTACTTTCATGTATAGATCTTGTGAGCTCCGTTCATGATCAAGATCTAATCTATTTGTAATCATGCATGTTGTGTTTGCGGGGATCCGATGGATATTGAGATTACTATGTCAGATTGATTAATGGTTTGTCTTATTGATTCTATCATGTATGTGTTGTTTGTGATGTTGCATGCTCTCCGTTGTTAGCAGCTATCTTGGCCAAGTAGTTGCTAGTGACTCCAAAAGAGGGTATTTATGCTCGATAGTGGGTTCATGCCTCTAGTTTCCAAGGGAAGTGACAGAAATCTCTTCGGTTGTAGATGTGTTGTTGCCACTAGGGAGAAAACAACGGTCTCTTGTTCATGGAACAAGTGGATTGTTTACCTTACACATTTTGCTTAAAGCAGTTGTCTGTTGCTTGCAACTTAATACTGGAGGGGGTTCGGATGATAACCTGAAGGTGGACTTCTAGTCATAGATGTAGTTGGATGGCGGTCTATGTATATTGTTGTATTGCCCAATCGAATCTCATAGGATCTTTTTGTCTAGTATTGCATTGTTATGCCTTGCTCAGTTCCTATCAATTGCCCTGCTGTAATTTGTTTACCCTTCATGCCATGTTGTTTATCTAAGTAGAGAACCTCTAGTGAACTATGGACCCCGGTCCAATCTTTACCATTGATACATCTTCCACTGTTTACTTGCTGCAAACCACTCATCACCTTCCACACCATACAGTTAATCCTTTATTACAACAACCGGTGAGATTGACAACCTCACTGTTCGTTGGGGCAAAGTTTTGAGTTTGTGTTGTGCAGGTTTCCACGTTGCTTGCAACACTTGTGTGACGTTTCCTTCCTCCTACTGGTTCAATAACCTCGGTTTCTTACTAAGGGAAGACTTGCTGCTGTGCTGCATCACACCTTGATCGTGGGGTTTCCCGACTAAGCGCACCTACATCAACTAAGCGCACAAACAAGTTTTATGGCGCCGTTGCCGGGGAGGCTAAGGACGTCTTCACAAGGGGAGTCCTCCTCAACCTTTCTTTTTAGTTTGCTTAGTTTCTTTTGCTTGGTTTTGTTTGTCTCTTTTTATCAAAAACTCCAAAAAAATTAGTTTAGTTTGGTTTGCTTTCTCTTATAAAAAACACAAAACAATTAGTTCCTACCCTAGTTGCTATCATGTCTGGTTTTGGTCATATCTCTCTAACACCTATGGAAGAGATTTTTGCTTTCAAGCAAAAAGGTGAAGAGAGTTTTTAAGAAGCTTGGTCTAGAATCTCTGTTTTGCAAAGGGAAACCGAGCCTAAGATGAGTCTTAGCTTGGTTATCAATAGTTTCTACCGCGGTATTGCTCTTTGTTATAGATATGCTTTGGATGCTGTGACTGGGAAAGTTATTTTTCAATGTACTGAGGATGAAGATTTTGATGCCATAAACAAATTGATTATAAATTATAATACGCCTGGCAAGTCTGATTTCTCTTTCATAAATATTTTTGCTAGGTTGAACACTCTTGAGTCTAGTACTGCTGCTTTGAACAGTTGCTATCACACACTTAGGGAGTACCATAATTATGTTCCAATGAATTCTGAGCCTTCAAAGTGGTTTCCCACAATCAAAGTCACTATAAATAGTGCAACTTTTGATGCTCGCTGTGATATCATGTCTGAATTTTGCCTTATGCCTAATGATATTAATGAGTCTTTGAGTCTTTCAAAAGGAGGAAAGGAAATCTCTCTTACTAATAATGCCACCTTATTACCCATTGGAATAGCTGAAGGTGTGTTTACAAAATCTCATGTAAAATGGTGTCTACTGATTATCTTGTTATTGAATGTGTAAGCAAAGGACAGATTACACTTAGAAGATCCCTACTGAAACACCTTAGAGAAATAATAGATGTAGGAAAGGCATTATGCATTTTTCTCCTCCAGTAAGCAATCATATTTTCCCTAAAGAGAAGAAGAAAGGTAAAAAAGGAAGGAGCAAGAGGGGTAATAATTCCTCATTTGAAAATACTTGATTTCTTGCTTCTTGTGCCTAACTTAAAGGCGTTAAAGAAAAGTACTTGTTGGGAGATAACCCAAGAGTTTCCTTGAGTCTTGGAAGTTATTACTTCAGTAATGACCTCTCCTTATCCTTTTTGTTTGCTTTTTGTGCCAAGAATGACCTCTAATGAGAGGGAAGTAAGATTTGGGGAGTTGCTGTTCCGAAACAGATTTCTGTCCTCCATCATAAAAATTCGTGAGGAGTCTCTGTAAGTTGGATTGATCTGAAAATTTATGAATAAATCCCCCAGTATGTTAGCTAACTTTCTTTAGTTCAACACTTTTTATTTAAGCAACAAAAGATTTTCCCAAAAATCAGTTTCTACCTGCTGGTCTGTTTTGACAGATTTCTGCCATTATTTGCATTTGCTTCTTATTGATTCCTTTTTGAGTTCTCTTTTGGAGAATTGAGCTTTTTGAAGGAGTTTCTATAGTAGCTTGTGTTTTTAGTAAAAAGTTTTGGTCCTTGATTAATGGTTTTGTCTTATTGATTCTATCATGTATGTGTTGTTTGTGATCTTACATGCTCTCCGTTGTTAGTAGCTATCTTGGCCAAGTAGTTGCTAGTGACTCCAAGAGGGGGTATTTATGCTCGATAGTGGGTTCATGCCTCTAGTTTCCAAGGGAAGTGACAGAAATCTCTTCGGTTGTAGATGTGCTGTTGCCACTACGGAGAAAACAACGGTCTCTTGTTCATGGAACAAGTGGATTGTTTACCTTACACACTTTGCTTAAAGCAGTTGTCTGTTGCTTGCAACTTAATACTGGAGGGGGTTCAGATGATAACCTAAAGGTGGACTTCTAGTCATAGTTGTAGTTGGATGGCGGTCTATATATATTGTTGTATTGCCCAATCGAATCTCATAGGATATTTTTGTCTAGTATTGCATTGTTATGTCTTGCTCAGTTCCTATCAATTGCCCTATTGTAATTTGTTTACCCTTCATGTCATGTTTTTTATCTAAAGAGAGCACCTCTAGTGAACTATGAACCCCGGTCCAATCTTTACCATTGATACATCTTCCACTGTTTACTTGCTGTAAACCACTCATCACCTTCCACACCATACAGTTAATCCTTTGTTACAGCAATCAGTGAGATTGACAACCTCACTGTTCGTTGGGGCAAAGTCTTGAGTTTGTGTTGTGCAGGTTTCCACGTTGCTTGCAACACTTGTGTGATGTTTCCTTCCTCCTACTGGTTCGATAACCTCGGTTTCTTACTGAGAGAATACTTGCTGCTGTGCTGCATCACACCTTGCTCATGGGGTTTCCCGATGAAGCGCACCTGCATCCAATAGGCGCACCAAGTATCTGCTAGAGATGCTCTAATAGCCCCATCATACTTTGGAGTTTGAGCAAGATGTAAAATTATTTATGACCGGATTTTTTTGAAAGGAGCATATATTAATATCAGAGGATACCAAATACACCCTGCCTCTACAACAACGTATTGCCCTAGCGTCCATACATATGCACACAGTTAAAAAAGAAAGAAGAATTACAAAAAAAAGTCCCGCTATAGTTTCTCATTCATTGAAACAACAATACTACCACCATCAAGCACCAGAAGTCCATCTTCTTCAAAAACGACGCCTCCAAGAAAGGAACAATGCACAAACACCACCATCGCCCGATCAAAGATCTAGGTTTTCACCCTGAAGAAAGTCCATGCTCTTAAAACAATACCTTCAATAAGGCCATTGGCAGACACAACCAATTAATTCCAGACCATGGGTTTTCACCCTGAAAGATAGGACCATGATCTTCACCTGTACTGTCGCCCCCGTTTGCATACCACTACTCCAAGTCACGAGTCACCAAGCCAATTCCTCATCACCACCCGGATTCGAAACACCGTTGTCAGTCCTCAGATCTCGGTCTTCATGACATTATCCGTCGGCACCATGGGACGAGAACATGCCCCATGATATTAACAGCCAACAGAGCGTCGAAGCGCTCTCTTTGAACCCAAACGGCCAAAGTAAAAACATGGGTGCGCACGATTGAATCCCACCCGATCCAGTGATCTCTCAGCATATGTGCACTATGGAGTTCACCGACGGAGCCTTCTGGAACACGACGCTGCAACCAGATCAATGGAGACCAACATCAAGCGGGTCTTCATCTTGGCGTGAGATGAACCCTAGGACCACTCCCTCTACTCAATCCGAGTCAGCAGTCCCCACGACACCAGTCAGAGGTAGAGGAGAAGACAATCCAACATGTCACTAAAGCGGCTCGCCATAACCCAACGTGCAGCTGCCTCCACAGCCAGAGGTCCAGATCGGATCCGGGCCAAACACGATGCAACCGTCGCCCGCCATGGCGACCGCATGTCAGCGCCTCCGAGGAAGACCTCACAAGATCGCCTCCAATGCTGCCACCACGACACCTCCTCCTCCCCAAGCCCTCGATCCGCGCCGCCCAGAATACGACGAGCCTAGGCAGGTGCCTTAGGCCCACAACGTGATGCCGCCGCCTGCAAACAGCTACAGGAGCACTTGCTGCCGCCTGGCCGAGGTCGCTGACCCGACCACCGCCCCTGACCCGCTCCTTCGGCACCGCCCCAGCCGCCCCTCTGAAGAAGACATCCACAACCACCACCCCTAGCACCTTAGGTACTAGGGGGCGCCTCCACCGTGACCGACGCCAGCGACAGCGGCAGAAGGATGGTATCTAAAGGAGGGAGGTCGTCGTCGGCGGGATCTGGGGGACCTCCGGTGGCGCCTGGGAGTCGCCACAGGAGGGGAGGGTTACAGGATCTTTGTACTTCCCCATTGATTCAACAACATTTCCCCTATCTAGGGTTAGAACGCAGACACCCTATGTGCCCCGCTTTATAGTCAAAGTTGGTTACTATAATTCTATTTTTTCACCAAAATTAGTCTAGTTTGAACTAAATGTTATTTTCGCATTTTTCTTCTAAAATTGCAGTCACCTTCTAATATTCTAATGGTGAAACAACCGAGTTAAATACAAAATTGGTCATGTATTGCCCGGATGGCTCGATTTAGTCCTGGTACTCAGAATTTGCACAATTTACCACATACTTATCAATTGGACTTGATTTAGTCTAAAATCATGTTTGCCGTCAAATTTAATTTGAGGTGGACAACACGTGGACGCGGATCCTACTTGCGGGAGAGCAGCTGGCATGAAAACTTGCATGAACCCCTCTCGCATCTAGAATGTACTTTTTCGCTCCTAGATATTTGCACTACCCTTTCTCGTCTAATTCTAGCTAGTGCCCAAGCCGTTACAATGCCCTATAGTTCCAGACTATTCTATTAAACATGGATGAAGAAAGGAGGGAGTCGATAGAGAGGAAGGCGACGGTGGTGGCGATCACCGGACCCGAACGTGTAGTAGTTATTCGTGGAGGGGAGACGATGTCGAAGTGCCCCGGTGGCCTTGAAAATATACGTTCTAGATACGGGAGGGATTCCTGGAAGTTTTCAGGCCAGCTGCCCTCCTGCAAGTACGACATGCGTCCACGTGTCATCCCGTCATATCAAATTCGATTGTAAAAATGCTTTTGGACTAAATCGAATCCAATTGATAAGTATATAGATTAAATTATTTAATTACGAGTACCTAGACTAAATCAAGCCGTCCATAGTACATGGACTCCTATTGTATTTAACTCAAAACAATCATGCTTAGATTTCAAGTGATGTTCATCCTTAAAGAAAAGATTTCAAGTGATGCTCAGATTTAAGCCCAACAGTTATGGGTACTGTTAAGATTTTTTTCTATAGAAGAGAGGCCAACTATACTTCTATAGAAAGTCAACATCTAAGTGATTTATTAAATATGAGAGTTGCTAATTTTTATATACTTCCTTCATTATGTTTTAGATTTGTGAAGCAAATGTATTTAGACTACTTTTAGTATGTAGGTTCACTAAGGTTTAGAGTGAATATAGACACTAAAACAAGTTTAAATACATTTTATTCACAAACCTAAAACATCTTATATTTTAAAACGAAAGAAGTATTTTAAAACTAAATTAATACTATTTTCTTCATCTTAAAATAGATATCGCATCACAGGTTTATTAAAATTTGGATGTTCATCCAACATCCATTTTAAGACCGAGCGAGTAGTACATTTTCTAGAAGAGTTGAGACTATATCAAAGTGAATCCGTAGAAAGTAAGGCCTCGTTAACATCAAAGTATTTTTAAAGTATTGAGGGGAATACTTTGGTTTCTAAAAAAACTGAAGTACTCCCTCCGGCCCATATTAATTGACTTAAATTTGTTTAGATTTGAATGAATCTAGACACTATTTAGTATATAGGTTCATCCAAATTTTGAAAAATCAAAGTCAATTAATATGGATCGGAGGGAGTACTAAATACTTTGAGATATTTGGATCTAACAAATAATATGGTTTTAAAACTGAAGTATTCTCCAAAACTATGATTTTTTTGAAGTATTTGAGAAAAAAGCTAGACCCTCTTTTTTCTAAACTGAGAAAAGGAAAAAACTAAAGTATTGCTTTGTTAGGCACTAGAATACTATGGTATCAATGTACTTCAGTTTTGAAAAAACTTTGTTGCCAAAATAGGGTAAATGGCGCACGCGCCTCCTGTCCTCCTCTCCCGTTTTAGGGCATCACCTATGTATATGGAAGAATTTGTTCATAAGCTGGGACCCACATACCACACTATAAGCTTATTGATTACATTACAATGTATCTAGTTGAACTTGTCTACAAGCTAACCCCACGTGTCAGATAAAGTTACACACATGCAAGAGAGAGTGAAGAAGCTAAAATAATATTCTATTGCTTATGGACAACCCATAAGCTTGTAGGTCACCCTTAAGGTTTTGAGCTTATGGATAACTTATTGTTAGCTTTCACTATGTATGTGGAACTCCTTGTTAACTACTTTTTGCTTATGAATAGCCTTATTGCCAACATAATGGATGCCCTTAGTCGCGAACCGCCATGGAGTACAATACAAACTACACCACGCATTCTTCTCGATCTCTACGTTGAATCTTCGTCATTTGCGAAAACTCGTTTTCAAGAAGCAGATTCAGAATTTTTGGAACAAAACAACAAAATAGGAGAGTGAAATGAAAGACTAATACGAATGAATGAAGTGAGTTTCTTCGAAAGAAAGTGTCAGATCTCTCGTCCTTCCTGTTCTCTCTCCCAGTTAGCCATAAAACACACCCCGACCAGGCGACCACGCCTTCGTCGCGATCTCCGTTGTTTCCACATCCACACGCCCACGGCGCCCACCCGCCTCGATTCGGAAGCGGCTCGCCGAGGCCTAGGGCGGCGGCGCGCGGGCGTCAGGCCGGCGTCCGGCGGCCATGGAGGATCTGGGCATCGAGGCGAAGGAGGCGGCGGTGCGCGAGGTGGCGAAGCTGCTCCCGCTCCCGGACCTCCTCGCCTCCATCGCCTCCATCAAGTCCGACTACCTCGCGCGGCAGCAGGTGAGGCCATGCGATTCCCCTTGGTTCTGCTCTGCTCCCGTGGACGCGGCCAATTCTGGCGCAATCTCAAGTAGTGGGCGAGATAGATTCGGTTAACCGTGAACACTGTCTGATAGATATCCCCGGTCTCGCTCTGAACGCCTCCTGCATTCCAAAACTCGCTCTGAATGACCTTGCCCTGAAATTGTTTGCTCTGGGTCCGTGATCCGCTGCCTCTGATTCTGCTGCAGTTGAATGGTATTCTGAACATCTTGTAATTAGATACGCCTGTGTACGCTCACGGATGAGCTATTATGCGTAATTGCGCTTGCTTAAGGTATTTGAGCTCACGTTTGATTCACAAGTTTTTTTTCTGGTCTATAATAAGGCTAAATTTTGTTTACATGAAAGTAAGAAAACTACATGCTGTAATGTGTATGTGCGTTAAAAAGATCTGAATATGCATTTCCATTGAGATGCTATGGGTATGTTTACTATTTAAGTCACTTTATACACTTTCTGATTATCTGACTCTCTTCTTCAATTTCTTCAGACAAATGATACTCAACTCAGTACAATGGTGGCGGAACAGGTGCACCTTAATATTTACTATGAGCTGCCAAACATGCTAATTGGATACTACTATTAATCAGTCTGAGCCGTGCCCGGATTACAGTTTCTGCTCCAGTCATTCACGCACCTTCATATCTACCTACTCGACTATAAATTCTTTACGTGAATATGTTTCAAATTGCAGGTTGAGCAGGCACATGCTGGTATCAATGCCCTTGCAGTATCACAAGAAACAATAAACAGTCTACGTGAGAACTTCATAGATATTGACAAGTAAGTCTGCTGTCTTGATTTTTGCGTTTTTAATATGCTTGTGATAGAGCACTTTCTTGAGGCCGTATGTTTTCCTTCATCTCTCAGCCCTTTGTCATAAATGGTGGCAGGTTGTGTCAGGAGTGTCAAACGTTAATTGAGAATCATGACAGGATCAAGCTCCTTAGCAATGCAAGAAACAACCTGAACACAACTCTAAAGGTTTGCTGAGTGCTGACTTTAATTTAACAATAGCACTGTTTAATGATTGTACTTGCTATGTATTATGTATTACTTTCCAACTTACAATAGGTTGAGCTAACGCAGTTATTGAGCATGGAAATTTGATATATTTATTGTCAATGCCTGGTAGGATGTGCAAGGTATGATGTCCATTTCTGTTGAAGCAGCTGCTGCACGTGACTCCTTGAGCGATGACAAAGAGTTGATTCACACGTATGAGGTTGTTTCTTGTTCTCTGACTTGTCGATTAGCACAACAATTTGATAATCATAATGGTTATGTTCTATTTATCTGACTTCTCTGTATGATCTTGCCTGTGATGAAATTAGAGATTAACAGCTCTTGATGGAAAGAGACGTTTTGCTTTAGCTGCTGCTGGATCTCATAAGGAAGAAGTTGGCAGATTGAGGTGGACCCTCTCCCATAATCCTTATAAATGGCTACATTGATAAATATGAGACACACCATCCCTATATTTCTTTTGTCGTTGCCTTTCTTGTTAGAATGAGGTAGTTTGGTTCATCCAAGGCTCACATATGCCAGTAGAGTTTAAAAGAAACTTCTAATAACTCATATAGTCATATGCAGTTCTACTCAGCCAACCACTGTCTATTCTTTAAGTTCAGTCCATCTGTAAAACATGTAGCTTATTTACCTTCAATCTTGTATGACATCCAGTGCATGAGTAAAAGTACTACCACTGATCTAATAAAAAAAATACTAGTGCATGAAACACAAACCTATGGCCCTGTATCGATCCATGTTAGGGTGACATGTTTAGAGTTATAATCTGCATGATGAATCTTTTCTGAGTACGGCTCGCATAATTGAAATTTTCTGCAGTCTGATAGCGATTCTGTTAGGATTAGCAATAGGTATTAATTAAATCCTGCCATCCTTTTCAGCCTGTTAGGATTAGCAATAGATATTAATGCCTGCATTGCAGTGAAGTACATAAGTGTAAATTTCATGATAATTCTTTTCCTCTGCACAGAGAATACTTTGAAGATGTTGATCGATCTTGGGAAATATTTGAAAAGACCTTATGGGCACATATCACTAACTTTTTTAGACTTTCAAAGGAGAGGTACTGATTTTGTTATCATGCACTTTTGACTTTTGTATTAGCATGGTAAATGGAATTACCTTATGGTCTTAAGTACACATATTACGAAAACCGAGGCGATATTTTGTTGCCATCCTTGTATTCTCATTCATCTTGAATACTATTCATATATGCTTTGTGGAAGGTACCAAAATGATGCTTGCAAGAGGAAGGTTACTTCAAATACCTGATGACAGAATAGCTTTAAAAATTTGAAAGTTTAAGCAAGACTAATGTGAAATTGTAGTCAGGATAAGGCAAGTCATAAAATCCTTGCACTGGTCTGACATGAACCAAACAACCACGGAGACAGTATGACAAATCTATATTTCAAGCTCTTTGTTGCCTTCCCTGTTACCTTTTACCGTTAAGTATGGGTCTGCCACTCGAGGTTTTGCTGCAAATATAATAAGCATATAGCTCTGGTCAATCATAAAGATGCGATGTATAACATGTTACAGCTTCTTGTGATCTATAACACATCCTTTCAATGGATTGAGATTGTTGTCTTAACATTTAAACTAGATTTATTTATATTTTATCCAAAATATGGGTGATCAATTTTCCAATGTTGACCTAAGATACATGCATGTGCCCTAATATAATTAAAGTCATCCATGTGTAGTACACCCTGATACTTATACTTCCTCTCTTTTTTCCCTTCTGCAGCCCTCAGACGTTGGTCCGAGCTTTAAGGTATAGTTTATTCTTACTATGTACTTTTATTTTCAACACATCAATGTTCAAAATTGAATGGTTGATGCATCCTGCAGTCAAATACTGTTTCCCCATCATCTTCTTTTAAGGAGTGACAGTTTCCCATTGTCATTTCCATTCGTTGAAATGTTCATTTTAGGAAATAGTTCACTGACAATATAAGTTTTTTTTAGGGTTGGAAATGAGTTGTGTTGTCTCGGTTTCCTGTTTATCTTTTTGTTTACACACATATATTACTGCACATGATCTGTTAAATTCACATTCTTATGTCAGGGTTATTGAGATGCAAGAGATCATAGACCAACAAGTTGCAGAGGAAGCAGCCGAGGCTGAGGGTGCAGGTGCTATGGCGGCAATAACAAACCAGCGTAGAACGACAAAGTACTGTATTTCTCTACAACATTTTTCTCTACTTCCAGTTCCAGTAGGAAGATGATATCATACATTTCATGCTTGTGTAGCAAAGTCATAACATCTTTCAGGACATAGCATTTATATGACATGAAAATGTATCACTAGATTCATTATCAAAAGTACTTACTGGTAATTGTTATTTTGTATAATATGAACAACAGCCTGATGGAGTAAATCTTGGTCAAAACCTTGTGTTAATGCAAACTCTGTAATCTGCCTCTTAGGAGGATGTAAGCCAAAATCAGCCATTTGCTGGATATTATTTATTAATCTCCTGCACAACTGATGCACAATCAAGCTCCACATATACTGGTTTAGCAGAGATATAAAGCATAGACTTGATCTGTTGTAGATCAGCTACAGTATCAGCATTTTTGGAATATGGGCAATTAAGATGGCATTCCCAGAATCACTTTTAAGCACAGCTCCACAAGGTGATAAGATGGCATTCCCATAATCACTTTTAAGCACAGCTCCCCACAAACCTTTCTTCTCCTCCTTTACAAAGTTAGCCTCCACATTTAATTTTAGCCAGGCTACCTCAGGTTTCTCCCATCACACCTTTACCTCTTTCTTCTTGACCTTTACATATACAGTTAGAACTGCAGACTGGCTAAATATGGGTTCACAGATCAATTAACTTGAGCTATCGTACACTATTTTTCACCTGCTTATTTTTCTTCTTTCTTGTAATGGTTATCTTACGGAGTCAGACTTGCTTGCTGAATCGCCTGCGTTATATTGCTTTTGGGTTGCTTTTCTGCCGTATCCGACAACTTGACCTTTTTCAACTGTGACTTTTCAGTGTATCATTTATTGGATGTCTATTGTAAACCACCCATTATAACATATGTGAGAACGTCACAAAACAGTAGTACTTATTTCACCAGCTTGTTCCTGTTGATCACTACCGATTTTTGCTTACTGTGGCAGGAAAGGCGCAGGAGCAGCATTTACCCCAAGAAATGGCACCCAGGAGAAATCAAAGATCCAGGGAAAGGGCTACAAGGACAAATGCTATGATTGCATAGGGAAGGCTGTTGAGGACCGCTTCAACAAATTGCTCACTGAGGTAGCACACCATTATCCTGGATTCAAGTCTTTACTGGCTTACCCACAGTCCCTGCATTTCCAGCAGTTGCTAATGATTTGATCACGCAGCTTGTTTTCTCAGAAGATTTTATGGAAGCTCTGGAGGAAGCTAAAGCAGTAAGTAGTCTGACTTCTGCACTTGTTATTGTAACCAGAACACAACAGAGAGAACAAAAAGTTTACTCCCCCCATGTACTCTAACCCCTGGAGTAGAAACTGGTATAACAGCCATTTAGTTAACCCCCTGAGAGTCTGAGATGATATTGCTGGGTGGTTTTTAAATACGTGACAGAATCCCCTCTGACTAGTCAGCTCGACTTGGGTCAGTTAGTCAGAACTAGTTTCCTAGTTGATGGGGCAGCTACTTGACTTGTGGATCTAAAAATCTCAGCAGTGAACTATCCTATTCATTTTCATTGTGCCTTAACTTGTTATTTTCTAAGGAATTTAAAAAGAGCCTGGCGTGGCTGTTGAGAAATTTGACTCAGAGTATTACAGTTCTTAGTAATCATGCATCACTATGTACACTTTTTGGCTTAACAGTTTACCACTCCTTTGATCTAGATGATCTCAATTGTGTTAATTGTCTTGTCTACCAATATACCGCAATTCTACTTGTTCTGCAAAATGAGTCTTGACAAAGAATAGCTGATGACTTACGTAAGGATCGTCTTTCTGCTCCTGATGCAATACAGATTGGTGATGAGCTTGGTGATATCTATGACTATGTTGCACCGTGTTTTCCTCCTAGGTATGATGATGGTACTCCCTCCGACCCATATTAGTTGACTTGGATTTGTCAAAATTTGGATGAATCTATATACTAAATAGTGTCTAGATTCATTGAAATCTAGACAAATTTGAGTCAACTAATATGAGTCGGAGGGAGTATTACAAATATATTTATCCTTGGAAGAGATCTCTAGAACTATTTGTTCTATATGCACGAGAAATAGTATCCTGTTTGCTACAACAATTAATAAGACAAAGATATGTCGAGGGCTCATATCATAGGCCATACTATATCTCTTTAATTTACTGATGGATGCTTCAAAAAATGTGTTGCATTCTAACTTTTCAATACATCAATTGCTTAAAAGTTACTCCCTCCATTTCAAATTAATTGAAGTTGTAGCTCTGTCATAAGTCAAACTTCTTTAAGTTCGACCAAGTCTAGAGAAAAAATATATCAACATCTACAACACCAAATTAGTTTCTTTATTTCATGTTGTACATATTAGCACACATATTTCTATAGGCTTTTCAAACTTAAATAATTTTGACTTAGGACAAAGCTAGAAGTTCAATTAATTTGGAATAGAGGAAGTACATCACAGATTCACAGGGTGAAGAACATGTTTTTCCTTGTACAAAATATCAGTGGCTTGGTTTCATGATTCCTTCTTGATCATTTTAACATTTCATCGACCGCTATTTTCCATACCTTTCACTAACTTTATCAGTTTTCTTATTTCTACACAGATATGAAATTTTCCAGCTCCTTGTAAATCTATATACCGAAAGGTTCATTCAGATGCTAAGACTTCTCAGTGAAAGAGCAAATGATATTCAAAATATAAATATACTAAAGGTATGCGAATTTTATATCTATGTGTTGGAGACTGTCATAGGAGAGCCTGGAATATTCCAGTAAGTGTTAGTATAGTAGTGCTGTCCTAGGAGTGCCTGGAACATTCCAGTGAATGTTGGAGTCTAAGTTAGTGTCCTACTAGATTCTAGAGTATTCTGGTGTACTAGTTAAGATGTTCCTAAGTTCAGCTATATATATTAGAGGGTGTGGAGGTCCAAGGGACCAGCCCATCCAGAAATTTTCCCCTAGAACCAACATGGCATCAGAGCACAAGGTGGAGGTGCTGCTGGTTCCTAGAGGTGGCCGACGGTGAATCACCAAGTCGGAGCTCACAGTGTGGAGGTGCCTGCAGAGACACGGTGGAGCAGGTGTCGAAAGTGAGGCTTAGTGGTGACTCCAGAAGAAGAAAAGGCTAGACTGGTACAAGATCGCTGCGGTGAGGAGAACTAGCGGCATTGCAGCAAGTTGGAAACAACAGCGGATTAGTGAGGAGGACGCAATTGAAGCCAGCGGCGGCTTGGTGGCTTGGTGCAGAGAAGTAAACCCTGCCCTTGTACGTGGTTGGCTTGGTGTTGCATGGAGAGTTGCTGCTGCAGCAGGGAAGAGAGGAGCCAGAGCAATTGTAGATAGTTTAGTTGCATTTGCAAGGAGTGGACTGGAGGCTCACAAAGCAGTCCAAAAGAGTTCGTGCTAAGGAGAAGCAAAGTTCGTGCAACAAGACACGTAAGAAAGGGAGAACAAGAGGGCATAGTGGTGCTCCAAGAATGGGAGAATCGAGATATTGAGCAGTTGCTTGACAAATTGGCTGAACTGTTCAAGGCAAAAGATAAGGACACGTTTATTTTGACTGCCAAGGGATCAGGGGAGGTGCAATTCTCTACCAAAGATTTGGAGACATTGAGAAAATCAAATAGGAGTGTAGAAAGAGCCAATCAAAGTGGGCAAACAACAGTTCTTGGCAATTTTGTCAATCTTGCACAAATTGAAGAAGGTATCTCAAATCAGGCTCCTACGTTAGATGAAACTTCTCGTTCAAATTGGATACTAGACTCGGGAGCAACTAAACATGTCACGGGTAGGTGGAGTGAGTTTGCATCATATGCTCCACATCCACCCATGCATAAAGAAACCATCCAAACAGCCGATGGAACTTATCAACCTATCAAAGGCGTCGGCATAGTGAAATGCACTCCGTCGATTACATTGTCTTCGGTCTTATATGCTCCATCATTTTCGGTGAATTTGGTGTCTATGAGCTCCTTGGTTGATGATATTGATTGTCGAATCATTGTTGATCGATACAATTGCATAATTTGGGAGTGGAAGACCAGAAGGAGGCTTGGGATCGGTGTGAGACATAAGGGACTATGGTACTTAGATATACAAGAAAGTGATGGAGCATTGTGCACCGCTCTGACAGTTGCAAGTAATGATGAGGCAAGGGTGATATTCCAACATTGTCGATTGGGCCATATGTCTTTTGATACTATTAGTAAGGTATTTCCTGCAGAGATGAAGGTGGATAAAGACAAGCTTGTGTGTGAAGCATGTGAGTACGGAAAACACACAAGGACATCATATGTGAGTCGTGGACTTTGGAGCGCATCACCCTTTGTGTTGATTCACTATGATGTATGGAAGTCTCCTGTGGTCTCTGTTAGTGGAATGAAGTATTTTGTCACCTTCATTGATTGTTACTCTTGGATGACTTGGATATATCTCATGAAACAAAAAAGTGAGGTGCTTGCATGTTTCAGGGACTTCTATGCATATATCCAAAATCGTTTCAACATTGGTGTTCAAATTATCAGGACTGATAATAGGACAGAGTATGTGGACCATGAATTTGGCAATTTTTCTCCACAAAACGGAGTAGCTGAGAGGAGGAATCGACATCTGCTAGAGGTAGCTCGATCACTTAGAATGTGCCTAAATTCTTATGGAGTGAAGCAGTTATGACTCCTACTTATCTAATCAATCGGATGTCATCAAAAGTTTTTGGGATGAAGACTCCGTATGAAATGATCTATGGAAAAAATGAGTTCATTGTTCCCCCAAAGGTATTTGGATGTACGTGCTTTGTTAGGGACCACAGACCTTTAGTGGGAAAATTAGATCCACGTGTTGTGAAGTGCATCTTCATTGGATACCCATCTGGACAATAGGGCTACAAGTGTTGGGAGTCCTAGTGAACGGAGAACATTTGTGAGCATGGATATGGCATTCAGAGTGTCTAGGCCGTTCTATGGAGAGAAGATGGATCTTGTTGGTTTTTGGGGACAATTTCTGGATGGGCTTGGTTGGTCCCTTGGACCTCCACACCCTCTTTTATATATAGCACAATCTAGCCTTACATCTTCACTTGTACACTGGAATGATCTAGACTCTAGTAGGACACTACTTCTATACTAACACTTCCTAGAATACTCTAGACTCTACAAGAGTAGTACTACTACACTAACTCAGACTCCAACACTTACTGGAATACTCTAGACTCTCCTAGGACAATACTACTATGCTAACCTAGACTCCAACACTCCCCCTCAAGATGGGCATGGGTCAGTCACCATGACCATCTTGCTACAACTCCATGACACTTACTACTACCACTACACATCTAGCTTACCAAAGATACAAAGACACGTGAGAGCATTTTACTCTAGCTCTTGCTCCATCGGTCAAGCACCCAATCAACTCGGATCATCCAAGCTCCGCCGGCGAGCCATCACCTTCACAATGCAACAACTCGCATCAAGCTAGACACCTCTAATCCTTCTTGCATTGGTCCATTGTTGCCTCTCCAACTCATGCCTTCTCACACACAGCATAACCCCGGCACCACACGCCTTCCTCATTAGCTTGAGCATCGTCATTGCCTCTTCATCAACTCCGGTCATGGAACCACTACCTCACCTCAACAATAGCTCCTACAGAGCCACAGCCGCCTCACCATCAACATCACCATCCACAAACTTTGCATCAAGCTGGACACCTCCAATCCTTCTCGCATTGGTCCACCGTTGCCTCTCCAACCAAGCGCCTTCTCACACCGGCGCCTACAACGGCAGACCACACGCCTTCCTCATCACTTGAGCATCGGCATTGCCTCTTCATCGCCTCCGCTCCCACATAACCACTACCGCTTAACCTCAACAACCGCCCTCTGAGCCACAACCGTCTCACCACCGCACCATTCTACGCCCACACTCTCTCGACCTCCACATGACTTCCACCTATCCAACGCGGTGACAACCTTGACCTCTACCACCTCTCCATCAACCTCCTACCATCTTGCCTCAACCATCTTTGCCTCGGTCACCACATCCTCTACCTCTCTCGGATCCATTCCATTCTCCTCTTCTCCTAGCACCAAGCTGCTCACTTTGCTCCTCACTACCCCAAATCAACTCCAGCGACTACTCCTCCTGGACTCTTCTCACTCCGCTTCATACCTCAGCCTCCACACCTTGCAGTCTGCCTCGCCTCTTCCGAGCCAAGAACGACCAAACTGAGACCTCACCCATTGTCTCCTTCCACGACCACGACCCAAAGACCACAGCTCACCATCACCATCACCATCACCTCAAGATCCGCCCATCTCCAACTGCACTGAGGTCCTCCTCCACCTCCGGTTTCTCTTGGTCCCCAAATCCATAACTTATTTTCCTCCTATCAACATCTCTTGCACCATTCTAACTAGCACACTAAGCAACCTCCGACAGAAAAAGAACCAAGCCTCACACAACACATCGTGCAACATAAGGTGGTTCTTGCTGTGAGAGCAACGGATGCGCCTCCGCCGCTTAGGTGACTACAATGTGCATGGTGTTGTTGACAACAAGAGTCGGGATGGGTGTTGCAGTGGTGGAATGGTGGTAGATAGGGTTAGGAGGAGGAGCCTAGCTCTGATACCATGTTGGTTTTTGGGGACAATTTCTGGATGGGCTTGGTTGGTCCCTTGGACATCCACACCCTCTTTTATATATAGCACAATCTAGCCTTACATCTTCACTTGTACACTGGAATGATCTAGACTCTAGTAGGACACTACTTCTATACTAACACTCCCTAGAATACTCTAGACTCTACAAGAGTAGTACTACTACACTAACTCAGACTCCAACACTTACTGGAATACTCTAGACTCTCCTAGGACAATACTACTATGCTAACCTAGACTCTAACAGATGTCAACTCATTATTTGACTTTGACTCTCCTAGCACAAGTAATGCTAGTCAAGAGGGGGAGAGTGAACCATTCAGGACAAGGGAAGATGAACCATTGAGATTTGTGGTTGATTCAATTCCATGTCCTATGAGTGAAGAGAGATGGATAAAGCCAAATGAGAAACAAAATTTGAGGGTGTATACAAGAAGACAACCTATGGATAAAGAGAGATGGAGAAAACCAAATGTGGGAGAAAATTTAAGGGTGTATATGAGGAGGCAACCGCATCAACAACAGGGTCAAACAAATGGTGAGATCCAGCTGCAGGGGGAGCAACATCAACAACAAATTCCAGGGGTCGATGAAGTTGACTCATCTGAGAGTGTGCCATGCGTCAGTGATGACTCATTGGATCTACCCATTGCCTTAAGAAAAGGTACCCGAGCTGGAGCTAGAAAACCTCCAAATTGGTATCGGGAGGACCATGACATAGCTAATTATGTATCATATACATCCCTATCTACGAACTACATGGCCTTCATCGCATCATTGCAAACCTGGTGATCCCAAGAGACTAGAAAGTAGCAAAGCAAGACCCAAAGTGGCGTGAGGCCATGATAAAAGAGTTAAATGCTCTTGAAAGGAATAAATGGGAACTTGTAAATCTTCCAGCAGGAAAGAGAGCTGTTGGGTGTAAATGGATCTACACTGAAACAGAATCCAGGGACAATTGAAAGGTACAAGGCAAGACTAGTTGCGAGAGGATATAGTCAAATATATGGGATTGACTATGATGAGACATTTGCGCCGGTGGCAAAGATGAACATAGTGAGGATCCTAATCTCATGTGGAACTAACTTCGGGTGGCCTTTGCATCAGTTGGATGTCAAGAATGCATTCTCGAGATTTACATGAGGAGGTATACATGGAGATCCCACCTGGTTTCTCCACTCCTAGAACATCAGGAAAGGTATGCAGGTTGAGAAAATCTCTGTACGGCCTCAAGCAATCTCCGCGAGCATGGTTTGATAGATTTAGACGAGTTGTATGCGGTATGGGATATAAGCAGTGTAATGGGGATCATACGGTGTTCTATCGGCACTCAAATAGCCAGATTACAATCCTTGCCATATATGTTGATGATATCATAATCACCGGAGATGATGAGCTGGAGATATCATGATTGAAAGACAGCCTACGCAAGGAATTTGAGGTAAAGGACCTTGGCCAACTCAAGTACTTTCTTGGCATAGAAATTGCTAGATCTCCCAAAGGGATTGTTCTCTCCCAGCGAAAGTACGTATTGGACTTGCTTAGTGACACAGGCATGCTTGGGTGTCGGGTTGCATCAACACCTATCGATCAAAACCACAAATTATGTGCCGAATCTGGGGAAACGGTGGATAAGGAGAAGTACTAGAAGCTTGTTGGAAGGCTCATCTATCTATGTCACACAAGCCCTGATATTTCATATCCAGTGAGTGCAGATACATGCATGATCCTAGGAGCGGACACTTGGATGCGGTTAACCAAATCCTCCGGTACTTAAAGGGTAGTCCAGGAAAGGGACTATGGTTCAAAAGGAATGGTCATCTAAATGTGGATGGGTATTGTGATGTTGACTGGGCAAGTTGCTTGGATGATAGGAGATCAACATCTGGTTATTGTGTATTTGTTGGGGGATGGTTTCAAAGTCAACAACTGAAGCTGAATATAGAGCTATGTTGCAAGGTTTGAGTGAGATGTTATGGGTGAGGAATCTTCTTTCAGAACTGAAAGTGTTGAGGAAAGGCCCTTTAAATTTGTGGTGTGGCAAGTCGGCGATCAACATCAACATGATCGAACCAAGCATGTGGAGATCGATCGCTTCTTCATAAAGGAGTTGGATGGCGGTATAATCAGGATAAATCATGTAACCTCTAGCGAGCAAATTGCAGACTATTTAACTAAAGGATTAGGAAATAAAGAATGTAGTTCAGCTTGTAACAAGATGGGAATGATAGATATCTATCACCCATCTTGAGGGGGAGTGTTGGAGACTGTCATAGGAGAGCCTGGAATATTCTAGTAACACTGTGTTTGGATGTTGGAAAATAAGCATGGAATTGAATTGGGTAGAAGATTCCAAATCCAAGATGGAAAGGAAATGACCTCTATTTTCAATTCTGGCGTTTGGATGTGCATAGAATTTTCTGTTGGAATCAAAGTGTAGTATCCAATTCTAGATCATGTTTGGATGTACACAACATGGAATTGAATGTTTTTTTTTTGAAATTTGACAATAGAAACTTCTCTACACCTGTATGAACAATAGAAACTTCTCAACACCCGCAGTTCACATAGATCAAAATAGTATGTCTTAGATGTTCTTCCAAAGGAATAGATGCAACATGAAATAATGAAGGACAAGAAAAGAGAAGAGAAAAGGGACTGTCGGCAGGAGGAGTACCAGGGGGCCGCCTCAACCGAATCGACGTTGACCTCTGCCGCCCGGGCGGAAGGGAGGGCGGGCCTGGGCGAAGGGCGGCGGAAGAAGGAGGCGGCGCGGACACAGGAAGGGAGGCGCGGCCCTAGTGAGAGGCGAGGCCCCGCGGCGAGGGAGCGGCGAGGAGGGCGTGGCGGCGCCTGGGCGGCGGGAGGAGGCCCGCGGCGAGGGCGCGGCCTTGGGCGAGGGGCGGCCGGGCGAAGGAGGCGGCGGCGCCCCGCGGGTGGCGGCGGGGAGGGGCGTCGCGAACCATTCTATCGGGAGCGGGGGGAGTTGGTCTCGAGGGAAGGATTCCACGCCTTTCCGATGCTGCAAGCTCGGAAACTGCTAGGGAAGGGCGTACGCTTGCGGGGGGCCAGCTCAGAATCGCGTCGTGTTTCCAGGAGGAAATTCCTAGGCCGGTCCAAACGGTTGAATTAGGCTCAACAATTCCAAAATTCCAATTCCAAGCTTATTTTCCAACATCCAAACACAGTGTAAGTGTTAGTATAGTAGTGCTGTCCTAGGAGTGCCTGGAACATTCCAGTGAATGTTGGAGTCTAAGTTAGTGTCCTACTAGATTTTAGAGTATTCTGGTGTACTAGTTACGATGTTCCTAAGTTCAGCTATATATATTAGAGGGTGTGGAGGTCCAAGGGACCAGCCCATCCAGAAATTTTCCCCGAGAACCAACATTATACTAAATTTGTTCTCCATGAGATGAACACTTGTCAGTATATTGTATTTCTCTTATAGTGCAAGTGCATTAACCGACTGCTCACTGCAGGTAACAGGTTGGATTGTGCAATATGAAGATAATCTTATTGGCCTTGGTGTGGACGAGTCTCTTGCCCAAGTTTGTTCAGAAAGTGGTGCATTGGATCCCCTCATGAATATGTATGTAGAGCGTATGCAGGCAACAACTAAGGTACTAATTTTATCCTTGAATTCAAATTGACCTTTATCATGATTATTCATACTCCTTGTGCTTCTGTAGAAATGGTACACTAACATTTTGGAGGCTGATAAGACACAACCACCAAAGAGTACAGAAGATGGAAAACTATATACACCTGCAGCTGTAGATTTATTCAGAATATTGACAGAGCAAGTGCAGATAGTTAGAGAAAATAGCACAGATGTCATGCTATATCGTATAGCTCTTGCAGTTATTCAGGTATTATGCAGTTTCTGTTAAAGATTATTTAAGCCTCCTCTTTTTTGCTCTGCTTTGCTTCGTGCGGTTTCAACTAAATTACTGAAATATGCCAATTCAGTCTTACTCTTTGATTCCTTCATAGGTCATGCTCGATTTTCAAGCAGCTGAGAGGCAAAGACTTGAGGAGCCAGCTTCTGATGTCGGTTTGGAAAATCTGTGTGCTTTGGTGCGTTGGTTTTCTCATTAGCACATATATTTTGCCATTCCATGTCAGTCCCCTGCTACCCTTCATATCTTATAAAGTGGTCCTTGTATTATTTGAGCAGATTAACAACAACCTGCGGTGCTACGAACTTTCATCAGAGCTAAGTAGCAGCACACTGGAAGCACTTTCGGAGAACTATGCTGAACAGGTGCAAATGAGTCATTAAGCCTGGTCCTATTAGATACCATTCTTTCACGTTTTCAAACTTGTCTGGAGATGACTTCATGTGTTTTCAGTCATTAAATTCTTCGTGTTTTTTTACTGAAAATGCTATCCAGGCATCCATACTATCAGAACTAGCAAACCACAGGGTTCACTTTCCTGGTAGGAACTGTTCCTGCCTGGCAAGGATCAATCAACGAAAAATCACCCAGCATAATTCTAAATTCGATTTCGGGGGGTAGAGAGCAGAAAGCAGATCATCTGTATTTTTCGTATGATGAGATCATGTGGGTGCTTATACTTAGAGACAACTATGTAAAAAATTCAAGTAAAAATCCTTAGTTCCAAAATCTATGTGCATGGAGGTAAAGCAACATTTTTTCAGACTGGACGTAGAACATTTTCACGGACCACAACTCGTATAATATAACTTGTATTCTAGTATCCCACATGCATGCAGACTAGTTCTAGATATATGCATTGCTGGCAAGCAAACTGAGTTGGGTGAACTGGTCCGTGCTGAGAGCCGAGCAGATTACTGGTCAGGGCACTTATTTGGATTTTCTGTAAGGTGCTAAGATTGGAAAAGTGAGAGTGTTAATAGAATTCAGAAGTTGATGATAACCTAGAGTTGAAAATATGTGTTTCTATTGCATTTTTTTCATCTCTAGCCTACCCCAACTTGCTTGGGACAAAAGGCTTTGTTTTTGTATTCCATTTTTTTTCCATTTGCACACCTTAAGCATTTTTAGGCTCTGGATGGGAAACTAAAATTCAGTTTTGCAGGTTAATTTTGAAGACACTTGCAAAGGATTTCTTGAGGTTGCCAAGGTTTGTGCTACAGCTACATGCATAAGTACAGAATATATGTATAACTATAACTGTGTAAGTAACCTTAGTGTTAGGTTTCAGAAATGACCTGCTGGATCAGTGTGAAATTGTTCCTTGAGGTGTCTGATTTTTACTCTACACTTGTGTCTTAAGTGCATACATTGTTACGACCCCCGAAGGAAGTTCGTAAGTAATGTTTGGTGTTGAAGTATACAGATCCTGCTATGGGTTAGTTGAAATTTCCCTTCTGGGCGTTTCATACACCCCTTAACTGTTTGCTATTGTGGTCCTGTAACCAAGATCCTTTCTTATACACATAGTACACTAGATACTTTATGGGATAGAATAGAAACTGAAGCACTCTGGCGCAAAGTGGGGAGGTAATGAAAAAAGACCCTTGCTGAGCTGCCTAGTTATGGTCTAAGGACTCTGTTTACCACATTACTTTGCCAAGATTCTAGTCAAGCTAGTTAACTATTGAATACTAAAAACAAGCACTGAACTGGTAAACTCTTGGTTGTCAACACGGGTTTCTGGCAAGTCGCTGTCAAGCACTGCCCAAGAGACGGGTGCTAAGAGTGGTGGGGGCACACATTGACTCAGCTGTCTTTCCACAAATGTTGTGAGAATTGGCCAATTTCTGCTGGTTCATCTCCCAAGCAATGTTATTTGATATGGCTGCATCTGTCGTTCTAACTAAAGTTCCTGATTATTTCGACAGGAAGCGGTCCTTCAGACTGTTGGTGTTATTTTCGAAGACCCAGGTGTGCAGGATTTGCTTGCAAAGGTTTACCAAAAAGGTAATTCATTTTTAATATTTGGGTAACAAATTACGCCTTCCCTGTGCCCTTTGTTTGAGTTATCTCCTCCTTTTTGTCAAATTTGGATTGTAAAACACAAGCAACTCCTGTCTGTCTTTGGGAGTCTGAGAGCCGTATCTGGAAACCCAGAAAAGCACTAGGATATTTCTTACATTTGTATGCTTACATAATAACAATGATGACATGTATCTCCAGATATTTTATTCACCGGTATTGATTATTTTGCTATCCCTGTTGCCTCTATTCAACCGTCACCTGTGGTTGGCAGCTGTATGCAAATAGTTGTTTACCTCTTCTCCTTATGGTCAACAGCTTTAGGAATTCTCTGGGTATTGCTTTCTAAGGCTATATACAAGTGTTACTTAGTGAATCAATTAGTCTCTAACAGTGTTACATTTTTTTCAGACTGGATGGACGGAATGGTGACCGAATATCTGGTTGCAACATTTGCTGATTATTTTGGCGACGTGAAACTGTAAGTTACAGAATAAGTGTTGTGGGGTGGATGGGGTATCCCTTGAGAAATGCCATGGTTTATGCTAACGTTAGCTATGCCTTCACTGTGAATTGGTTGGGAGACTTAACTTTTCAAAAAAATGCACCTCCACCAAATTTTCTGATATGACCTAAAAATACCACTTAAACCCTGGAATCTCAACATAAATCATATCCATACATGGTTTACCAATTGTGGAAACAAAGTCCAAATTGATAAGTTCCAAAATTTGTAATGATATTCTGATACATATTTTACAATAGATGCCATCCTATCATTAATATTCCAATGAGTTATGGGCTTATGGCATGCTAATGCAGTCTATTACTGATAAATTGTACTCCATTGACTGGATTTGTCAAATTTTTTTGATGAAATTTATATGAATAGTGTCTAGATTCATCCAAATCTAGACAAATTTGAGTCAACTAATATGGGTCGGAGGGAGTAATAGTTTCGTTGTATCTTTTTGCTCATAATTGTAAAACGTTTGTCTAGATATGTTGAAGAAAGATCATTTCGAAGATTTGTGGAGTCTTGCCTAGAGGAAACAATAGTTGTATATGTTGATCATCTTCTCAGTCAGGTTTGCAGAACTCCCCTTGGTACTATTTTGAATAACCGTGTAGATTTCAAGGGATGTTTGGAACACATGTATGCTGTATTGAACATCCCAAAAGGAAGAACCGTGCAGTGTTTCTTAGAATCATTCTGGAATAAGCTATTGCTATTGCGCTCTGGGTCCAGATAGCATTTTTACTGATTACACTGATTATTTCATACTGAATTTCATCTTATCTCTTCAATTGCTTGCACCTTTAGAAAAACTACATAAAAGAAGAAATGGTTGAGAGGATGAGGCTAGATGAAGAAGTGCTTATGGATTTCTTCAGAGAATACACTAATGTGACAGTAAGTATACTTGCTGCTTGAAGTTCTACAATTCCGTTAGCCACATTATGTGGCAGTATGAATATTGAAAAGCATTTCCTGCAATAGTTGAGTGCACACCTTTTCTGGTGCAATACATCACTTAGGATAACATAAATTTTGCATTCAAACGCCTGTTGTTCCTATAATTCGAGTCCCACGTTTTATTCCTTCTATTCTCAAATGCCGTTTTTGCAACGTGATCCAGAAAGTTGAGAACAGAGTACGGGTTCTGGCTGATCTAAGGGAACTTGCTTCAGCTGAAAGTCTGGATAGTTTCACTCTCATTTATACAAATATTCTGGAACACCAACCGGATTGCCCGGTAATTTCTTTCAAGCATAATGATTGCCCATGTTTGAACATACTATTATAGTGCATAAACTGCATCCTTCCTATATATTCATGCTCATCTCTGTTATGTAGTCTGAGGTTGTTGAGAAGCTTGTTGCATTGCGGGAAGGAATTCCACGCAAAGAAGCCAAGGAGGTAAGAACGTTATTTCCCAAATCATGAGCATCTGGTGTGCGAACCGTCTCTGGGAGGAGTTTTCTTTTTGCAATTATTATTCTTGTGCCATTTATTCATATGCAAGTACAGGTTTAATTTTTAAAAATATAAATCATGTCGTGAAATTTTGGTTTTCGGATTCTTATACCCTACTCATTTGTCAGGTCGTACAAGAATGCAAGGAGATATACGAGAACTCTCTCATAGATGGCAATCCTCCAAAGTCTGGATTCGTGTTTGGCAAATTGAAGTGCCTAACAGTACGGAAAGGTATATGGGGGAAGCTTGGACAGTGACAACGCGCTACTGAACATAGTAAAGTCACGTACCAAGACAGATTTGTTTCTTGTTTGCTAATTCTTTTGTTCGTCTTTTGAGCCTGTCGTCGGTGTCACACTTACCCGTGTGTGTGAGCCTTAGCATGAGAAGAGTTAGAATGTATTGTTTCTATTTGGTTAGCAACGTTTTGCTGTAAAGAAGGAACAGACCAAAACCCCATATTTATTTGTTGAATAAAATCGGCTAGTGAGTGCCACCAAACTTGCCATTACCATAGGACCCACGGCGAGAGCTGCCATTTCCATAGTGGATTGCTTTGCCGTTTTTTTCTGCAACCTGATACGAAATTAACCGTCAATGATTGATGCGATGTGCAACTTGGGTTGGCCGGTGTCAGTGGCGAATCTTGGACAAAAGTGGAGGGTGGGCTCAAAATTAAAATATACTTGCAAAGACACCCATTTTTTTTTTTGAAGAAATGCATATTTTAGTCTAGAACAATGTACATAAGTACTCCATCTGTTTCAAAATATAAGATGTTTTAGGTTTGTGAAGAAAATGTATCTAGACATTTTTTAGTGTGTAGATTTACTCCAAATCTAAATGAACTTACGTACTAAAATAGATATATTTGCTTCACAAAGCTAAAACATCTTATATTTTAAAACAGAGGGAGTAGATACTAGCAAAATGCCCGCGCGATTGCTGTGGCAAGAGCAATGTTGTTAATTTTGTTGACCAGGGAATCAATTGCATATTCTTTGGACGACAAGAATTTGAATTTTGTGTTGTTTCAAAACAATCTCTCTGAAAAAATAATCTATTTTTGGATCAAAAGGCTCGAATTTCTTGGACAATCGAGTGAAGTATAGAACTTGTTGTTAGGTATAGATAGAAAACGTAAACATAGAACAAACATGAAATCATATTCTTTCAACTTGTCTGTCGGCAACCACGAGTACAAATTAGACATATCTCATACAGAGTTCAATTAATGTGATTAATTGATTATTTCAAACTTTCGTGACACCTAAATAAAGTTAGGAACATTTGGATATTTTTAGCATCACTTGAACGAAAATAGATTAAGAGTCAAGGCATCAAGCAACCTAACCTAATCATGTAACTTCAAGATATACCTGTAGTAGTTGATAATGCTCTGAAATAAGAGCGAAACCAAACGTAAAGATCAGCCAGAAAAATATATTGAGTCAGTTAGAATCTCATCTCAGATCAATGGAAAAAGATCATGTAAAGCTCAAACAACAAAAAACATGATCCTACCTTGTGTTGCAGATCACGTTAACCTACTCGGACGGGTGGTGCATGGTCTGGATTTTGGGTCCTTCTCGATGCGGTAGTGCAAAAACACACACACTGGCAGCCCGGACGCCGTCAGGGTGGTAGAGCCCCATCGACAACCGTGCATGGATGTCACGCGCCCGTTTAAGGCGATGATGACTTGAAATAGTCCTACAATTCAAGTAGGATGCAGTCTAAGACGTTGAGGGCTGCACGGTTTCCTCGTTGTGTTTTTCCATCAATCTTTTTTGTTTGTGATCGGCACAAGGGAACAATTTTTATTTTGTATATATGGGATCGGACCAAGGGGTCGTGGAGTCGGAAGCGAGCACCAGCCTCAGTTTATATAGTTGCCGCTGCTGTGGAGGCTCGTCGTGGGAGGAGCCGAGAGGCTCGCGGTGAGCTTGCGGGATGACGTTAGCAACACCGTTCTCCCTTGCCCGATGCGCCGCCTTCCCTCGCCTCCTACAATATCAGGCATAAGCACATGGTTACCGGCGATGCTCCTCGCAACATCCCTTGCACTAGGCCGCTGGTCCAGTTGCCGCCTCCTCACGTCAAGCCACCCAGCAGGGACACCCAGCGGGGACATGCTAGCTCGCCTGATCTAGTCGTCCGTCAACTGGACCGCCCCCTTGGGCCATTGGTGTCCCCTTCTCAGGACTGCACTGGCTCAACGCCGCCGCCAACAGGAAGGCTTGCAACACCGTCGTCGAGTGCTTTCTTGTGCTCCTCCACCAACGACTATCCATGACGAACGGTTAGCTATTACCACATGATGACAATCGATCTGATTTGCGGCGCTCTATCGCTATTGGGGTGCGTATACATATTAGTAGAAACCAGGACCCAATAAAAGTCAGTCCGTACGTGTTTGAAGAAGTTTCCTTTTCAACTTTTCTCCCATGTCCTGAGAGCGAGAAAAACCAGAAACAATCAGGATCCGATCTCTGTTAGCTCGAGCTAAAGCGTATCTAACATACGAAGACGCCCAAAGCGATGTACCAGAGCGTAAATATCTGACGGACCGAAAGAGAAACCTTACTATTTTTCTCTATCTCTTCTCTACTATATAATTTGTCTAGAGGTGGTTTCCGTCTAGTTTTCGTCTGTCGTGATGTTTTTATACTTTAGCCCCTCCGAAATCTGGTAATGAAGCCGCAGTCCACCAACACACCACCAAATTCTCTCTCCCGGCCGCCTATCTCTTTCCGACACATCCCCTGACCCGGCCGCCATCATGCCAACCTGTAGCATCCCATTTGTCTAACAATTGTAATGCTACTTGGTCTAGTAATATAATGGCTACTTCATATATATAATTGTTGCATCATCATTCAATCATGCTCATGTCATCATGCCACCTTGCATTTGAGCATCATATAAAACCCCTTTTTGATTTGGTTCTTCTCTCATATGCATTGTAAATTGTATTTGCCTCTTGATATTGTATTTGGTTCTTGATATATTGTTTAAATGCCCAAGTTGAGTTGGGGCATATCTTTTATTCCACTCCACCACCTTTCTTTCACCACCTTATAATTCCACCATTCCATTATCCATGAGCTTGCATTTGATTTTCTTTTGGTATTTAATCTAGCCCATGGGAGATAGGATGGATCTACTTCTATAAATTCTTTTGCTTGGCTTAATTCCACTTTTGGAAATGCATAAGAATAATGCCATGTAAATATTATTGTTTTCACAAGAATAAACATGGCATTAATTATTTTGCATGGGCCATGCAAGTATCACCACATTTAAGTCTTTTGGATTTTATCTGAATTCTTGAGTGGATCATCTCTCATCTCATCTCCCTCCCTCTTTGTATCCCTATCTTGTTTTATACAATCAAGGGCCATTGTTAGGGTCCAATATTTTGGAAAAAGAGTTTTGTTCTTTTACTAAAACCCTAATCTGGTAAAATGCCAAAATGGCACATACTACTTTTATGTATGTGGGCATCACTCATCTCCACTTCTATTTTTCCCTTCTGCCTATCTTTGGTGTTCCAAAAGTTCTCTATTCAAAACTATCTGCAAGGTTCAAAAAGATTTGAAATAAAATGCTTGCTTGAATTTGAAACAAACAAAACAAATAAAAATAAAAAGAAGTAGGAATAAGAGGAGTGAGCTCACCTGGCAGTCCAACCAGCCCAGCAGCCACCTGGCCCGATCCCTCTCCCTCCCTCTTGGGCCGGCCCGTAGCATGCCACCAGCGGCCTGGTACCCCTCCACCCGACGCCGTCTCCTGTTCCTCTTCTTTCCGTCGCCACCTCTCTCTGCCTCGCTAAAAGGAGGGAGCAGGTTTCCGTCGCCACCGTCAGCTGCGTCATACCCCTCCTCTTCTTATCCCCCAAGCCGCGGAGGCCTCCTTGAACCCTAGCCTCCCTTCTTCCATCCTCGCGCCGCCATCCCCACCCATCTGCTCTTTCTTTCTTCCACCATGGCAGGAGCTCGATCGTGTTGACGTGGTGGTGTCCGTGTGGTGAAGCCAAGGTGGGAAATCGATCCGGTGGACCTCTACATCGCCTCGGCATCCCTGGGTACTTTCATGGCCGACTCTCGCACTGGTTCTTCCTCGCCGTCGTCGCCTGCTTCTCTTCGCCTTCCGCACGTCCTGGCTCAGCTAGGCCGTGTACCAGGTGAGCTTCTCCCCTTCCTCTTCCTCTCCCTGCTGGCCTTCCCCGTGATCTTCCTTGCACCGCAGTCCACCGGCCGTTGTGCCCCGCCAATACAGACTTTCATGACAAGAATAACAACAGCCTGCAATGTTCCGCCGATGACCTCCGTTTTCTGTCCATTTTTCCGGCACCCTTGATCCGCCTCCGGCGTACTCGTATACACGTTTTCTCTTAACGGTAGATCCTTCTATCCAACGCAGCAAACCTCGTCCAAATCGGCGACCTACATCCTTCGGAATCAACCGGCAAAGTTCGAGAAAAATTTCTGCAATCTCTGAAGTTTTTCGACAGATTGAACCATCCTGAATCCTCTCTGTTCACGACACGTTTCCGAGTGATACACCCCATATCCGGAGAAGGTTCCTTGACGAAGATTGAAGTACTTGTTTCCCTCTACATATTTCGTTTTTGCGACGTAGCTAAATACCGGCTCGTTTGCTCACCATCTTCCTCTAAAAATCACTTCAGCTAGCCTAATTCGCGATCAGTTCTTCAGTTTCGTCAGCGACAGCTCGTAGACGTTTTGCAAAGAAACCCCTGACCTTTCCTTCTACCTAACCCGCGGTCCCTCCCTTCTCACCCTTTTTGTAAAAAGGCACCCACGCTTTTTCCATCCTCAACCCGCGGTCCTCAACCCACCTGTCCTATGCCCAGTCAGCGGGTGGCCCACCTGTCACTGATTGTGGCTAAGTTAGCCTGAGTAGAAAAAGTTTTTCTGTTTTCTCTTTTAAATCAAATCTTTTTAAATTTAATTCAAATTCAAAATTCAAATCAGATTTATAATAACTTTTAAAATACAAATCCAAATAATACAAATGATATATGTTTTTAGATCAGAAAAATGTGAGGAATTCAAATATGCCATCCAAAATATATTTTGAACACTTTAAATTTCAAGTTGATTAAAATTACAATAAAATGCCCTTTTCTTAATTAATTAATAACTTTTGATTTATAACTCCAAATTTAACAAATGATATGTCTAAAATGATTAGCTCGACGAGACCTTTCTGTTTATGCACTCCATGTTATGTTTTGCAGCATGCATCATATAAATATAATGTAAACAGCAACTAATATGAGGATAAAATGTGGCCAAAACTCAATAAAATGATTTATTCTTGTATTCCACACCTCACCCATGCCATGCTATTTTATTGCCATGCAAATTGTGCATCATTCATCATGGCATGATTGTTTGCTTGTCGCATTTTAACTCATATGCTTGTGCACTTTATTTATGTTGTCCTTGTTTGTTTGGTTCTTCTTCGAATAGACGCTGAGCAGGGGATATATCAAGAAACCCAGGAGCACTACCCAGATCCGTCTCTCGCTTCAACTGAGCTGCCAGGAAAGCACTACCACATGCTTGCATACATACAGTACCTATTGCCTCTATCTTACTCTTGCATCATTGAGTCGCGATTGCATTAAATTGAATCCCAAGTATTGCATAACCTTTACTTTTAAACCCCACCGAAGCTTGTTCCTCCATCCCATGAGCCATTACTACAGGAGTTGTTTGAGCCATGCGAGTCGTAGAACAGCATGTGTAGGGTATGTGAGTGTCTGATGGATAACGAGGTACCTAAACAACTTAACCTGAGTAGTAATGGGATAACTAATGAAAGTGGCACCGGTGAGCAATATCTGCTATTTGGTTTTTCCTGCTCACTTGTGTCCCGTAGGACCCCGAGTACTTGATTCCTGTTCCTTGAATATTCGCGCTATCCACATCCGGGAGGCTTATGGGACCCCGAGCCGAGCTTGATTCATTCTTATTTCTTGGGGCCACAAACTAGTTTGAGGTTTTATTTACTATCCTGTACTTATGCCATGCTTTCGCTTTATTTACGATTGTGCGAGGAGCACCAGTCGCTTTAGGATCGGAACACGATTTGTGTATCGACAAGCCCACCACTTCGGGTTCCCGATCGTTCTGTACCGTCCACCCAAACCTTGAGTCCGTCTCGAATCGCCTAACCGCTATGGTGTCTTGAATGGGGTGGCCCTGAAATATTTTTGAATCTCGTGATTGCTTTGTCGTGAAGGCCTCGTTGGGTTTTGATTTGGTTTCTCCGAGGTTGATCGAGTGTGTTGCTATTTGTGCACCGCAGGTAAAACTTTCTGAAAGCCGTGTCCGCGGTTATGGACGACTTGGAGCACAGTTTCTCGATCATAGACAAGCATAACTAAAGTACCGCTTTAATTTGACTAAGTAACTGACTAGTAAATCGTGCAACACTCATGGAATGGTTAATAAAATTGCCGACGGATGGGGGGTTGTTCGTCCGCTTCCTCGTTGGTAAGCGAGGAGGAGGATGGATCTGATGATATTACTGTTATAACTGTTGTCATTAATTCACGGACATCCGTCTATCTTTGGTTAGGCGGATGGTTAGCGAATATCTATAGAATTGTTAGGGTTTATCTTTTGCTGCAATTGCGTCACCCCAGGTTGTGTCCCCTTTAGAGGAATAAAGACTTGCTGAGCACCCCTAGGGTCTCACACGATAAATTGTTTGATTCAGATGAACATGTACACTCACAAGATGGATACTGGGTGGAGGAGGCGGACGATGTGGGCAACGATCGTTCGTGTAGAGATTCCGGGAACGGGGATCCGTGAGATCTGTCGACGGGATGTGCTTATTTATGGGGCATCTTATGCCGATTTGCTTCTTATCCGTACTCGGATCTTGTTTGCCGCTTCCGCCTGATACTCTGATGTCTGATGTATGAGGAGATATCCTAAACTATTATATCTATCTAGGACATTTGAATCTTGCCGTATGGCGTTGCTATATTTCCTTTCTTTTTAGATGGAATGGCTCTGATGTACTGTTGTATGGTGGCTTGCATACATACTCATTTGTGTATGTAGTTGATCCCTTCGCCGATTACGCCTGCTTCTTGTCTCGATGTTTGGAAATGGTTGGGACGGCGAAAGGTCTACTGTGAGTGGCATTTGGGCCCCACTGCATTATTTCAACCATTTCCGCTCATCCAGGCTTGTAACTAGGAGCGTAATTCACCGAGGTAGTTACAATTGGTATCAGAGCCATCCCGCCCTTCAGGGTCTCAGCCAAATGGTCGTTGTCAGTCTAGCAAATATTTTGGTAGTTATGTATACTAGGGAAAAACAAAACGTGAGAGTAGGACTGCTTCCATTTTTCTTACCCACCCACCCACCCTTTTCTGGTAAGGAAGTGTAACGTTTTCAATCCTCTTCTTAAAAGTTCAAACTAGGATTCACGTGTTCTGGGTTTCCGTAGTACCATAGGTTGTGTGTGTGTGTGTGTGTGTGTGTGTGTAATTCCTTGTCTATCTGTTGCATCCAAGTTGTTATCACAATCGGCCTTTTGGTTATCAACTGTTGGTACATTCCATACCGACAGGCTTTTGCAAACCGACGCGATCTATCTGATTCGTTGTATACCGCCGCGATATGTCTTACTCTTTGTTATCCGACGTTATCTTGTTTGGGGTGTTCGTTTCCGTAGTTACCAATCTTTAGGTTCATCGTGAGAAGAAGGGGTTAGGATTTGTGTTATACTTATTCATGTGCGGAGTAATGCTTTGAGTGCGGGATGGAGTCGCGACCATACCACTACTCTTATCATTCGCTTTTGTATATTGAATTGGTAGAGTCACTAATCTTGATTCGTTAAGTGATTTCGCGCATCTATTGGTATTTTAATGCCGAAATTTGTGGAAAATTTTTCTTTGATATATCTGTATACCACACTCCTTTTCAGTCGTGTGCGATATGCTTAATATCTTCTAGGTGCTTTTTAATTTGTTGATATTTTAATATCATCTTAGTAAATTGTATCCTTTAATCTTGAGTAATTCCATCTTGGTACTATTTTGGATTATTATCATTCTCCATTATAGTACTGACTTGTGTTTTATATCAATCACAGGATGGCTCCACCACGCCGTTCTGATGAGGACATACCACCTGAACTGGGGTCCGCGTTGTCAAACATCGCCAATGCCTTGGCAGCAATGCAGCAGAACCGAGCTGCTTTTGAAGAGAGTGTTCGGAGGAATGAGTTTGCTCCGCTACCTCCACCTCCCAAGCGAGGAGACATCAAAAGCTTCCTGAAGTTCAACCCACGCCAATTTGATGTTTCTGATCAACCACTTGATGCTGATGATTGGCTGCGTGAGATGTCAAGGCTATTGGAGACTGCTGATGTTCCTGAGCAAGAATGGGTAAAATGTGCTACTCACCTTCTGAAGGGAGATGCAGCTCTCTGGTGGGAGAATTACCTGAAGGCAAACTGCATTGGTTTTCAGCCTACTTGGGAACAGTTCACTGGAGCGTTCAAAGAGCAGTATCTGTCAGAAATTGTCATGGAAAGGATGAAGGAAGTGTTTCTCAACCTCAAGCAGGGAAATGACAATGTCAATACCTACATCAGGAACTTCATGAATCTTTCTCGTTATGGTGGCTATGAGATCTCTGATGACAAGAAGAAGCAAAAGAGGTTTAGGCAAGGGCTCAACGCATCGATTAAATATGCAATTACACATGCAAGGCCGGCGTCTTTTCTGGAACTTCAGCATACAGCTCTGCAGGAGGAAGCAAGTAGGCAAGTGTTTGAGGAGTCAAAGAAACACAACCGCGAGGCAGCAAGCTCTTCAGCTATATCAACTCCTTCTAAGCGTCGTGTCTGGGTTCCTAACACCCCACCGTCGCTCCCGGCTCCACCAAGACCTTCAAGCTACGCGGCAAGGCCAACAAACTTCCTCACTGCGGCTCCCAGGGGCTACAACCACCACTACCCTGGAGCACCTGGCGGAGTCCCTGGATACGTTGCTCCACGTCCACCTGGTGCTTGTTTCACGTGTGGAGACTCTGGGCATCAAAACTGGAACTGTCCGTTGAAAAACAAAGCTCTTCCTCCACCCCCTCCAAGATCTGCGGCAAGCTCTCCTCTGGTTCGTGCACCACCACCTCGGGCTCTCAACATCAACACCAAGCCCGGGTCTCGTTGTTGCTCGTGGTCAACGCCGCTCAAGCCGAGCATGCACAGGAGTTGTGATGGGTATGCTTCCGTTAACTCATCCCCCACGAGTTTTGTTTGATTACGGTGCATCGCATTCTTTTGTTTCTATCAAGTTTGCAAATGAGAATGGGTTAGCGTTGGATCCTCTCCTTAAGCGGTTAATGGTCCTTTCTCCGGAGCAAATATGGCAGCTTCTAAAATCAGCCATGGCAATCAAATTGAGATTGGTGGCTCTTCGTTCTCGGCATCCTTAATTGTTCAGGCAATTCGACATTGATGTCATCTTGGGCATGGATTGGTTGACAAATGCAGCTGTGATTGATTGTCTTTGAATTTCGGTTTCTCTAAATATTCACGAAGGCCATATAGTCTTTTCTCCAAGTCGACTCCCGCTATCCAGCTTTTCACTTTGGCGGATCTGAATGATGATGCTATGGAAGCTATTGAGTGTTCGGTGGTCCGTGAGTTCCAGATGTCTTTCGAAGAGTTGTCGGGTATGCCTCCGCATCGTGAGGTTGAGTTTGTAATTGAGCTTGAACTCGAACGACTCCTATCTCCAAGCGGCCTTATAAAATGGGTCCTCTGAGTTGGTTGAACTCAAACGTCGACTTGATGAACAAGAGAAGTTGGGTTTCATTCAACATGATACCTCTTCTTGGGGTAGCCCAACAATCTTTGTGAAGAAGCGGACAGACGGTGATAGACTTTGTGTTGACTACCGGGCTCTCAATGCTAAAACCATCAAGAATAAATATCCCTTCCGCGGATTAATGATCTCTTGATCAGCTATTTGGAGCTGTGGTGTTCTCTAAGCTAGACTTGAGAAGTGGTTATCACCAAATCAAGATTCGCAAGGAAGATGTTCCTAAAACAGCTTTCACCACCCGTTATGGCTGTATGAGTACACGGTCATGTCTTTCGGTCTCACCAACGCTTTCGCCACCTTCTCGAGGCTCATGAACTCGGTTTTCATGGAGTATCTTGATAAGTTCGTTGTGGTCTATCCGGATGACATCCTAGTCTATTCTAAGTCAAAGGAAGAGCATGAAGAACACCTTCGGTGTCCTAAACAAGCTTCGTGAGAACCGCTTTGTATGCAAAGTTCTCCAAGTGTGAGTTTTGGCTGCCTCAAGTAACCTATCTTGGTCACGTCATCTCGCCAAGGGCATTGCAGTCAACCCGAAACTGTGAAGACAATTGTTGAATGGCTTCCTCTGTTAATGTCAAAGAAGTGCGGAGTTTCCTTGGTTTGGCTAGTTATTGCCGCTGCTCGTTGAACTTTTCAAAGATAGCAAAGCCTCTTACCGATCTCCTCAAGAAAGGCAAGAAATACCTTTGGACTCCTGCATGTCAAGCAAGCTTTGAGACACTCAAAGAGAAGCTCACTTCCACGCCAGTCTTGGTTCCTCCAGATACATCTAAGCCTTTCCAGATATTCTGTGACGCCTCTTTGCAAGGATTGGGTGCGGTCCTTATGCAAGAAAAACAAGTTGTTGCTTATGCCTCTCGACAGTTGAAGACGCATGAGATCAACTATCTTACACATGACCTCGAGCTCGCAGCAGTTGTCTTTGCTTTGAAGCTATGGAGGCACTACTTGCTTGGCAACCGTTGTGAAATCTTTTCTGATCACAAGAGTTTGAAGTATATCTTCACTCAGCCTGATCTCAACCTTCGGCAGAGGAGATGGATTGAAGCAATCAATGATTTTGATTTGACCATCAACTACACTCCGGGCAAAGCTAATGTCATGGCCGATGCTCTCAGCCGCAAAGCTTATGTCAACAACCTCATGATGGAAGAATAACAGCCTCTCTTGTGCGAGGAATTCCGTCAGCTCAACCTTGAAATTGTGGAACAAGGGCATCTCCTGAACCTTCTGGCTACTCCTCTCTTGGAAGAAAAGGTTCGCTCTCGTCAGCTTGGTGATCCGCACACCAAAAAGATCATCTCCAAACTTCAGCTTCCGAAGTATGAGTCCTTCCACGTCGATGATCAAGGCACGCTTTTCTTTGAACACCGGATGTTTGTTCCGAACTACCCGGGTTTGAGAGAGCAAGTTCTCAAGGAGGCGCATGAATCTGTTCTTTCTATCCACCCTGGCAGCACAAAGATGTACATGGACTTGAAAACACAATATTGGTGGCCGGGTTTGAAACGATATTGTGCCAAGTATGTCTCGGAGTGTGATGTGCGCAGAGTGAAAGCTGTCCATCGAAACCTTTCGGTCTTCTACAACCATTAAAACCCCGGAATGGAAATGGGAGAAAGTAGAGATGGATTTCATCACTGGTTTTCCAAGGTCGCGAAGGGCAACAATGCAATCTTTGTTGTCATTGACGGGCTTTCTAAAGTGGCTCACTTCTTCCCGTCAAGGAAACAATTTACGAATTCAGTTATCGAGCTCTATATCAACAAAATTGTCTCTCGTATGGGGTTCCGCTTGAGATCAGTTCTGACCGTGGAGCATCTTCACTTCAAGTTCGGGAAAGTTTCCAAAATGCTTTGGGAACAAAATTGAACTTCAAAGACAGCTTACCACCCTCGATCGCAAGGACAAGTTGAAAGGATCAATCGATTACGGAATATATGCTTCGTGCTTGCGTCATCTCTTTGGCATGAAGTGGAGGAATGTCTTCCTTATGCTGAATTCTCTTACAACAATGACTTCGAAAAGTTGAAGATGGCACCATTTGAGGCTCTCTATGGCGCAAATGCAGAACTCCGATTGGTTGGTGCAGGAGAAAGAATATGGTTTGGTCGACATTGTAACTCAAGCGGAGGAGAAGGTGCACATCATTCTTGAAAATCAAGATTGCTCAAAGTCGCCAAGAGCAATTATGACAGAAGCACACGGACATGGTGTATGTCCCTGTGATCTCGTTTACCTTTGTATCACTCCATGAAAGGCACACACCGCTTTGGTATCAAAGGAAAGCTGGCTCCTAGATACATCGGTCCTTTCAAAATTGTGGTAGAAGAGGAGAAGTTGCTTATGCTCTTGAGCTCCGGAAAAACTCAAGGTCCATGATGTTTTCCACATCTCTCAACTCAAGAAGTGCTTCAAGGATCCCGCAGACCGTGGATCATGAGCTAATCAATCTCCAAGAAGACCTGTCTTATCAAGAACACCCCACAAAAATCCTTGAGACCGCAGAAAGAAGGACTCGCAACAAGTCCATCAAGTTCTGCAAGGTGCAGTGGTCGCACCATTCTGTTGATGAAGCCACTTGGGAGCGTGAAGATGAGCTCCGTGCCAACTATCCTACCCTCTTTGAGACTTCTTCTTCTTCCTAGAATCTCGGGACGAGATTCCTGTTTAGTGGGGGAGAGTTGTAGCATCCCATTTGTCTAACAATTGTAATGCTACTTGGTCTAGTAATATAATGGCTACTTCATATATATAATTGTTGCATCATCATTCAATCATGCTCATGTCATCATGCCACCTTGCATTTGAGCATCATATAAAACCCCTTTTTGATTTGGTTCTTCTCTCATATGCATTGTAAATTGTATTTTCCTCTTGATATTGTATTTGGTTCTTGATATATTGTTTAAATGCCCAAGTTGAGTTGGGGGCATATCTTTTATTCCACTCCACCACCTTTCTTTCACCACCTTATAATTCCACCATTCCATTATCCATGAGCTTGCATTTGATTTTCTTTTGGTATTTAATCTAGCCCATGGGAGATAGGATGGATCTACTTCTATAAATTCTTTTGCTTGGCTTAATTCCACTTTTGGGAATGCATAAGAATAATGCCATGTAAATATTATTGTTTTCACAAGAATAAACATGGCATTAATTATTTTGCATGGGCCATGCAAGTATCACCACATTTAAGTCTTTTGGATTTTATCTGAATTCTTGAGTGGATCATCTCTCATCTCATCTCCCTCCCTCTTTGTATCCCTATCTTGTTTTATACAATCAAGGGCCATTGTTAGGGTCCAATATTTTGGAAAAACAATTTTGTTCTTTTACTAAAACCCTAATCTGGTAAAATGCCAAAATGGCACATACTACTTTTATGTATGTGGGCATCACTCATCTCCACTTCTATTTTTCCCTTCTGCCTATCTTTGGTGTTCCAAAAGTTCTCTGTTCAAAACTATCTGCAAGGTTCAAAAGGATTTGAAATAAAATGCTTGCTTGAATTTGAAACAAACAAAACAAATAAAAATAAAAAGAAGTAGGAATAAGAGGAGTGAGCTCACCTGGCAGTCCAACCAGCCCAGCAGCCACCTGGCACGATCCCTCTCCCTCCCTCTTGGGCCGGCCCGTAGCATGCCACCAGCGGCCTGGTACCCCTCCACCCGACGTCGTATCCTGTTCCTCTTCTTTCCGTCGCCACCTCTCTCTGCCTCGCTAACGGGAGGGAGCAGGTTGCCGTCGCCACCGTCAGCCGCGTCATCCCCCTCCTCTTCTTATCCCCCAAGCCGCGGAGGCCTCCTTGAACCCTAGCCTCCCTTCTTCCATCCTCGCACCGCCATCCCCACCCATCTGCTCTTTCTTTCTTCCACCATGGCAGGAGCTCGATCGTGTTGACGTGGTGGTGTCCGTGTGGTGAAGCCAAGGTGGGAAATCGATCCGGTGGACCTCTACATCGCCTCGGCATCCCTGGGTACTCGCCTACCACTCGCCGGTTCTTCTCGCCGTTGCCGCCGCTTCTTCGCCTTCCGCACGTCCTGGCTCAGTTAGGCCGTGTACCAGGTGAGCTTCTCCCCTTCCTCTTCCTCTCCCTGCTAGCCTTCCCTGTGATCTTCCTTGCACCGCAGTCCACCGCGTGCCGGCCGTGCCTCCCGCAATACAAGACTCACAAGTAGCAAAGAATAACGTTGCACAGTTCGCCGATGATATCCGTTTTCTGTCCATTTTCGGCACTTTGATCCGCGCATCAGATACATGTTTTCTCTTAACGGCAGATCCTTCTATCCAACGCAGCAAACCTCGTCCAAATCGGCGACCTACATCCTTCGGAATCAACCGGCAAAGTTCGAGAAAAATTTCTGCAATCTCTGAAGTTTTTCGACAGATTGAACCATCCTGAATCCTCTCTGTTCACGACACGTTTCCGAGTGATACACCCCATATCCGGAGAAGGTTCCTTGACGAAGATTGAAGTACTTGTTTCCCTCTACATATTTCGTTTTTGCGACATAGCTAAATACCGGCTTGTTTGCTCACCATCTTCCTCTAAAAATCACTTCAGCTAGCCTAATTCGTGATCAGTTCTTCAGTTTCGTCAGCAACAGCTCGTAGACGTTTTGCAAAGAAACCCCTGACCTTTCCTTCTACCTAACCCGCGGTCCCTCCCTCTCACCCTTTTTGTAAAAAGGCACCCACGCTTTTTCCATCCTCAACCCGCGGTCCTCAACCCACCTGTCCTATGCCCAGTCAGCGGGTGGCCCACCTGTCACTGACTGTGGCTAAGTTAGCCTGAGTAGAAAAAGTTTTTCTGTTTTCTGTTTTAAATCAAATCTTTTCAAATTTAATTCAAATTCAAAATTCAAATCAGATTTATAATAACTTTTAAAATACAAATCCAAATAATACAAATGATATATCTTTTTAGATCAGAAAAATGTGAGGAATTCAAATATGCCATCCAAAATATATTTTGAACACTTTAAATTTCAAGTTGATTAAAATTACAATAAAATGCCCTTTTCTTAATTAATTAATAACTTTTGATTTATAACTCCAAATTTAACAAATGATATGTCTAAAATGATTAGCTCGACGAGACCTTTCTATTTATGCACTCCATGTTATGTTTTGCAGCATGCATCATATAAATATAATGTAAAAAGCAACTAATATGAGGATAAAATGTGGCCAAAACTCAATAAAATGATTTATTCTTGTATTCCACACCTCGCCCATGCCATGCTACTTTATTGCCATGCAAATTGTGCATCATTCATCATGGCATGATTGTTTGCTTGTCGCATTTTAACTCATATGCTTGTGAACTTTATTTATGTTGTCCTTGTTTGTTTGGTTCTTCTTCGAATAGACGCTGAGCAGGGGATATATCAAGAAACCCAGGAGCACTACCCAGATCCGTCTCTCGCTTCAACTGAGCTGCCAGACAAGCACTACCACATGCTTGCATACATACAATACCTATTGCCTCTATCTTACTCTTGCATCATTGAGTCGCGATTGCATTAAATTGAATCCCAAGTATTGCATAACCTTTACTTTTAAACCCCACCGAAGCTTGTTCCTCCATCCCATGAGCCATTACTACAGGAGTTGTTTGAGCCATGCGAGTCGTAGAACAACATGTGTAGGGTATGTGAGTGTCTGATGGATAACGAGGTACCTAAACAACTTAACCTGAGTAGTAATGGGATAACTAATGAAAGTGGCACAGGTGAGCAATATCTGCTATTTGGTTTTTCCTGCTCACTTGTGTCCCGTAGGATCCCGAGTACTTGATTCCTGTTCCTTGAATATTCGCGCTATCCACATCCGGGAGGCTTACGGGACCCCCCTGAGCCAGAGCTTGATTCATTCTTATTTCTTGGGGCCACAAACTAGTTTGAGGTTTTATTTACTATCCTGTACTTATGCCATGCTTTACTGCTTTATTTACGATTGTGCGAGGAGCACTGTCGCTTAGGATCGGGACGATTTGCGGTATCGACAAGCCCATCACACTTTCGGTTCCCGATCGTTACCGCCCACCCAAACCTTGAGTCCGTCTTGAGTCACTAACTTCGTTATGGTACTCAATGGGGTGGCCTGAAATATTTCTGAATCCTCGTGATTGCTTTGTCGTGAAGGCCTCGTTGGGTTTTGATTTGGTTTCTCCGAGGTTGATCGAGTGTGTTGCTATTTGTGCACCCTGCGGTAAAACTTTCTCAAAGCCGTGTCCGCGGTTATGGACGACTTGGAGCACAGTTTCTCGATCATAGACAAGCATAACTAAAGTACCGCTTTAATTTGACTAAATAACTGACTAGTAAATCGTGCAACACTCATGGAATGGTTAATAAAATTGCCAACGGATGGGGGGTTGTTCGTCCGCTTCCTCGTTGGTAAGCGAGGAGGAGGATGGATCTGATGATATTACTGTTATAACTGTTGTCATTAATTCATGGACATCCGTCTATCTTTGGTTAGGCGGATGGTTAGCGAGTATCTATAGAATTGTTAGGGTTTATATTTTGCTGCAATTGCGTCACCCGGGTTGTGTGTCCCCTTTGGAGGCATCGGCGCGGGCAACGATCGCTCGGTGTAGAGATTCCGGAATGGGGATCCATGAGATCCGTATGGATGTGCTTATTTATGGGGCATCTTATGCCGATTTGCTTCTTATCTGTACTCGGATCTTGTTTGCCGCTTCCGCCTGATACTCTCATGTTTGATGTATGAGGAGATATCCTAAACTATTATATCTATCTTGGACATTTGAATCTTGCCGTATGGCATTGCTATATTTCCTTTCTTTTTAGATGGAATGGCTCTGATGTACTGTTGTATGGTGGCTTGCATACATACTCATTTAGGTATGTAGTTGATCCATTCGCCTGCCGATTACGCTGCCCGTTCTTGTCTCGATGTTTGGAAATGGTTGGGACGGCCGAAAGGTCTACCCGCGAGTGGCATTTGGGCCCCACCGTACTATTTCAACCATTTCCGCTCATCCAGGCTTGTAACTAGGAGCGTAATTCACCGAGGTAGTTACACAACCAGATCAACATCCTCTTCATCGATGCGGTGTTCGAGCCGACCGCACCTGTCAAGCTCCTCGCAGAGGGTAGAGCTTGGCTAGCTCAAAGACCTCCTCGACGCGGTGAATTGGTGGCGGTTCCGCAAACTGCAGAGGCCACTCACGAGCCGCCTCCCAGCTTGGACACCGAGCCCAATGAGGAAGAGTAGCGTTAGGGTAAAGGGTTTGGTCCGAGGCAGGGATATGGAGGAAAGTGGAGTTGGATCCCTGGAGGCGCGGTGTAACACCCTCAGAATCGGTCCTATGCAAGTTTCAGCGATTCCCGCCAAACCCGCATAGAAACGATTCAAAGGTGCCCACCAGGCACTTTAAATGTGAAATGGAAAGTAATACCATTACACAATAGTCCACGATGGAACCTATAGATATATATACAACACGACTCCATGAGTCAAGAATACAAATATACAGAACAAAGATCCAAATCACCTTGAAAACGATAGAGCGTCCAGCTACGGACAAGATGCAAATGGGGATAAGAGCCCTGCAGAATAACCAATGGCGTCCATAACCCTGCCCAGGCCAAGCCGGAAGGGTAACCCTGCTAACGACGTCGATCTCAAAACCTGCTTAAACAAAAAAGGGGTGCCGACAAAGGGCAAAGGAAAAAGAGAGGCGGTCGATCATGAGGCGATTACGGAGGCTAGAATTCAGCGGTCCTCGCCTACATAGGTATGGTGGTGAACTGGCGCAGCATGCACTAAACATCCTATAGACTCGATACAACTAGCTATCGAGAGGGTAAGAAAGAACTATTCGAACCAACACGATACCACCAAACACACCCATCCTGGTGTTTCCCCCTCGAGACCAAACGAGGAAGTCACCCGAGGAACTCACACAGTTGGTAGTTTTATTCATTCAGTTATAGTTGCATCAATTACTAGTCAGGTATGGATAATCATCCTGATATAATAAGCAGTGGGCAGTTTTAGTTAACCATCCCGTTGTAGTTGCAACACTTACTAGTCAGATACAATTAGCATGAGATATCCCCGAACCCAGCAGTTGTTGGTACTTTTATTTAGTCATCCCTTTACAGTGAAGCTGATTACTAGTCAGATCGGATACAAGTCAATTTATAACAGTAAACTTTAGTTATAGTTGTCTATGATCGAGACCTGTGCTCCAAGTCGTCCATAACCGCGGACACGGCTTCTCGAAAAGATTGAACCTGCGAGGGTGCACCAAAGTTTCCACGCACTTTGACCCTTTTGCGGATCAATTAACATACACCCATCGATGCGTCGGCGGGGGCCTAAGTCAGCGTTTCCAGGACCAAAGCAAGCACGAGGCCACCCACTAAGTACACCCGCAACAAAGTCGGCCGGTCTCGAAGACGGACTCGGGGTTTTGGGTGGACGGTACGTAACGGCGGGAACCCGTAAAGATGACTGGGCTTGTCGTCTGGTAACGTGTCGATCCGAATAAAGTACAGTGCGACATCGCACAATTTAAATAAAGCGATAAAGCATGGCATAAGTACGAAATAGTAATAAAGCCCCAAACTACTTGTGGCCCCCAGTACAGTACTTGGAATCAGGTACTAAATCGATGGGGGTGCCCATACATCCCACATGTGGTTAGCGCGCTCGATCTCGGAACAGGTGTCAAGAACTCGGGTCCCACGGGACACAAGTGGATGATTAACAACCAAATAACATCTATTGCCCACCTGTGCCTGCATTACCTACTTCAATTTTAGTTATTAAGCGATAATTAAAGCCATGATCATATCCAACATTAAACATGCGCATTACTCCAACAACGTGGTACTTGATGACACTTGACGCATGAGCAAGCGACTACGACGCGCAAGTCCAACTATCTACCAAACAACAGGTAATAGGATGTGTCCAAGGCAATATAAGGCTGCAAGGGATGTTCCGGGTACGAAAACTAGAGCATCGCAACACAGATAGCAATAGATCAACAGGAGGGAATAAATACTATAAAAGTAAGATATGTAGAAAGGGGGAGATGCTCGCCTGAAAACATTGTCGAAGAAGCAAAACACTAGAAGAAACACCGGATGCACTATTTAATACTACGGCAAAAGATCGGGCATGATGCATGTATGATGTATGACATGACAAAGATGCGATGCAATTGGGCATTATTAAGTGGAACCGGGGTCCCGACAATTAATTAAACGGTTCAAGTTATATATCTACCCCGCAAATTAAATGTTGTAATAACAGGGCAAGATAAGTTACCGGTTCGCTACACAAATTTAAATGAGGCCAATATAAGACCAGATTTGCCCGCATATGGGCCCCATATTTAATTATGAGGTGAATCGGCATAAGGCCCCCCAACCCACATGACAAGTATGCATGCGACATGAACAATTTAATATGCAACAAGTTTATATTTCATTTTATAAAATAGGGCTCGGGAAGGAATCACACATTAGGGTTCGGAAGATCTTGGTTAGGGGTTAAGTCGGTCTCAGTTCGGAGGATGGGAGTGCGGATCAGACTCTTGGGTCCGAGATGAAGAGCTTGGCGTGGCGTCCTTCGGTTTCATGTCGACGTGCTTGACGTCCAAGATGGAGAACTCGGCGTTCCGGGGAGAAGACCTTGGCGTGTCGAGGGCTCGGCCTTCGGATCCATGTCGGTGCACTCGGTGTTCCGGGAAGATCATGGTGTTCCATGATGAAGCGCTTGTCGTTCCGGTGACGATCTTGGCGGTCTTCGGATTCGGGTCTTGGCGTGGCCTTTGGATCGCCGGGATCGGGCTTCGGGGTCTCGGTGAACTTTGCGTTCTGAGGAGGTGGTCTTCGGTTTCGGGCCTCGGCCATCTCATCCGTGTAATAGATCATGGAGTTCCGAGGGTTGTGGTTCGGTTCATGTTCTCCAGGGCCGGTCTCACCAACACATGTTCAAGGTCATCCTTCCGCCGGAGGACGTCTTTGTCTGATCTGACTCGGCGGCGCTTCTGAGGTTGGATCGAACAGAGAGACTCGGGACGAGCCACAGCCATGGAGGAGGCGGGCGTGCGGGCTGAGCTTCGCAAGGAAAGGCGCCAAAACAGAGGCGAAGTAGCGGCCTGGGGGGGTGGCGGTTGACGGCGACAGGAAGCCTGACTGCTGTGGCGAAGGAGGAGGGCAGCGGTCGGTGGGGTGGGCCAGTCGGTCGGGCGCCCGAAGGAGGAGAAGCAGGCGGGGCGGAGGCGAAAGCGAGCCAGCGGGGCGGCGATGGCGGACGGCGAAGAGGGCCAGTCGAGGCTGCAGGAGGCCGGACGGGGCAGCGACAGGGCGGCCGACGCCAGCTGCGAAGGTGGCCCGGCCAGCCGGGTTAGCAGGAGGCCCGGGCAGCCGGAGATCTGGGCAGTGCTGTGGGCAGCGCGGCCGATGTGGGGCTCTTGTGGCGGCAGCGAGACCAGGTGGAGAGAGGAAGCCATGGCGGTGTGATTCTTGGCGAAGAGGAGGTGCGAGGAAGGAGGCGGAGAGAAGCTCGCAGCGGGCGCACGTCGGCGGGGTTGGTGGGGGGTTCCGAGAGCGAGAGAGGCGTCCGGGGTGGGAGACGAGCGATGGGGTAGGGATCGCGAGGTGGGGGCATGTGCGGCAGTGGTGGGTCGCGGGGCGGTGGACAGGTGGGGCCGGCTGCGTGGTGTGAGTGCGTGTGTGGGCGTCGCGTGCTGTGGCATCCCGCAAAAACCACTACTAGAAAATCGCGTTGTTTTTGTGCATTGCATCATCATGACAGCATGATCATGTCATCATGCCACATTGCATTTGAGCATCGTCATCATCTTGCATTTGCTTGCATAAAACTATTTCGGAAAAACCCAGTTTTTGTTTTCCAAACGCCCCACCTTCATTCAAACACGCAAACCCGGTCTCCGGATTATTTTTTGTTTGAATGCTAACGGTTTGCAAAAGGTGTTTTTAAATTAAATAAAAGTTTTAATTATTTTAGCGGGGGTAGTCGAACGGGCCCTTTTGACCCGAACGACCACCCCTAGAAAATATAATCGGTCCACCTAATTCCTACACCTACCAATCTACCTACCCACACCCAGCCTCCACATCACCTCAACCACTCAGATCGTGCCACGTCACCTCTCCCCTCCCTCTACCCACTCCCACTCTGCCACCTCAGCCAGCCGGACCCACCCTCTCTCACCAACACTGCCCACGCCCACACACCACGCCACGCACACGCGCACACCACCGCGCGCCACGCGCACCCACGCCTCACAGCCCCACCGCGTCAGCCTCAGCCCCGCGTGGCCCCACCACCTTGACCCCTGGACCCCTTTGTCCCCAGCCCACCCCAGCCACCATCCCAGCCTCCCTCTCTCTCCCTTGTGCAGCAGCGACCACCCGTCTTCTCCTCCCTGCTCGGCCCCTCCCGCCCGGCCGAGCCTCCTTCTCCCTCCCCTTCCTCTCCGGCCTCAGTCCCCACCCCTTCTCCCTCCGCCTGCCGCCGCCGCTCTGCGCTCCTGCTCCGGCAGCGCCCTCCAGCACTTGAGCCCTCCCTTCGCCTTGTCCCTCCCGCTCCGCTCATGGCGCCTGCCTTTGCACCGCGCCCTCCCAGCCTCACCTCTCTCTCTCTGTGGCATCGCCGCCGTGCCTCGCCGTCCCGCCGGCCGGCTTCGCCCAGCCGCTCTCCCACGCCATGAGGCGCCCAGCCGCCGCGCTTCGCCCGCCGAGCCCTCCACCTCGCCCGCCGACCGCGTCTCACCGCCTCCATCCGCCTCCGCCCAGCCTTGCCCGCGGAGACCACCTTTCGCCGCGCCCGCTGCCATGCCCGACTCAAACACGCCCGCCGCTCTGTCTCACCGCCTTGCCCTTGCCGTCCTCTGCCCAGCGACCTCCGTTCCTCTGGCGCCGCCTGGCCCTCTCCTCCGGCTCACCGCCCGACCACCGGCCTCCCCACGGCGCCGCACAGCGTGGCTCCGCCCACAAGCGTCGCCGCCCACGGTCGCCCTCGCCTGCTCCCTCTCCGGTGGCCGCCCCGAGCAGCGATCCCGTCGGCCACCGCCTCCCCTTGTCGTGGGGCCTCCCACATTGACCACGCCCTGCACACCGTCGTCGCCCCATGCGTCTCCTCGGCCAGCCTGCGCAGCCTCTGCGAGCGAGCGAACAGTACCAAGCTGCCACCAGTGAGCCAACCTCCTGTGCGTCTTCACCATGCGTGCCAGTACCCGATCCGGAACGCCAAGTACGACCCTCGGACGCCAAAACCCGAACCCTCGGACGCCATGATCTCCCTCACGGAATCCGAAGCGCGGACCCGCCAAGACCCTCGCAACGGCAAGGTCGACCCCGGGAACCCGAAAATATCGGCCGACAAGATCTCCAGCATGGATAAGATGCCAGACCCCGAAGACCGATCCCGGCGACCCACATGCGACAAGACCTTCGCCCCGAATGCGGAATCGAGAACCCGAACGCCAAGAACGCCGAGGCGGATACGACAAGCACTTCACCCCGGATGCGTCAAGTACTCCTCGAGGACGCCGAGTACTTCCCCCGGACATCGAGACCCTGGACGACAAGTTCTCCATCTTGTATCCGAACCTCGCCGATCCCGGAGTCCGAGAACGCCCCCGTCGGACCCTAAACCCTGAGACCCGACCCCGAACCCCGGATCCCCAAGATCTGCCGAACCCTATGTGTGAACCCCCTTCCCGCAAACCCTATTTTTATAAATGAAATACAACCTTGTCGCATACTAATTTGTCATTCATCTTGCATGCATATCATTGGTTTGGGGGCCTTATGCCGATTCACCTAATAATTACATATGGGGCCCATATGCGGGCAAATCTAGCCTTATATTGGCCTCATTTAAATTTGTGTAGCGAACCGGTAACTCATCTTGCCTTGTTAAAACAACATTTAAATTGCGGGGGTTCTAAACAACTAGAACCATATATCTAATTGTCGGGACCCCGGTTCCACTTAATATGACCTAATTGCATCGCGTCCTTTGCCATGTCATGCATCATACATGCATCATGCCGATCTTCTGCCGTGTATTAAATATTGCATCCGGTGTTTATTCTAGTGTTTTGCTTCTTCGCGGATAAGGCCGTTGAGTTGATGTGAGCTTCGCCCCGATCTTCGGTTGAACCTTCGACAATGTTTTCAGGCGAGCATCTCCCCCTTTCTACCTATCTTACTTTTATAGTATTTATTCCCTCCTGTTGATCTATTGCTATACGTATTTGCGATGCTTTAGTTTCCGTACGGTGATATCCCTTGCAGCCTTATATTGCCTTGGACACATCCTACATTGTTTGGTAGATAGTTGGACTTGCGGCGTCGTAGTCGCTTGCTCAAGTTGCTGTTGCGGTCGTCGATTGCCACGATTGTTGATGTATTGCCGCATGTTGATGTTGGAGATGATTCTAGTTTTACTTGCCGTTCATTTTAATTCTGTTTAACAACTAAAATTGAAGTCGGCGAGGCATCGGTGGGTGATAGATAACATTTGGTTTCCGACGCCCACTTGTGTCCCGTAGGACCCAGTACTTGATACCTGTTCCTTGATTTATCGCTATCCACATCGGGAGGTATATGGGACCCCTGAGCCAGAGCTTGATTCAGTCTTATTTCTTGGGGCCACAAACTAGTTTGAGGTTTTATTTACGATCTTGTACTTATGCCATGCTACTTCTGTATTACGTTTGTGCGAGGAGCACCTTTGTCTTGTTTAGGATCGGGACACGATTCGGTGTCGACAAGCCCGACCACACTTCGGGTTCCCGATCGTTCACTGACCGTATACCCAAACCTTGAGTCCGTCTCGGAGCTTGCTTATGGTGTAGGTGTACTCAAGGGTGGCCCCTGAAATATTTCTGAATCCTGTGATTGTTCGATCGTGAAAGCCTCGTTGGGTTTTGATTTGGTTTTCGAGGTTGATCGGCGTGTGTTGCTATTGGTGCACCCGGCGGGTAAAACTTTCAAAGCCGTGTCATGGATATGGACGACTTGGAGCACAGTATCTCGATCATAGACAAGCATAACTAAAGTTTATTGCTATAAATTTGACTTTATAATGACTAGTAATCAGCTTCACTATAATGGAATGACTAATTAATACTGCCCACAATTGCTTGTTTGGAGTGTCGCTTGCGACCATTGTGCCTGACTAGTAAGTATTGCAACTTCTAGCGAAATGGCTGAATAAAAGTACCAACAAGCTGCTGGGTTTTGGGTTTATCTCATGCTATCATGTCGATTAGTAATTGTTGCAACCACAACGGAATGATTAACTAAAGGGCCCGCTTCTTTTATCGGGATGATTATCTAAACGACTAGTAATTGCTGCAAGCGATAATCGAATAAATAAAGCGCCAACCGTGGTGAGTTCCTCGGTTGACTTCCTCGTTTGGTCTCGAGGGAAACACGAGGATGGGTTTGTTTGATGATAGTATCGAGTTGGATCCGAATAGGTCTTTCTTACCCTCTCGATAGTCGCCCGGTTGTATCGAGTCTCTATAGGTTGTTTAGTGCATCTTTTGCCGCTTGATCCACCATACCTTTGTAGGCGAGGACCGAATTCTAGCCTCGCCGTGTCTTGGCCTCGATCTTGGCGCTCCTCTTTTCCTTTGCCCTTTGTCGGCACCCTTTTGTTTAAGCAGGTTTTGAGATCGACGCCGTTAGCGGTTACGCTTCCGGCTTTGGGCAGGGTTATGGACGCCATTGGTTATTCTTGGGGCTCTTAGCCCCATTTGCATCTTGTCCGTAGCTGGACCTTCATTTTCAAGGTGATTTGGATCTTTGTATAACATATTTGTATTCTTGACTCATGGAGTGTTGTTATATATATCTACGTGGGTCCCATCGAGGACTGTTGTGTAATGTTATTACTTTTTCCACCCGCGAAAGTGCTGGTGAGCACCTTTGAATCGTTTCTATGCGCGGGTTTGGCGGGTTTCGCTAAAACTTGCATAGGTCCGATTCGAGGTGTTCTGAGTGGTATCAGAGCTCAGCAGTTGCGATACCCCACAAGTCCAGCCTGTAGGATAACCTAGCTAACGGCCGAAGTAGAGTGTCAAAAAATATTTTGAAAAATCGGTTGGATAGTTCTGATTAGGTCTGATTTTACTCCTTACCCCTTGGCTATTCCTCTCTTACCTCTACGTGTTTTGAATCCGCTCTCTTCTCTTTCTTCGAGTCCAGGAATTCTCGTGGTTGGGTTTCCGTCGTACCTTCAGGGTTTCACTTCCTTCTTTGATAACGGTGTTCTACCATCCGGTGTTCATGCTGCTTGAGGAATCCGTCTACTGTGGTACCATTCTTTGTTCCTTGTTTGTGTCTTAGGTGTTTCGGCGACGACATCATCTACGCCAGATCCGAGTCTGATGCATCACTCCTTTGTTCGAACCCCGCTTGTCGAGATCTTGATCGATTCGAGAATGGTTGCACTCCTTCTCCGTTGTCTTGAGCAATAGTTTGGGTGCGTGATGGATTGGCCCCCATGCCGACTACCCCTTCTATTCACTTTTGTACATTGAAGTGGATGAGAATGCATCGGTTCCCCCTTTCCATCGTAGTTAGGGGTGGCTTATTTGTTGTTACCTCTACCTTCGACCTGTTGTTTCCCGGAGTGTTCTCTCGACGATCACGGACAATGACCTCTTGTTAGTGGTGTCGCGAGGATCTACACGATGCGAGAAGATGCAGATAGCCGACCTTCTTTCCGGTACCATGAGGCGGATCTCGAGGGCGAGATCCATTGTTAGTGGTGTCGGTGTGGCATCCATAAAACCACTACTAGAAAATCGCGTTGTTTTTGTGCATTGCATCATCATGACAGCATGCTCATGTCATCATGCCACATTGCATTTGAGCATCATCATCATCTTGCATTTGCTTGCATAAAACTATTTCGGAAAAACCCAGTTTTGTTATCCAAACGCCCCACCTTCATTCAAACACGCAAACCCGGTCTCCGGATTATTTTTTGTTTGAATGCTAACGGTTTGCAAAAGGTGCTTTTAAATTAAATAAAAGTTTTAATTATTTTAGCGGGGCGATCGAGCGGGCCCTTCGGCAACGACCACCCCGAAAATATAATCGGTCCACCTAATTCCCAGACTACCAATCTACCTACCCACACCCAGCCTCCACATCACCTCAACCACTCGGATCGTGCCCGTCACCTCTCCCCTCCCTCTACCCACTCCCACTCTGCCACCTCGGCCACCGGACCACACTCTCTCACCCCACACAACACACCACACGCTGCGCCACCGCGCGCATGCCACCACGCGCCTCACAGTGGCCCACCGCGCCTGCCAGCCCCACCTGTCCTGGCCCACCCCAGCCACCATCCCAGCGCCTCCCTCTCTCTCACATTGCGCGACGACCACCCGTCTTCTTCCTCCTGCTCGGCCCCTCCCGCGCCCTCCTCTCCTCCCTCTCCCTTCCTCTCAGGCCCTTGCTCCTCCGCTCGCCGCCGCGCCTCCCCGCTCACCGCGCTCCTCCGCCTGGCTGCCGCCGCCCAGCGTCGCCTCACCTCTCTCTCTGCGGCCATGCCGCCCGTGCCTCGCCGTCCCCTTGGCCTCGCTCCCGAGCCAGCTCGCGCCCGCCCCGAGGCCCTCACCTCCATCCTCGCCTCAGCCCGCCCGCGAGACCACGCCGCCGCCCGCCATGCCGGCCCGAAACACGCCCGCCCGCTCTGTCTCACGGCGCCGCGCGCCCCGCCCGCCTCGTCCTCTGCCCGGCGACCTCCGTTCCTCTGGCGCCCGCTCGGGCCTCCCTCTCTCCGCTCACCGCCCGACCACCGGCCTCGACCCGGCGCCGCCGCGTGCGGCTCGCCCGACCCAGCCGCCCGCCACGTCGCCTCGCCTCTCCCTCTCCGGTGGCCGCCCTCGGCCCAGCGATGCGTCGGCCACCTCCCTTGTCGTGGGGCCCTCCCCCTGTTGACCACGCCCTGCACCGACCGTCGATCGCCGGCCCCATGCGTCTCCTCCGGCCAGACCCTGCGGAGCCTCTGCGAGAGCCAGACGCGAACAGTACCAAGCTGCCACCAGTGAGCCAACCTCCTGTGCGTCTTCACCATGCGTGCCAGTACCCGATCCGGAACGCCAAGTACGACCCTCGGACGCCAAAACCCGAACCCTCGGACGCCATGATCTCCCTCACGGAATCCGAAGCGCGGACCCGCCAAGACCCTCGCAACGGCAAGGTCGACCCCGGGAACCCGAAAATATCGGCCGACAAGATCTCCAGCATGGATAAGATGCCAGACCCCGAAGACCGATCCCGGCGACCCACATGCGACAAGACCTTCGCCCCGAATGCGGAATCGAGAACCCGAGCGCCAAACGCCGAGGCGGATCGACAAGCACTTCACCGGATCGTCAAGTACTCCTCGAGGACGCCGAGTACTTCCCCCGGACATCGAGACCCTGGACGACAAGTTCTCCATCTTGTATCCGAACCTCGCCGATCCCGGAGTCCGAGAACGCCCCCGTCGGACCCTAAACCCTGAGACCCGACCCCGAACCCCGGATCCCCAAGATCTGCCGAACCCTATGTGTGAACCCCCTTCCCGCAAACCCTATTTTTATAAATGAAATACAACCTTGTCGCATACTAATTTGTCATTCATCTTGCATGCATATCATTGGTTTGGGGGCCTTATGCGATTCACCTAATAATTACATATGGGGCCCATATGCAGGCAAATCTAGCCTTATATTGGCCTCATTTAAATTTGTGTAGCGAACCGGTAACTCATCTTGCCTTGTTAAAACAACATTTAAATTGCGGGGGTTCTAAACAACTAGAACCATATATCTAATTGTCGGGACCCCGGTTCCACTTAATATGACCTAATTGCATCGCGTCCTTTGCCATGTCATGCATCATACATGCATCATGCCGATCTTCTGCCGTGTATTAAATATTGCATCCGGTGTTTCTTCTAGTGTTTTGCTTCTTCGCGGATAAGGCCGTTGAGTTGATGTGAGCTTCGCGATCTTGGTTGAACCTTCAACAATGTTTTCACGCGAGCATCTCCCCCTTTCTACCTATCTTACTTTTATAGTATTTATTCCCTCCTATTGATCTATTGCTATCTGTGTTGCGATGCTTTAGTTTCCGTACCAGTGATATCCCTTGCAGCCTTATATTGCCTTGGACACATCCTATTACCTGTTGTTTGGTAGATAGTTGGACTTGCGTCGTGATCGCTTGCTCAAGTCTGTTGCGTGTCGTCGGTGACACGATTGTTGATGTATTGCCGCATGTTGATGTTGGAGATGATTCTAGTTTTACTTGCCGTTCATTTTAATTCTGTTTAACAACTAAAATTGAAGTCGTGAGGCATCGGTGGGTGATAGATAACATTTGGTTTCGAGCGCCCACTTGTGTCCGTAGGACCCAGTACTTGATACTGTTCCTTGATTTATCGCTATCCACATCCGGGAGGTATATGGGACCCCGAGCGAGCTTGATTGAGGTCTTATTTCTTGGGGCCACAAACTAGTTTGAGGTTTTATTTACGATCTGTACTTATGCCATGCTACTTATGTATTTACGTTTGTGCGAGGAGCACCTTTGTCTTGTTTAGGATCGGGACACGATTCCGGTGTCGACAAGCCCAGCCACACTTTGGGTTCCCGATCGTTCACAACCGTATACCCAAACCTTGAGTCCGTCTCGAGCTTGCTTGCCGTTCTTGGTGTACTCAAGGGTGGCCCCTGAAATATTTCTGAATCTGTGATTGTTCGATCGTGAAAGCCTCGTTGGGTTTTGATTTGGTTTTCGAGGTTGATCGAGCGTGTGTTGCTATTGGTGCACCCGGCGGGTAAAACTTTCGAAAGCCGTGTCGCGGATATGGACGACTTGGAGCACGATATCTCGATCATAGACAAGCATAACTAAAGTTTATTGCTATAAATTTGACTTTATAATGACTAGTAATCAGCTTCACTATAATGGAATGACTAATTAATCGCCCACAATTGCTTGTTTGGAGTGTCGCTTGCGACCATTGTACTGACTAGTAAGTATTGCAACTTCTACGAAATGGCTGAATAAAAGTACCAACAAGCTTTGGGTTTTGGGTTTATCTCATGCTATCTGTATCGATTAGTAATTGTTGCAACCACAGCGGAATGATTAACTAAAAGGCCCTTGCTTCTTTTATCGGGATGATTATCTAAACGACTAGTAATTGCTGCAACGATAATCGAATAAATAAAGCGCCAGTGTGAGTTCCTCGGTTGACTTCCTCGTTTGGTCTCGAGAAACACGGGATGGGTTTGTTTGATGATAGTATCGAGTTGGATCCGAATAGGTCTTTCTTACCCCTCTCGATAGTCGGTTGTATCGAGTCTCTATAGGTTGTTTAGTGCATCTTCGCTGCGCTTGATCCACCATACCTTTGTGGCGAGGACCCGAATTCTAGCCTCGCCGTGTCTTGGCCTTAATCTTGGCGCTCCTCTTTTTCCTTTGCCCTTTGTCGGCACCCCTTTTGTTTAAGCAGGTTTTGAGATCGACGCCGTTAGCAGGGTTACGCTTCCGGCTTGGCCTGGGCAGGGTTATGGACGCCATTGGTTATTCTTCAGGGCTCTTAGCCCCATTTTCATCTTGTCCGTAGCTGGACGCTCGACTGTTTTCAAGGTGATTTGGATCTTTGTATAACATATCTATATTCTTGACTCATGGAGTCACTGTTATATATATCTGTTCTGTGGGTCCCATCGAGGACTGTTGTGTAATGTTATTACTTCGTTTTCCACCCGCACGAAAGTGCCTGGTGGGCACCTTTGAATCGTTTCTATGCGGGTTTGGCGGGTTTCGCTAAAACTTGCATAGGTCCGATTCTGAGGGTGTTACACATGCAGTGTGCGTGCGTGTTGGGTGGGGATCGGGAACAGGAGATGGAGAGGAGTGGGGTGAGGTGTCAGGTGGTGGGGCCAGCAGGGAGGGGGATCGGTGGCTGGGATTGGTGAGTGGGTGAGGTGGCCCGATGGGATTGGAGGGAGGAAGGGAGAGGATGAGGTGGCAGGCACCGATTGGTGCAGGTGAGGTGGAGGCAGGGTGGGTAGACTAGGATTAGGTAGGAAAAGGGTTTAGGAGGGGGCTGGTTTTGTACTGGGGGTGGCCGACTGGGTCGGATCGGCCCGGTTTGGCTGCCCTCTAAAAATAAAATAAATATTTTATTATTTAAAACGGGGCGTTTGAAATCTGTGGTTAGACAAAACAAAATATTCCGGAGACCCGGGTTTTGCGTTTGAATAAAGACGGGGCGTTTAGAAAACAAAAACAGATTTTCCGAAAATTGTTTTATGCGAACAAATGCAAGATGACATGATGATGCTCAAATGCAAGGTGGCATGATGACATGAGCATGCGGTCATGATGATGCAATGCACAAAAACAACGCGATTTTCTAGTAGTGGTTTTGCGGGATGCCACAATTCGACACTACTAACAATGGATCTCGCCCTCGAGATCCGCCTCATGGTACCCGGGAGACGGGCGGCGATCTGAATCTTCTCGCATCGTGTAGATCCTCGCGACACTATTAACAAGAGGTCGTTGTCCGTGATCATCGAGAGAACACTCCGGGAAACTAAAGTTCGAAGGTAGAGGTATCAACAAATAAAGCCACCTCTACCTTCGACGGAAAGAGGGAACCGATGCATTCTCATCCACTTCAATGTACACAAGCGAATAGAGTGAGTAGTCGGCATGGGGGCCAATCCATCACGCACCCAAACTATTACTCTGCACAATCAGTAGAAAAGCGTGCAACCATTCTCGGAATCAGACTGAAGATCTCGACAATCGAGGTTCGGAAACAAAGGAGTGATGCAGACTCTGCATCGGATCTGGCGTAGATGATGTCGTCGCGTCGGAAAACACCGTAAGGCACGAGGAAGAGCAAAGAGAAGTCCATCAGACGAAGGATTCCTCAGATAGCATGAAGACCAGATGTAGCAACACCGTTACCAAAGGAGGAAGCGAAACCCTGAAGGTACGATGGAACCCAACCACGAGAAATCCTGGACACGAAGAGAGAGAAGAGAGCGGATTCAAAACACGCAGAGGTGAGAGAAGAGCAGCAGGGGGTAAGGAGTAAAATTGGACCTAATCAGAACTATCCAACCGATTTTTTCAAAAATAGTTTTGACACTCTACTTCGGCCGTTAGCTAGGTTATCCTACAGGCTGGACTTGTGGGGTATCGCAACTGCTGAGCTCTGATACCACTCTGTAACACCCTCAGAATCGGCCCTATGCAAGTTTCAGCGATTCCCGCCAAACCCGCATAGAAACGATTCAAAGGTGCCCACCAGGCACTTTCGTTCGGGTGGAAAACGAAGTAATACCATTACACAATAGTCCACGATGGAACCCACAGAACAGATATATATACAACACGACTCCATGAGTCAAGAATACAAATATACAGAACAAAGATCCAAACCACCTTGAAAACGATAGAGCGTCCATCTACGAACAAGATGCAAATGGGGCTAAGAGCCCTGAAGAATAACCAATGGCGTCCATAACCCTGCCCAGGCCAAGCCGGAAGGGTAACCCTGCTAATGACGTCGATCTCAAAACACCTTAAACAAAAAGGGGTCGACAAAGGGCAAAGGAAAAGAAGGCGGTCGATCGAGGCGATTACAGCGAGGCTAGAATTCGGCGGTCCTCGCCTACATAGGTATGGTGGACTGAAGCGGCAGCGCAGCATGCACTAAACATCCTATAGAGACTCGATACAACTAGCGGCTATCAGAGAGGGGTAAGAAAGACCTATTCGGAACCAACCTGATACTACCACCAAACACACCCATCCTGGTGTTTCCCCCTCGAGACCAAACGAGGAAGTCAACCGAGGAACTCACACAGTTGGCAGTTTTATTCATTCAGTTATAGTTGCATCAATTACTAGTCAGGTATGGATAATCATCCTGATATAATAAGCAGTGGGCAGTTTTAGTTAACCATTCCGTTGTAGTTGCAACACTTACTAGTCAGATACAATTAGCATGAGATATCCCCGAACCCAGCAGTTGTTGGTACTTTTATTTAGCCATCCCTTTACAGTGAAGCTGATTACTAGTCAGATCGGATACAAGTCAATTTATAACAGTAAACTTTAGTTATAGTTGTCTATGATCGAGACCAGTGCTCCAAGTCGTCCATAACCGCGGACACGGCTTCTCGAAAAGATTGAACCCTGCAGGGGTGCACCAAAGTTTCCACACGCACTTCGACCGTTTTTGCCAGATCAATTAACATACACCCATCGGTATGTCGGCGGGGCCTAAGTCATGACGTTTCCCAGACCCAAAGCAAGCACGGGGGGCCACCCCACTAAGTACACCCGCAACAAAGTCGGCCGGTCTCCGAGACGGACTCAGGGTTTGGGTGGACGGCTATAACGGCGGGAACCGAAAAGATGATCGGGCTTGTCGTCTGACAAAAATGTCCCGATCCTAAAGTACATGTGCGTTACATCGCATAATTTAAATAAGCGGTAAAGCATGGCATAAGTACAGAATAGTAATAAAGCCCCAAACTACTTGGCCCCGATGCGATGCTTTGAAATCGGTACTAAATCGATGGGGTGCCCATACATCCCACATGTGGTTAGCGCGCTCGATCTCGGAACAGTGTCAAGAACTCGGGGTCCTCACGGGACAAGTGGACGGTTAACAACCAAATAACATCTATTGCCCACTGCCTCTGCATTACCTACTTCAATTTTAGTTATTAAGCGATAATTAAAGCCATGATCATATCCAACATTAAACATGCGGCATTACTCCAACAAGCGTGGTACTTGACGATAGCGCAGCACTTGAGCAAGCGACTACGACGCGCAAGTCCAACTATCTACCAAACAACAGGTAATAGGATGTGTCCAAGGCAATATAAGGCTGCAAGGGATGTTCCGGGTACGAAAACTAGAGCATCGCAACACAGATAGCAATAGATCAACAGGAGGGAATAAATACTATAAAAGTAAGATATGTAGAAAGGGGGAGATGCTCGCCTGAAAACATTGTCGAAGGTTCAACCGAAGATCGGGGCGAAGCTCACATCAACTCAACGTCCCAATTCCGCGAAGAAGCAAAACACTAGAAGAAACACCGGATGCACTATTTAATACTACGGCAAAAGATCGGGCATGATGCATGTATGATGTATGACATGGCAAAGATGCGATGCAATTGGGCATTATTAAGTGGAACCGGGGTTCCGACAATTAATTAAACGGTTCAAGTTATATATCTACCCCGCAAATTAAATGTTGTAATAACAGGGCAAGATAAGTTACCGGTTCGCTACACAAATTTAAATGAGGCCAATATAAGACCAGATTTGCCCGCATATGGGCCCCATATTTAATTATGAGGTGAATCGGCATAAGGCCCCCCAACCCACATGACAAGTATGCATGCGACATGAACAATTTAATATGCAACAAGTTTATATTTCATTTTATAAAATAGGGCTCGGGAAGGAATCACACATTAGGGTTCGGAAGATCTTGGTTCCGGGGGTTCGGGGTCGGTCTCACGGTTCGACGGGGATCAGGTGCGGATCAGGGCTACTGGGTCCGAGATGAAGAGCTTGGCGTTCGGCGTCCTTCGGTTTCATGTCGACGTGCTTGACGTCCAAGATGGAGAACTCGGCGTTCCGGGGAGAAGACCTTGGCGTGTCGAGGGCTCGGCCTTCGGATCCATGTCGGTGCACTCGGTGTTCCGGGAAGATCATGGTGTTCCATGATGAAGCGCTTGTCGTTCCGGTGACGATCTTGGCGGTCTTCGGATTCGGGTCTTGGCGTGGCCTTCGGATCGCCGGGATCGGGCTTCGGGGTCTCGGTGAACTTTGCGTTCTGAGGAGGTGGTCTTCGGTTTCGGGCCTCGGCCATCTCATCCGCGTAGTAGATCATGGCGTTCCGAGGGTTGCGGTTCGGCTTCATGTTCTCCAGGGCCGGTCTCACCAACACATGTTCAAGGTCATCCTTCCGCCGGAGGACGTCTTTGGAGGACGGCTCGACGACACTCTGAGGTTGGATCGAGCAGAGACTCGGGCGAGCGCAGCCATGGAGGAGGCGGCGATCGGGCGCTGAGCTTGCAAGGAAGCGCTAAACAGAAGCGGCGGCCTGGGGTGGCGGTTGTGGCGACCGAGGAGGCACGGCTGCGCTTGGCCAGCGGTCGGTGGGGCCTTGATCGGTCGGAGCCGCGGAAGGAGGAAGCAGGCGGGCGGCGAGGACGGCGATGGCGGACGGCGAAGGGACAGCGGTTGAGGCTCTGCGGGGAGGAGGCGGACGGGAGCGGCGCTTGAGGCAGCGGCAGCTGCAGAGGTGGCCCGGCAGCGAGGTTGGCAAAGGAGGCCCGGGCGGCGGAGATCTGGGCGGGCTGGGCAGCGGCGGCGAGTGAGGCTCTGTGGCGGGCAGGGACCCGACGGTTGAGAGAGGAAGCCCGCGGCGGTGATTCTTGAGGCGAAGAGGAGGCTTGAAGGTGGGCTATGCGTCAGCGAGGTTGGTGGGGGGTTCAGAGGCGAGAGGCGTGATGGGGTGGGAGATGAGGTGGGGCATGTCGTGGTGGGTGGATCATGAGTGGGGGGACAGGTGGCGTGGTGTGAGTGCGTGTGTGGGCGTCGCGTGCAGTGTGCGTGCGTGTTGGGTGGGCATCGGGAACAGGAGATGGAGAGGAGTGGGGTGAGGTGTTAGGTGGTGGGGCCAGCAGGGAGGGGGATCGGTGGCTGGGATTGGTGAGTGGGTGAGGTGGCGCGATGGGATTGGAGGGAGGAAGGGAGAGGATGAGGTGGCAGGCACCGATTGGTGCAGGTGAGGTGGAGGCAGGGTGGGTAGACTAGGATTAGGTAGGAAAAGGGTTTAGGAGGGGGTTGGTTTTGTACTGGGGGTGGCCGACTGGGTCGGATCGGCCCGGTTTGGCTGCCCCCTAAAAATAAAATAAATATTTTATTATTTAAAACGGGGAGTTTGAAATCTATGGTTAGACAAAACAAAATATTTCGGAGACCCGGGTTTTGCGTTTGAATAAAGACGGGGCGTTTAGTAAACAAAAACAGATTTTTCGAAAATAGTTTTCTGCGAACAAATGCAAGATGACATGACGATGCTCAAATACAAGGTGGCATGATGACATGAGCATGCGGTCATGATTATGCAATGCACAAAAACAACACGATTTTCTAGTAGTGGTTTTGCGGGATGCCACACGCGGCCTGCCGTCCACCTCGTCGGTACCCCTATCGTGGGCAAGCGGACAATCCTCTCCCATGAGATCTCTCCTCCTCTCACAGTCCTCCATCTTACGTCTGTAGTTTTGTACTTCATGTCTTGATTGGGATACAATATATCAAGCCTCTAGAATAGCACACGTGTTTAGGGTTCAAATCTGACGTTTGTGTTTGTTTTCCGATGCCGTTAAAGCCAATATTCCATGATCTGTTGACTGTTGGTGATTATCAATTTCAGTGGGAGGAGTTAATTTTGAATTGACGGCAAACGATGGATCTGATGTTCTGGCTGATAAATTTGTACTACTGTCATTTCTATTTGGAAAAAAAATAGTACTGCCATTTCCAGTATCATCAATGCCCTGTGGAGTTTTAGGTTCATATGCTTTGACACATCGTGTATATTTTTCTATTCTGTTATCGGTTCGGCACCTCTTGTTTTCTGACCATTTCCATATTATCATGAAACTGGAGGGTTGCTTTTGGCTGAGGTACAGAACACACACGACTTGTCATCAGGTGTGCCGTGTCTAGGTAAATGCTTGTCATCAGGTATGTGATTCCGACCGCTTGGCCTCTGTGGGGGCATTGGATCTGTCCTATTTCTCATCTCCTATGAGCTCTGATGCAAGCCTTCCATTCTGTAAGCGGCTCTGTAACTGGTTGATCCATCTTCAGATTACGGCGCCCATGGGGCTACGGTATAGAGGAAGACTGAGCGGCGCTCGCGTCCGGACGTGGGCTTTGAAGATCAGAGCTCTCTAACACGAAATAGATGTTAGATCGTTATATTAGTCGTGGTAAACAATGGTATGTTAATTTGTCAAATGTTTTGACTTTGATAATTTTGAAAAACTGCACAATAAAAATAGTTTCAGTTCTTTTTGTAGCGATGAAAAACATCCTCATGATTTTGTTGGTCATTATCCAAATCCAATTATTTGTGTGAAAGAGAAGTTTGAGAGAGACCGAGAGAGATCGATTGATGGCTGTATGTATGTGTTTTTTCTCTGTGTACTTTGCTGCTGCTAATTGCTGCTTGCTATGCGTGGTTTCTTGCAGGCGCTGCCAATCATCTGGATTTGACATTCCAGAGCCCATGAAAATTGAACTATGGCTACAAACTAAAAATACCGTGCTATGTGTAAGCGATTTTCAGAAAACTAAATAACCGATGGGAGTTAAAAATGAAAGCGCAGATCGACGTGTCTAAAAATTAAAGGCAGTTAGACATCGCCTTATTCAATCCATAAATAAGCTTTTACTAATTTGAAGAAATGATGAGGACCTGCATCCTAAATTAAACAAAAATAGAGAGACGAGACACATGCATAGGGATGCAAGAACAAAGCAAGCAATCAGCAAGCTAGATAAGTCATGGTTGTGCTCTACTATGGACTTCCAATAGGTTTTTTATCTTTCAAAAAAAAAAAAGTTTCCCATACATAAACATACATGATTTCTATCCTATATGAGATCATGGATTATGAATTGTACATTTAAAAATCAGACACAGTATTTCGTCTTTCTTACAGTAAATGTGTACAAATCAACTCCTAATACTATGCAATCAAACATTTACATTTACGATGGATTTTTGGCTTCTATGGGGTTGTAGAAGTTATCCTCACTATACCTTTAATGATCCAGCGAATGAGAACAGTATGCATGAAACCATGAATATATTGTGTATGATTTGTGTGTATTTTATATTTACATATGGGCAATAAAAAAAAAGAACCATGGCAATGCATGAACATTCAGCTAGTCTATCCATCTATCTATCTATCTATCTATCTATCTAGTTTTGCTTAAGGTGGTTTTCATCACCTTGGGTTTTCGTCCGTCGTTTCTTTGTTTTGTACGTAGTTGACTAATCTGTCTCCAAAACAAAAACGTCGGAGTCCAGATTCAATTAGAATCTCCCATAAAGCTGATTCGAGTCGAGATAGAATTACTCAGTTTCCCATCTTCTGCATGGGCCGTCGGGCGACACCACCTGGCCGACAATCCACACCTAGACCGCCCATCCACGCGCTATCCTTGCCGCAGTCTCCACGCGTCGCACCATCGATCGATCGCTCGCTCTACTCGGCTGACTCATGTGCATGCTGCCCGACCGCCTCTACAAACTGGCGCTGTTGCAATTTGCTAGCTGCTCTCTCTTTTCGCTCGCTGATTCTCTCCCAAATATTGCTCCTTTCTGCCATGTTTACGGGCTACCACACGCAAGAAGGTGCTACCGTTCTATGTTGCAGTTTTTTCATAATTGCCATTCACCGATTTTTCAATGTAAACATAGCATCTTCTTCCCCAAAAAACTACTTCCTGCGTTCTAAAAATTTTATCACAAGTTTATTAAAATTTGAATATATTTATATATATCTATATACTAAATAGAGTCTAGATACATTAAATTTAGACAAATTTACGGCATTATTTTTAGGACAGAAAAATTAGGGATATATCTATATACTAAATAGTGTTTAGAAACATCTAAATTTAGATAAATTTACAACATCCTTTTTAGAACAAGATTGGTCAAGAGATCGGATAGTTAGCAGAACTTTGGCAACATCCTGACCTCCGCCTAAGCTGGATCGTGGCTATGTGCAATCTGACAGTAGTGTGAGTGACACCCATGGACAAACAAAACAATCATAGTGATTGCCTGGTAAAGGTTCTAAACGGTATATTTCCATTCATCGCCTCATATATATGTTGATCACGTAGAGGAATCTAACACAAGAAAAAAAGTTAGGACTATAGGAATAAATTACAACTTGTAACTTTTTCTTAATAGCTAGCTTGTGGTGGTATGTGAGGACACGGTTTGTAAAGGTTTGCTAAAGTTTAAAAAACTGCCAAGAAGGAAAGAAGTTATAGAAAATTGAGCGACCAGAGATCTGAATGAGACTTCACATAAAGTTGTAGAAAATTGAGCGACCAGATCTGAATAAGACTTCACGACGGCCTTGGTCGAGGTCTACAAACAGTGGTATGCATGGCCTCACTATCCTCCACAACGGCCTAGGAAATGTGCACGCAGATGTCAATGTCTCGGTCGACGATCATGACGGAGACACCGCCGACGATGAGCACATTGGCCGCGTGTGCTAGCGTCGTCGTGTAGAGGACCTCTGCCAGCCAGCTCCTAATACTCTGAGTTGCACCATTACTGATCTGAAGGATTTTTGGCAATGCACTACTATTGGAGCGTAGGTGGCTGCTTGGCTACAATGTGGAACACAAACGAGGTCCTGCTGTTCAATTAATTTTTTCTTCTGAAAACTAGCGTGTCATGGTAGTGTGGATCACAGTACAAGCAAGCCATCGGCCAATTGTTTTCAAATGAATTCACTTTTCTAAAAGGGAAGTATATTGGGTGCATTTTGTAAGATAATATTGTCGGACTCAAATGTTCCTGATGAGGTGGAACACAAGATCATGTCATATGCCCGCCAGCAATGAAGTATACTTTTGTGTTTGTCGAGGTATTTACGAGTACTTTTGTAACTGGGGAATTCAAATGACTTTGCAGATGATCATCATGCCAAGACAACATGAAAAATGCTTTATTCGTGGTCAAGTTGGACAATTGGCTGTTGAATATAGAGCCCCTAGACAAGTTGACAATGGCGTGGACCTTCCTACCGTTTATGAAAAGAAGTACTTAGAAGCATGCCATTGTTTGCTCTATATTTTACATATTTCTTCTCTTCTTTTTATCTATTATGTGGAATGTATTGAACATGCAATTGGTACTGCATTCAGTGTGAACTGACGGTAACAGCTAGGTGTTTACTTGAAGAACGATTTGGAAATTGCAAACCATACCTTTAACATAAACTTTTAATGCACAATGGACATTTTAAAACGGAAAAGAAATTTGATTGCCATGGCAACGCACGGGCATTCTACTAGTCTATCTATACTATAATTTGTCTAGAGGTGGTTTTTGTCACACCCAATTTTCGTCCGTCGTGAGCTCGTGCGTGTTTAGAAAGTGATGGTTTAGTCCTTTTTTCCTACGTCAAGCTCTCCCGATCGGATTCGTTTGTTCGGCTCCGTATGTCAACCGGCCTATTTCCCGTTTAGTCGCCGTGTTGGTCAGCTGGAGATACGATCTATTGATTCCGTTTGAACCCGTATAGGAAGCGCCGGTTTAGTTGTCCTTCATCGCGAAAATCCTGCATCTGGACCGACACCCCTGGGTTCTGGAGCCCCACGTAACAGCTAGCAAAGCGAGCATGGAGAACGACGCGGCTGAGGTGGCGGCTGGCCGGACTCATAAGGATCAGCTGTTGCGTGGATTCCGTCCTGTGTGGAGGACAACGTCGATGAGGATGGAGCCTGTCGGGGAGGCTACCGGGGGCATGGCACATAGGCGGCTCTAACCCTGACGCTGGTCCTCCTAGGATGGTGATGCCCATTGCGGTGGCCCTTGGCCTGGCTCGACGAGGTCAGCCCCATGTGAGATAACCTGCTCTTCAGCGCCATATATGGATGGGTGCTTTCCGGCAGGTGATACTGTGGATACTGGATGGCCTGGTGTAGTTCGATCACATTAAATGTCATTGGGGAGAGAAGTGTGAGCTGCGGAAGATGGGAAGATGAACGAATTCGTGCTCATGTGGATTGAGGCGTGTCCCTAGGGATGGGTGATGGCTGTTGTTTGGAAGCTTTACATGTGGAAGCTAAGACAGGAACTCAGAAGTGTTATTTTCGTGTTCTTAAATTTGTCAGGGTTAATTAATATGGTCATTCACTAAGCCTTCAGTATGTTGACAAGTCGAGCAGGACTGAAAGAGATGAAAACTTAGTTTGAAATATTTTTTTTAATTTTAACAAATAATATGTCCCTAGGAAAACTATTTTTTTTGTTGTCGAATTTGTAATGGCCTAAGAATATAATTTTTTTTTCTGTTGTCGAATTCATAACATCCTAAAGAATATTTAATATTTTCATTATGTGACAATGTAAAATTATAGCTTCCACCAATAAAAGGTGGATAGAATATGTGAGATCCAAAAAAATTCCTCCGATCTGAAACATACTTGGTCATCTATAATTTGGAATGTTGTTCGAAAACATTGGTCTAACACATTTTTCTATGAATTACACGTGCATTAGAATTTAGGAAAGAAATTTCTTATTGGTTAATTTTGTTTCAAAAATAGCCAAGGTTCAATCATGTATTTTTCCCCATCAAACCATAGGTTTTGTGACCAGATAAATTTTTAAGCGATCTTTATCTCTTCAAAATTATCGACTCGTTGCAACACATGGACATTTAGCTAGATGTAGAGGGGTTCGTCTTGACCTCGAGCAAGATGGGGCAGCATAAGTTGTCCAACCACGACCCAGCTCCAGAACCTTCATGGCGGTGCTCTTGGCCTGGGTTCAAGGATTTTCGACGGCCGCCGATCCTGAGATTCATATTGGGGAAAAATGCACTTCCGCTTCATCATTTTGGAGAGTATTTACGTGAATTGTTGTTTTCCTGAGATGCGTGGCATGCCACTTGCTGATTTGATTCTTTATAAAAAAGAAAAAGGACGTTCCGCTAGAGTCACTGGTGTAGGGATGGTTGGCTCCACCTTAAGAATAGCTAATTTTTTTAAAATAAAACATTTTTTTAATTCAATTTCATAAATAATACACGAAATCCAAAAATTGCAAATCTAACGGACCGTCGTCCGTTGAAAAGACGAAGGTGACGAAGGGGGTGGTTCGTCCGTTCAAAAGACGAACATACACCTTCGTCTTTTCAACGGACGACGGTCCGTTAGATTTATAATTTTTAGATTTTATGTATTATTTGTAAAATTGAATAAAAAAATGTATTACTTAAAAAAATTTAGCTTAAGAATAGATGAATGCTTTCGGACGTAACATTTCAAATTTCACATGCAGAAAACAATGCAATACGAAACTGAAGGAAACAATGCATTACACACACATTTTGAATGACCATGAAGAAGAAATATATTCAGAAAGATCAAAACACAACCATAATTTTATCAAGCACAAGCGGTGCCTTCAGAAGTCTTAAATACTGATAACATCACTTATTCACCTTCAAAGTTCACAACACGGACGTTTGGGTTTCAAAGCTCGAGAATACCTAGCTCCTATATAATGATCATGGCAGGGCGAAGAACTCAGTTGAGAACCTCGAGGTCGTTATACTCGGGGCCAGAGACGACATCAGCCATATGGTCGAGTGTGTGTTCGCACCTTCCGCCTCCAAGAAGAGCTTATACTTCAGATTGTATTGTCTTTGGAACAGATGCGAGACTTGGCTCAATCTATGCTTGCTATGGCAGTTCGCTACTATATTGGTAGTACTACTTAAGTGTTTTGGATGAAAGTCTCTAGATTGTTAATAATTCTATGTTGGCATAACGGTACGTCTTCATCTATTAAAGAGTCGGTGAGAGAGGTCGAAAGCATGGCATCGAGAGAGCTTCATGGTGAAGGGAGGAAGAACGCCGTCAGGTGCTCGCGGTAGTGTCATCATAATAGAAGGGGCACTACATAGGAGAATCACGAGTTACAAACTTGACATCCAGAGATCACATAGAGATGTTCATCGCTGCTGATGGATACCTCAAGTAGATTTTTGGACCTTTTCAAAATTTTAAAAGACCGTAGCAACGCACGGGCATTCAACTATATATATATATATATATATATACTAATAGGTACGTCCTCCTCAATTTCCGTTCACTTTTTTTCCGGTTTTGCCCCTGACGGTTTGGTGTTATTACAGCACTTGCCACCGCCAAGTGGAGTATCCTGGAAAATAGAAAAAACAGCCGTCGCCTGGGTCTGACTCTCCCTCTCCATCCCCGAGCGCAACATCCCTCTTGGGCACAACCACACCGCCGACAACCAACCCGGCAACTCCCCGACCTCGGAACCTCCCCCAACCCTGCTGCTCGTCGGCCCCCATGATCTAGATCGACACCTCGCCAGGGGATCCCGCGGCACCCGCCTGGATTGGGGGCGTGATGACACCGGAAACCGGGGTCGATCCGACGGCGGGGTTGAAGCAGGAGGCGGGGGTTGACTCCCCTGCAATTCCACATCGCCACCCTCCAGGCAATTCTGCCAATCTGGAACAATGGTGTTCCACGACGACGACCGGCGTGCAGGCTCAGCTCACGTCACGGCGGAATCTGGTGGCCGCTCGCCCTCTCCATCTCGGGATGACGAGGCAGCAGAGCTTGGGCCGAAAGTAGGGAGCTCGATCTGGCGGCGGGGTTGAAGCATGTGGCATCCTGCAAAACCACTACTAGAAAATCGCGTTGTTTTTGTGCATTGCATCATCGTAACCGCATGCTCATGTCATCATACCAAATTGCATTTGAGCATCGTTATCATCATGCATATTATTTTGTCTAAAAACTATTTGCGAAAGACTATGTTGTTTTCTAAAACTAGCCCTCCTTCTATTTCAAATTAAAACCCCGGATGTTTCCGGATATTTTGTTTGTCTAAAACTAAATTACAAAAGTTATTTTTAAATTAAATAAAAACCTATATTATTTTTTAGGGGGCAGCCGAACCGGGCCGATCCGACCCAGTTGGCCACCCCCAGTACAAAACAATCGGTCCACCCAACTCTAAATCCTTTTCCTACCCGACTATCCTACCCACCTATCCCAGCTTGCCATCTCACCCTCTCCCCCAATCCCTACCCACTTTGCCACCTCACCAATCCTCTTCTTTTCCCTCCACTCCTTCTCTCACCCCAGTCCCACCTACCCCCTCTCCCTCTCCCTCACCGACACCCGGGCCCCACCCGCAGCCCCATTTCCCCCTGGCCCACTTGCCAGCCTCACCCACTCCCCAACCCTCTCTCTCTCTACCCCCGGTCCCACCTGGCCAGCCGGACCCCACCCTCTCTCCCCCATGGCCGACCCACCCGACCTGATCAACCTCCCCAGGCCCCACCTGCCTGCTGCACTCCCCCACCCCTGCTGGCCACCTGGCCCACGGCCCCACCTTCCTGGCCCCACCAGCACCGCACCCTGCTAGCGGCCCCGTCCCCCACCCCTTCTCCTCTCTCCCCAGGCCCGCTCCACTCCTCCCAGACAGCGCCTGACGCCTTGACCTCCCTGGCCAAGGCCGTCCCATGAGCCCGCCTCCTCTCCAACCTCTCCGGCCGACGCGCCTCGCCGTCCACCCCCTCTCCCGCCTCCTTCCACCAACCGCCGCCGCCCGCCATTCTTCTTCTCCTCCCGCCGCCGCCCTTTGCCAGGCTCGCCGCCGCCAATCGCCAACCCCACCTCTCCGCGCGACCCCGACGCGCGGCCCTCACCGAGCCCGCCGGGGGTCCCTCTCCCCACGCGTCTCTCCTCCCCCGAGCTGCGTCTCCTACCTCGCCTCCCCCTCGGCGCCGCTCCTCCCTCCAGGTGGCCTTTCGCCCGCGCCCGCTTCGCCTCACGCTCACGGCGACCGCCTCGCGCCAAGCACCACCCCCGCTCCTCTCCTGCCGCCCGCCGTTCCCGCGCCACCACCCCGTGTGTTCTCCTTCCTCCAGAGAACCTTCCGCCTTCCCGCCTCTGCCGGTCCCTTCGCCTGCAGGGCCCGCCACCGCCCAAGCTAGGGCCTCACCGGACCGCATCGTGCGCCCTCCTCTCTCCTCGAGCAGGCCCTCTGTGCCTCCGCCCCTCCGCCTCTGCGTGTCCCCAATCGCCGGTGGCCGCAAGCGCCTCGCCGAGGCCTTCCTCTCTGCTCTGTGCTAGCAAGTTCGTGCCTCTCCTGTTCACCTGAGCCACAGTGTGGGGCCACCATCTTTCGGCCACGTTTTGATGCAGATCCCTCCCTCGGGGTTGTCACCTACAGTGGAGTCCCCACAACAAGATCAACTTCCATAGTGACCGCAACCAACTCAAGTTCGCCATCGCGCCGGAACCCCGAGTACGACGATATGTGATCGAGGAGGGAAGCATGCCAAGCCGAGGATCCGGTGGCGTCGGAACGACAAGGTGTTCACGGAGCACCGATGACGCCGCCACAGACCCGAAGACCGAACCAAACCCGATGGCTCGACATGATCTTCCTCAGAGGACGCCAAGATCGCCACGGAACGGCAAGCTCTCCAACCCGGATACGCCATGTTCTCCCTCTCGGATCCGAGGACACCGAGAACCCGGATGCGACAAGATCTACTCCATTGTTCGAGATTGTTTCTGCCGAGACCGACCCCGTCGAACCCCGAACCCTGAGACCGAACCTCGAACCCCGGAACCAAGATCGCCGAACCCAGATGTGTGACCCCTTTTCTCGAGCCCTATTTTATAAATGTAATAACAACTTGTTGCATATTAATTGCCATACTCGCATGCATCCTTGTCTGTGGTTTGGGGGCCTTATGCCAATTCACCATATAATTAAATATGGGGCCCATATGCGGGCAAATCTAGTCTCATATTGGCCTCATTTAAAATTGTGTAGCGCACCGGTGATATATCTTACCATGTTATTACAACATTTAATTTGCGGGGTAGATAAACAACTATAACCATATACTTAATTGTCGGGACCCCGGTTCCGCTTAATATTGCCCAATTGCATCGCATGCTTGCCATGTCATACATCATACATGCATCATGCCCGATCTTTTGCCGTAGTATTAAATATTGCATCCGGTGTTCTTCTAGTGTTTTGCTTCTTCGCGGATAAGGCCGTTGAGTTGATGCGAGTGTCGACCCGATCTTCGGATGAACCTTCGGCAATGTTTTCAGGCGAGCATCTCCCCCTTTCTACCTATCTTACTTTTATAGTATTTATTCCCTCCTGTTGATCTATTTCTATGTGTGTTGCGATGCTCTAGTTTTCGTACCCGTGATGTCCCCTGCGGCCTTATATTGCCTTGGACACATCCTATTACCTGTTGTTTGGTAGATAGTTGGACTTGCGCGTCGTAGTCGCTTGCTCAAGTGCCGTTGCGTGTCGTCAAGTACCACAGTTGTTGGAGTATTGTCGCATGTTTGATGTTGGAGATGATCTTGGCTTTACTTATCGTTCACTTTAATTACTGTTCAACAACTAAAATTGAAGTAAGTAGGCAGGTGGGCAATAGATGTTATTTGGTTGTTAACCGTCCACTTGTCCCGTGGGACCCCGAGTACTTGATACTGTTCCTTGAATATTCGCTATCCACATCCGGGAGGATTATGGGACCCCAGCGAGCTTGATTCATTATTATTTCTTGGGGCCACAAACTAGTTTGAGGTTTTATTTACTATCCTGTACTTATGCCATGCTTTACTGCTTTATTTCGATTGTGCGAGGAGCATCTGTACTGTTTAGGTAAGCGGAGTGTTTTCGCGGTATCGACAAGCCCAGTTTTGGGTTCCCGATCGTTCTGACCCTTGGCGCAAACCTTGAGTCCGTCTCGGAGTCAGCTAACTTCGTTGCGGGTAGCTTAATAGGGTGGACCCCTGAAATATTGCTGAATCCTGTGATTGCTTTGTCGTGAAAGCCTCGTTGGGTTTTGATTTGGTTTTTCCGAGGTTGATCGGCGTGTGTTGCTATTTATGCACCTGCAAAAAAAACATTCGAAAGCCGTGTCATGGTTATGGACGACTTGGAGCACGATATCTCGATCATAGACAACTATAACTAAAGTAGTGCTATAAATTTGACTTTATAATGACTAGTAATCAGCTTCACTATAATGGAATGGCTAAATAAAACTGCCAACAAGCGCTTGTTTGGTTTGTAAACTGCGACAATTGTATCGACTAGTAAGTATTGCAACTTCTAGCGGAATGGCTAAATAAAAGTACCAACAACTGCTGGGGTTTTGGGTTATCTCATGCTAATTGTATTTGACTAGTAAGTGTCGCAACTACAGTAATGGTTAACTAAAAGTGCCCTTGCTTATTTTATCGGGATGACTATCTACATTTGACTAGTAATTGCTGCAACGATAAGCGAATAAATAGAATCGCCAACCGTGTGTGAGTTCCTCGGTTGACTTCTGGTTTGGTCTCGAGGAAACACCGGGATGGGTTTGTTTGGTGGTAGCATCGGTTGGATCGAATAGTCTTTCTTATCCCTCTCGATAGCCGCCATTGCATCGAGTCTCTATAGGTTGTTTAGTGCATGTTGCCGCAGCTTGATCCACCATACCTATGTGGCGAGGACCGGAATTCTAGCCTCGCCGTGTCTTGGCCTCGATCGACGCTCCTCTTTTTCCTTTGCCCTTTGTCGGCACCCCTTTTGTTTTAGCAGGTTTCGACGTCGTTAGCAGGGTTACCCTTCCGGCGTGGCCTGGGCAGGGTTATGGACGCCATTGGTTATTCTTCAGGGCTCTTAGCCCCCTTTGCATCTTGTCCGTAGTCGGACGCTCTGTCATTTTCAAGGTGATTTGGATCTTTGTATATTATATCTGTAATCTTGACTCTCTGAGTCGTTGATGCATATATCTGTTCTGTGGGTCCCATCGAGGACTGTTGTGTAATGTTATTACTTCGTTTTCCAACCGCACGAAAGTGCCTGGTGGGCACCTTTGAATCGTTTCTATGCGGGTTTGGCGGGTTTCGCTAAAACTTGCATAGGGTCGATTCTGAGGGTGTTACAGAGTGGTATCAGAGCTCAGCAGTTGTGATACCCCACAAGTCCAACCTGTAGGATAACCTAGCTAACGGCCGGAGTAGAGTGTCAAAACTATTTTTGCAAAATCGGTTGGATAGATCTGATTAGGTCTGCTTTTATTCCTTACCCCTCTGCTATTCTCCTCTTACCTCTACGTGTTTTGAATCCGCTCTCTTCTCTCTCTCGAGTCCAGGATTTCTCGTGGTTGGGATCCATCGTACCTTCAGGGTTTCGCTTCCTCCTCTGGTAACGGTGTTGCTACATCTGGTCTTCATGCTATACGAGGAACCCTTCGTCCGGTGGACTTCTCTTTGTTCCTTCTCGTGCCTTCCGGTGTTTTCCGACGCGACGACATCATCTACGCTAGATCCGTTGCAGAGTCTGCATCCTTCCTTTGTTTCCGAACCTCGCTTGTCGAGATCTACCATCTGAATTCCGAGAGTTGGTTGCATAATCCGCCTATTCGTGTGCAGAATAATGGTTTGAGTGCGGGATGGAGTAGCTACCATACCACTACTCTTATCATTCGCTCTTGTACATTGAATTGGTGAATTAATGTGATTTCACTCATTCCACGGAAGTTAGAGGTGGCCTTATCTTTTGATACCTCTACCTTCGTCCTTTGTTTTCTCCGGAATGTTCTCTCGACGATCACGGACAACGACCTCTTGTTAGTGGTGTCGCGAGAATCTACACGAAGCGCGAAGGATCAGATCGCCGACCTTCTTTCCGGTACCATGAGGCGGATCTCGAGGGCGAGATCCATTGTTAGTGGTGTCGAATTGTGGCATCCCGCAAAACCACTACTAGAAAATCGCGTTGTTTTTGTGCATTGCATCATCGTAACCGCATGCTCATGTCATCATACCACATTGCATTTGAGCATCGTCATCATCATGCATATTATTTTGTCTAAAAACTATTTGCGAAAGACTATGTTGTTTTCTAAAACTAGCCCTCCTTCTATTTCAAATTAAAACCCCGGATGTTTCCGGATATTTTGTTTGTCTAAAACTAAATTACAAAAGTTATTTTTAAATTAAATAAAAACCTAAATTATTTTTTAGGGGGCAGCCGAACCGGGCCGATCCGACCCAGTTGGCCACCCCCAGTACAAAACAATCGGTCCACCCAACTCTTAATCCTTTTCCTACCCGAAACTATCCTACCCACCTATCCCAGCTTGCCATCTCACCCTCTCCCCCAATCCCTACCCACCTTGCCACCTCACCAATCCTCTTCTTTTCCCTCCACTCCTTCTCTCACCCCAGTCCCACCTACCCCCTCTCCCTCTCCCTCACCGACACCCGGGCCCCACCCGCAGCCCCATTTCCCCCTGGCCCACTTGCTAGCCTCACCCACTCCCCAACCCTCTCTCTCTACCCCCGGTCCCACCTGGCCAGCCGGACCCCTCCCTCTCTCCCCCGTGGCCGACCCACCCGACCTGATCAACCTCCCCAGGCCCCACCTGCCCGCTGCACTCCCCCCCCCCCGCCGGCCCCCCGGCCCCCGGCCCCACCTTCCTGGCAGCAACACCAGCTTAGCGGCCCGTCCCCACCCCTTCTCCTCTCTCCCAGGCCGCTCCTCCTCACAGGGGCCAGCGCCTTGCCAGCCCTACCTCGCCTCCGTGGCCGTCCCATGAGCCCGCCTCCTCTCCAACCTCTCCGGCCGACGCGCCTCACCGTCCACCCCCTCTCCCGCCTCCTTCCACCAACCGCCGCCGCCCGCCGTTCTTCTTCTCCTCCCGCCGCCGCCCTTTGCCAGGCTCGCCGCCGCTAATCCCCACCTCTCGCGCGACCCGGCCAGCTCCCTCTGAGCCGCCGGGGTCCCTCCTGCGTCTCTCCTCCCCCGAGCTGCGTCTCCTACCTCGCCTCCCCCTCGGCGCCGCTCCTCGCTCCGCCCATGCCCTTCGCCTCGCCTCCCGCCGCGCCTCCCGCGCCAGCACCACCCCCGGTCGCTCCTCTCCCTTCCGCCGCCGTTCCCGGGCGCCACCAACCCCCCGTGTGTTCTCCTTCCTCCGCAGAGAACCTTCCTGCCGCCTCTGCCTGCCGGTCCCCTTCGCCGCCTGCAGGGCCCGCCACCGCCCGAGCCAGGGCCTCGCCGGACCGCATCGTGCGCCCTCCTCTCTCCTCGAGCAGGCCCTCTGTGCCTCCGCCCCTCCGCCTCTGCGTGTCCCCAATCGCCGGTGGCCGCAAGCGCCTCGCCGAGGCCTTCCTCTCTGCTCTGTGCTAGCAAGTTCGTGCCTCTCCTGTTCACCTGAGCCACAGTGTGGGGCCACCATCTTTCGGCCACGTTTTGATGCAGATCCCTCCCTCGGGGTTGTCACCTACAGTGGAGTCCCCACAACAAGATCAACTTCCATAGTGACCGCAACCAACTCAAGTTCGCCATCGTCGAACCCAGTTACGACGATATGTGATCGAGGGGGGAAGCATGCCAAGCCGAGGATCCGGTGGCGTCGGAACGACAAGGTGTTCACGGAGCACCGATGACGCCGCCACAGACCCGAAGACCGAACCAAACCCGATGGCTCGACATGATCTTCCTCAGAGGACGCCAAGATCGCCACCGAACGGCAAGCTCTCCAACCCGGATACGCCATGTTCTCCCTCTCGGATCCGAGGACACCGAGAACCCGGATGCGACAAGATCTACTCCGTTGTTCGAGATTGTTTCTGCCGAGACCGACCCCGTCGAACCCCGAACCCTGAGACCGAACCTCGAACCCCGGAACCAAGATCGCCGAACCCAGATGTGTGACCCCTTTTCTCGAGCCCTATTTTATAAATGTAATAACAACTTGTTGCATATTAATTGCCATACTCGCATGCATCCTTGTCTGTGGTTTGGGGGCCTTATGCCGATTCACCATATAATTAAATATGGGGCCCATATGCGGGCAAATCTAGTCTCATATTGGCCTCATTTAAAATTGTGTAGCGCACCGGTGATATATCTTGCCATGTTATTACAACATTTAATTTGCGGGGTAGATAAACAACTATAACCATATACTTAAAATGTCGGGACCCCGGTTCCGCTTAATATTGCCCAATTGCATCGCATGCTTGCCATGTCATACATCATACATGCATCATGCCCGATCTTTTGCCGTAGTATTAAATATTGCATCCGGTGTTGTTCTAGTGTTTTGCTTCTTCGCGGATAAGGCCGTTGAGTTGATGCGAGTGTCGACCCGATCTTCGGATGAACCTTCGGCAATGTTTTCAGGCGAGCATCTCCCCCTTTCTACCTATCTTACTTTTATAGTATTTATTCCCTCCTGTTGATCTATTTCTATCTGTGTTGCGATGCTCTAGTTTTCGTACCCGTGATGTCCCCTGCAGCCTTATATTGCCTTGGACACATCCTATTACCTGTTGTTTGGTAGATAGTTGGACTTGCGCGTCGTAGTCGCTTGCTCAAGTGCCGTTGCGTGTCGTCAAGTACCACAGTTGTTGGAGTATTGTCGCATGTTTGATGTTGGAGATGATCTTGGCTTTACTTATCGTTCACTTTAATTACTGTTCAACAACTAAAATTGAAGTAAGTAAGCAGAGGCACAGGTGGGCAATAGATGTTATTTGGTTGTTAACCGTCCACTTGTGTCCCGTAGGACCCCGAGTACTTGATACCTGTTCCTTGAATATTCGCGCTATCCACATCCGGGAGGATTATGGGACCCCCCTGAGCCAGAGCTTGATTCATTATTATTTCTTGGGGCCACAAACTAGTTTGAGGTTTTATTTACTATCCTGTACTTATGCCATGCTTTACTGCTTTATTTCGATTGTGCGAGGAGCATCTGTACTGTTAGCGGAGTGTTTTCGGTATCGACAAGCCCAGTTTGGGTTCCCGATCGTTCTGACCTTTGGCGCAAACCTTGAGTCCGTCTCGGAGTCAGCTAACTTCGTTGCGGGTAGCTTAATGGGGTGGACCCCTGAAATATTGCTGAATCCTGTGATTGCTTTGTCGTGAAAGCCTCGTTGGGTTTTGATTTGGTTTTTCCGAGGTTGATCGAGCGTGTGTTGCTATTTGTGCACCCCTGCAGGGCAAAACATTTTGAAAGCCGTGTCCGCGGTTATGGACGACTTGGAGCACAGTATCTCGATCATAGACAACTATAACTAAAGTAGTGATATAAATTTGACTTTATAATGACTAGTAATCAGCTTCACTATAATGGAATGGCTAAATAAAACTGCCAACAACTGCTTGTTTGGTTTGTCGCTTGCGACAATTGTATCTGACTAGTAAGTATTGCAACTACAACGGAATGGCTAAATAAAAGTACCAACAACTGCTGGGGTTTTGGGTTATCTCATGCTAATTGTATTTGACTAGTAAGTGTCGCAACTACAACAGAATGGTTAACTAAAAGTGCCCACTGCTTATTTTATCAGGATGACTATCTACATTTGACTAGTAATTGCTGCAACGATAACTGAATAAATAAAACTGCCAACTGTGCGAGTTCCTCGGTTGACTTCCTCGTTTGGTCTCGAGGGGGAAACACCAGGATGGGTTTGTTTGGTGGTAGCATCAGGTTGGATCCGAATAGTCTTTCTTATCCCTCTCTGATAGCCGCCAGTTGCATCGAGTCTCTATAGGTTGTTTAGTGCATGTTGCCGTTGCCGCTTCAGTCCACCATACCTATGTAGGAGAGGACCGCCGAATTCTAGCCTCGCCGTGTACTGGCCTCAGTACTGACGCTCCTCTTTTTCCTTTGCCCTTTGTCGGCACCCCTTTTGTTTTAGCAGGTTTCGACGTCGTTAGCAGGGTTACCCTTCCGGCGTGGCCTGGGCAGGGTTATGGACGCCATTGGTTATTCTTCAGGGCTCTTAGCCCCCTTTGCATCTTGTCTGTAGTCGGACGCTCTGTCATTTTCAAGGTGATTTGGATCTTTGTATATTATATCTGTAATCTTGACTCTCTGAGTCGTTGATGCATATATCTGTTCTGTGGGTCCCATCGAGGACTGTTGTGTAATGTTATTACTTCGTTTTCCACCCGCACGAAAGTGCCTGGTGGGCACCTTTGAATCGTTTCTATGCGGGTTTGGCGGGTTTCGCTAAAACTTGCATAGGGTCGATTCTGAGGGTGTTACAAAGCAGGAGGCAGGGGTTGACTGGGGTCGAGCGCGGCAACCGGGACGACATGAGCTCTCTAAGCAGGGCGCCGTCAGGGATGCGGGGTCTCCAGGAGAGCTCGGGGGAATGTAATCTGGTGGCCGCTCGCCCTCTCCATTTCCAGCTCCACCTCCGATGCGCCCAGCGGAATCGCGGCTGCATCGGCAAGCTCAAGCTCCGGCATGGGCGGCCGCCCGTCTCAAAGCGCAAGGCAAGCTGCAACGCCGGCCCGCCCTGAATGGCATCGGCATAGACGGGGGGCGCCGTGGCTGGCCGCGCGTCGCCGTGCAAGGCAAGCTGTAGCGCCGGCCCGTCCTGAATGGCATCTGCATCGCTGGTGATCGAGGATGTAGAGGCGGGGCGCCATGGATGGGCAAGCTCCAGCACTGGCCTGGCTGGCCGCCCGTCGCCGCGCAAGCCAGTCGCCTCCCGCCAGGAATCAGCCAGTCGTGCGGCTTGAGAGAATGGTCGAGCAGGAGGTCGGGATGGGGGAATCTGTCTGCTGGTGCTGGTTGAGGGCAGGATCGAGAGGAACGTCCGTGCTGGCCGCGGCTGCTGCTCGACGCACGGGCATAGATGATGATGGTGTGCAGCGAAGATGCAGGCGGGGCGGCGCGGGACCGGACGGAATCCGGAGCTAAGGGGTGACACGGCAACTGGGTTCTCGCCGGCAGAGACGACTCTGACAGCAGTGTGGTGCGCCCTTTTTGCTTGTTCGAGATGCACTATATTCTTTCAGTCCAATATGATTCTCATGCGAAAGGTGCTCAGTCCGCTGATTGCATACATGGATCATATTGAACTATGTGATTTTGCTCAGTGGAATCAAATCACCGTGGCGGCTCCTGCTTGCTTCGATTTTGGAGTGCATAGGAATTTATGTATAGTTTAACTTCAGCTTGTTGATATATCTTCTCTTATTAGTAAGTGTTCCTCTGATTAACAATTAAATATGTTACGCTACATTTAATGTAAAGAGTACTACTAGGAGGTTTTGCTATTTGCTAAATTTACCTTAACACTAGGAACCAACGACAACGAGTAAATCTTTTTTTGTTTTAACCCAGGCACATTTTGGATAATTTAAACCCAGACCCACACATCAATGAGTTTAATGGCCGTGTCTCTTTGAACACCATCAAAAGGATTATCTTATAGAAGAACAGCAATCTGATTTGTAACTATAATGTTCATCTCTAGATATATGTGAAAATTTTGTTGATGGACATTGTCGCGCCACCCACACATATTGATGGCCGCGGATGAGATATCACCGACATGCATTGCGAGTCAAATGCAGATGCGAAGGAGCCATGGCCGGTTGATAGTGACCACGTATACATGTCCACAATGGTCATGCGACCAAGGATGTTACCATGAAGGCACTAGCCATCAGGGGAGACATAAACGGCTCCGAGGTTACATGGTGTACTCAAATAGTAAGAGTCAATCCATAGCAATACACGGGTATTTGTGCTATTTTTTCTAAAACTAGCTAATGCATCTAGCGGAGTCAAATTCAAGATAATAACATCCAGGCGTATGATATCACTCCATAATTTTGTTAATTTTTTCGGACTCCATTCTACGGTAGAAATACAGTAATATAGAATTTTAACCTTCTAAAATGTGTTTCCTTTTCAAGAACAAAACCGTTTCTAAGAATAATAGGTCTGATGCCGTCATGTTTGAGTGGAACGAAAAACTCGGAATTTTACATAATTAAAGAAATTGCCACACTTTGTTCTATAAACTTTTATACATGAATGGAACAGAAATAAATATTTCTGATGTTTTGAAATAAAGAATCAACATAAAACACAAGGGGTTGTTGTTGGAAGATGCCCGGAAATATAATATGAAATAAATGTCATTATAGTAGGTGCACATGATCTGTCATAGTATGTGTATATGGTCTATCACTCTCTCTTGCCAGCCAATGGTACCGAAGAAACCGTCGTGATCCAGCTGACCTTTTGTATAAACTTTATCAGATTGTTCACTCATGTTTACTTGATTTATCTGTACCAACACACAAATACAATACACCATGGATACTTAGTAAATATGTTCGCGTATATGACGGGAAGAAACCTGACGGCTGTATACCACTCATTTTCGTCCGTCGTACCAAATCTTCTTCCATCGTGTCCGTTAGTATCCCGTAGTTACACGACTTTAGCGATCCGAGCTTGGCTAGAAGTCCGCAGAGCAGAGCCTGTTGCGGCGTTGCCCCAGATGTCCGGCTTCCTTGCGTTCTATCCGACGAAACAGCTGGTCGATTTTGACATGGCTGATCGATCCGTCACGGACTGTTTAGGAAGGATCGCTGTCCGGCTACTGCGGTGCATGAACAAATCCCTCACGGCCCATACACATACACGGGTACAGGTGTACGTTAACCATAGGCAGCTTGAGTACATAGCTAACTAATTAATTAGCAGACTATTAGCAGACGAGGCGTTTTGGCTATATGCTCCTGGTTTTTGAATTGAGTTTTAAACATATGTTAAAATATTTAAAAATATATATGTTTTGTGTCCTATGTAAAAACACAAAATTTGATGCTAAAAAATATGGGTAATGAGACATTTCTTTGTTTTTTTATACAGAACATGACAAAGATCGGTTTTTCGCGAAACTTGTCGTGCACAAATATAATATTGAGATGTACGCGCCAAATTAATTTTTAGAATTTTTGACATCTAAAGAAAACATTCAGCTAGCAGGAGCATATGTACCAAGATCAAAAGTGGATTTCCGACTATTAGCCCATAAATTAGTATAGTAACTGGCAGCATGTACACGTATCTTGCGGTTTTTTGAATATGGACGGAGATGCTCTTGATATATGGAGAAATCCCGAATTTTTTTACCAAAATAAAAGTAAATTAAGGGAAAAAAAAGAACGGCGGCCACCTGGAAGTAGAGGGAGTGACGACTGTGGCAACTGGCTATGACCTCTCTCCTCAGGTATTGCTGTTACAGGAGCACATCAATTTAGCTCATCTTTCGGACGCCACTGGCTGTTGTGGGTGGAGAATCTACCGAGTAAATCCCTACTGGGAGTGGCCGATAACGGAAGACACTGGCACAAACATGTAGCGTCAGCATGACCTGGCCATCCTGCAGGCTATGTAGTTGAGATGTTGGGCATGTTGTCCATGCCCACTTAGAGCTTGAAGGGCGTCGCTGGGTCGTGGTCGTGGATGTGTATCCCATCTTGTTGCTCATCGTTTAACGCTCTAAGTTACGTCATTACCAATTTGAAGTTTCAAGTGGAGGGGTATGTGGCCAGAGACAAGCAACATTGGCTCCTTGACTACCACGTTGAAAGCAAACAAGATTCTTATAGTACAAACATTGGAACATGGGAGCTAAATCTAAAACAAAACCTAATATATTTCAAGATGGTACAAACCAAAATCTAAAAATGAAATGTAAGAATATTTAGTGCTAAAAACTACACCATATTGTTTTCTAGGTTTGTGAGCACATATTGAATTATTTTAGAACCATTGCAATGTAGGGCACTTTTGCTAGGAATTATTCTCCGCTATTTGATTAATCATTTTCTAGATGAATGTTTTACATCGTAGATGTTACATTTTCTCCCATAAATTTTTGATTAAGCATTACAAAATTTGGTTTTAAATAAACCCTGAACGCAATGTAATTATGAACAAAGGGAATAGTAAATGTGGATTTTCATGAGTTATTTTTCATGTTTATTAAAATAAAATTGAGAAGACCGTAGCAACGCACGGACATTCAGCTAGTCTCTACTATATAATTTGTCTTGAGGAGGTTTTCGTTTGTGATGGTCTTTACGCTTTCGTACGTTCGTCTGTATGTTTCCGTGTACCTTTTCTTTTTCATGACCGTGTCGGAGTCCAGCTCGAACCCGATGTCTGTTGTACGATGCAGGCTAGCCCACAACGGAGTTCGCTCCAACCCGATCGACCTTGTCCATATCGTATCAACCACATCGCTCACCAACCCCGCCGGCCGCCGCACGCCAGCCCCGCCCAGGAGTAGCACGAGCTCGCTCGTGTCCCATTCTCGACCTGCCCTTGTTAGAAATAATGGGTCAAACCATTTAGGCCCATGTGTATTTCAGATTTTTCCTAAATCTCAAAGTCCAAATTTGTGGCAGCCCATAGGTGTTTGGGCCCATGTTTGTGGCAGCCCACATGGGAGTGGAGTGGGAGTTAAAGTTTAGTCCCACTGGGAAGTTAAAGGAGGGTTGCACCATCTTATAAGGTGGAGTGTTGCATCACTTTATAAGTGAGTGACAATAAGAGAGATACACGCGCGTGCTCCTCCTCCGACGACGCCGATGCTCGCCCGCCCGCCCTCTCGTATCGTCAAGACGCGACGCGCGCGCCGCTGGTTGCGGGAATCTCGCCGAGCCGAGCTTTATTTTGCTGCTCAGGAAAATTGTGTGGTCGTTCGCCTCCGTTAGGGTTTTCTGAGCTGCTCTATTTAAAGTCGGGTTGCGGGAATCTCGCCGAGCCGAGCTTTATTTTGCTTCTTAGGAAAATTGTGTGGTCGTTCGCCTCCGTTAGGGTTTTCTGAGCCGCTCTATATAAAGTCGGGTTGCGGGAATCTCACCGAGCCGAGCTTTATTTTGCTGCTCAGGAAAATTATGTGGTCGTTCGCCTTCGTTAGGGTTTCCTGAGCCGCTCTATATAAAGTCCTGCGTGGCTACCGCCCCGCCACCGTAGTCTACTCCATCCTGCTTGCCGGCATGCACCGACGGTCGACTGCTCAAGATCGTCATCACGGCGCGTCTTTCCGGTCGTCAAGTCAGATCTCGTTCTCGTCGTCTTCAATGCCGACTTCTTCGACAGTATACTGCAAACGCTGCACCAACAACGACTTCATCGGCAACCGATCAGTACATATACCGTCGTCAGATCTGTTGCTTTACTATGGCTGTTAGTGCATATACCCTGCTACTGTTCATGTTGATCAATACATCTAGTATGTTAGAGGTTCACGTGATTGTAGCTGTCGTTGTCATGATTTATATTCTGGAATTAATCGTGGAAATTATGTCTAATAATCCAACTATCCAAAAACCTTACTGTAGGCAATTTCCTGAATTAACAATGACTGGTTTTACCGATGCACTGAGGCCGGATAAGTTTACCGGTGTTCACTTTAAGAGGTGGCAGTACAAGGCTGAGGTTTGGCTGACCACGATGAAAGTGTTCCATATCAGTAAAGGCAAACCTGAAGGAACTATATCTAACGAGGATTAGAAAAAGTTCGAGGATGCCAATACTGTCTTTGTGGGATGTATTCTGAGCATTCTTGCTGACCGTCTGTGTGATGTGTTTATGCACATAAAAGCCGGGAAGGAGCTTTGGGATGCACTGGATGCAAAGTTTGGTGCTGCAGATGCTGGTAGTGAACTGTATATCATGGATTGCTTTCATGATTTTAAGATGACAAAGGACCTTCCTGTGGTTCAACAAGCTCATGAGATACAGTGCATTGCCAAAGAGATCGAACTCCTTAAGTGTACCTTATCCAACAAGTTTGTGGCGGGTTGCATTATTGCTAAGTTGCCCCCTTCATGGAGGAACTTTGCCACAACTCTCAAAAACAAGAGACAATAGATATTAGTTGAAAATCTGATAGCGTCCCTTGATGTTGAGGAGAAGGCTCGGGCTAAGGACATGTAACATCCCAAAAATATTAAACTAGAATCATCAAATCCTAATAATCAAAATTAGGGTTAACAAAAACTTTTCAAATTAAAAATATGAAAGAATGCATGTGTGTATGCATCCCATTTTGAATTCTTTTGAATTGCCTTGTTTAGGTGTTTCTTTGCTTGTAAAATGTTTCTTACGTGAAATAAACATCATCTAAACAATCCCCACACTTTTCCCAAAGACAAATAAATCAAAACAAACCAAATTGGGTGAATGGTCATTTTGACCAATTTAACTCTCATGCCTACTTTGGCTGCCCCAAACTTTCGGAACTTAACAGAAACTTGTTTGGATCTTTACACCCCTTGATTGTACTCATAACAAAGTATCAAGGCCCACTTTGTGATCATCCAGAAACTTTCAAATGCATAGTTTAAAGGACAGTTCAAAATTGAATCTTTATCATATGGGAAGATCCCACTTTTTCAAAAACCACTCAAACAAGCTCAACTTTCAAAACCCAAGCATCTACAGACTCACCAGCACCAACCTAGCACACCCACCAAAATCTTTTCAAAATTCAAAACTTGAATTCTTGCGGCCATTTCATCAAACACCTTGCTGATTCAAATAAAATAAAATCTAAACACTATTGTGAGCAGTGATTGGAGCCTAACTTGTTCCCTCTCTGGTTGCAACTAGGCTTTAGTAGATCATCTAGCTCATGCCGCTAGCCTTCTGCGCCGTCGACCATGACGAGCTCAGCTTGCGCCCGTCGGTTCCCTCTCGCCACTATAAATAGAGGCCACCCCCAGCCGAATTGAGCACACCACATCACTCCCCTCTCACCCAGAACCACCTCGCCTCAGTCCCGAAGCAAGGAGAGCAGCGCTTCGCCGGAATTTCACCGGAGCCCGCCACTGCTGGAGAAGAAGGGAGCCAGCGATTGGATCCGCCCTAGGAGAAGCTGCCGATACCAGGAGGTTCGCCGTCGTCGACTTCGTCGTTCGCCCGCCTCGCCGACCCTCGCCTGAGCCCCGGTGAGTGTAACATCCCAAAAATACTAAGCTTGGATCATCAAACTCTAATCATCAAAATTAGGGTTAACAAAAACTTTTCTAAATAAAATTATGAATGCATGCATATGTGTATGCATGGATTTTGAAATTCTTTGGAACCACCTTGTTTGATTGTTTCATTGCTTTTAAAATGTTTCTTAGGTGATATAAACATCATCTAAAACATTTCCCACACTTTTCATAAAGACAAGTAAATCAAAACAAATATATTAAGGGAATGGTCATTTTGACCAATTTAACTCACATGCCTACTTTGGCTGTCTCAAACTTTCAAAACCTAACAGAAACTTTTCTGGATCTTTGCACCACTTGAATTTACTCATAACAAAGTATCAAGGCCCACCTTGTGATCATCCAGAAACTTTCAAATGCATAGTTTAAATGGCAATTCAAAATTGAATCTTTATCATATGGGAAGATCCCACTTTTTCAAAAACCACTCAAACAAGCTCAACTTTCAAAACCCAAGCATCTGCAGACTCACCAGCACCAATCTAACAAACCCACCAAAAATCATTTCAAAATTCAAAAATTGATTTTATGCGGCCATTTCATCAAACAGGTTGCAGACACAAATCATCCAAATCCTAAACACTATTGTGAGCAGTGATTCTTGCCTAACTGGTTCCCTATCTAGCTCACAACCAGCTCAGTAGATCATCTAGCAAGATTAACCAAGAACTAGCACCACTATGAGCTTGCCATTGCCATCAATGGTGAACAGCCGAGCACACCCATGTCACCCCCATGTCGACAGCAAGCTAGGAGGAGACACAAGCCTAGCCAGCATGTCTGGGAGGCAGCCCACCGTCCACCGCCACTCACTGTCCCAGCCGCGAGCGTTGCCAAGCCTCGACCACGCACGGACCGCACCGGACCGCTGGCGACCATGTCGAGCGTGTGCAGAGCCACCTCGGCCAAGCCCACAAGACCGCTTCGCGCGTGCATACACAATCCCCACCGAACCAGGAGACCGCCAGACATCCCCGTTCACCGCCTCGTGACGCACAACCACCGATCTCCGTCGAAGACGTCGCCTCTGCCGCGCAGAGCATCGCCCGTTCAAGACCAAGACGCACCGCCCCACGCCTCTAAACCATGTCATTGATCATCGCCAAGAGACAGCGCACCGTCCCCTACCGTCGCCCATGCCAATAGCCGCCTGTAACACCGCCCCCGACGAGCTCACCATGCGCCCTGTCGGTCCCCTCGCTCGACTATAAATAGAGGCCACCCCCAATCGATTTCTTCACACCATCTCACTCCCCTCTCCTCACTGATCGTGCCACACCGTTCCCGGAGCAAGGCAAGCACCACCTCGCCAGAATTTACCGGAGCCCGCCGCCTCTGGAGAAGAAGGGAGCCATCGATTTCGTCCACCCTGTGAGAGCTGCGCAACCACCCCGAAGTTCGCCGTCGCCGACTTCGCTGCTCGCCTCACCGACCCTCACCAGCACCCCGGTGAGCCCCCAGCACCCCTCACTGGCCGCGCTAGGTTTCTTTCTCGCCGGCGTTGTCTCGCGTCGACGATGACTCCCAGCCGTTGGATTAGAATCAGATCGAACGACCCACATTGCCCCGTACCGCTTCGCCCCTCCCTGTCTCACTGGCAAGTGGGGACACCCACTTAAGCAGCCCACGGGAGCATTGTGCTTAGCAGGCCGGCCCAGTATCGTTTCCCGCGCAACCCAGTTATTTGAATTAAACCTTTTTCTTTTTATTCCAAACACACTTCTGTACCCAACTTCAAAAATCAATCCAGATCAATTCAATGCACCAAATTGAATGAAACTAATTTTTTTAGAAAGGACTGGGAATGCTGAATCCAAACTCGTTGGATTCAAGTCATTTGGATCTATAGATCACCCATGGTAAAAATAACAAGGTAGAAGCTTTTCTGCATTCAAACATTTTTCAAATTTAAATCATAATAGCTTTTTAGATGATTCCAACTCTAAAAAATCACATTTAACCATACCTTTCAGAATATATAAAAATATATAGGTTTACTTGCAGAAATAATGTTCAAGTAATAAAAGAATGCTACTTAAGCATTTCTAGCCACTTTAATTAATTAGAATAAAAGGGTAAAACCTTATTAAATTGTGACACCACTTTAAATCACATTCCCTTGGACTACAATATGTGGTGATGACATGTGTCAACATGATCCCATGTTTTGTTTGGAGAATATTAAATCTTAAGTAGTTTTTCAATAAGTAGAAATTACTTTTCTAAAAATAAAAGGAATTAAACCAAGCTTTGATCTAGTAATGTTAGTGATGATGCTAGATCATCTATAGGACCCCTTTTTTGTGATGATTGCAAGTAGTTAAGTATTGTTTGGTGATTGTGTACCTCGTATTTATTCATAGACGCTAGTACCGACAAAGGATACGAGGAGGAAGGAGGATACTACGAAGAAGAAGCCGAGGAGAACTTCAACCACTGCTCTGCATAAGGCAAGCTGAGACTATACCTATGCAAGCCAATACTTGCAAGCTTATACTGATATTGATGCAAGCTAACACTTGCAAGATACTTTACCTATGCAAGCCAATACTTGTTACTATGCCTACTATATGCCTTAAGCATATCTGATCATACCCACTTGATAAACCAATCCTAGCTTTACTTGCAAGCTTCTTACTTTATTTCGTTATCAAAGCTTGCTTAGAGGTTACTTAAGAGATTGGTAGATACTGGAAAGATATTTGAAGGTTGCATAAAGAGCATAAAATTTGGCCTAAGCTAGATAATCTTGATGTCATCTTAAGGCATGAGATTGAACTTAGTTAGAACTCCCCTAGTTTACCACCCCTCATTATTGCTTACCCCCACCTGTAGATGCTAGTGCTAAGCATAAAACTTGATCAACTTTAGATGGGAATACTTGGTGGAAAAATAGTTATGAAAACCTTGGAATGATGGATCATTCTATTGAAATGTTTTGGACATGTGTTTCCGAACACTTGATGATTTTGGTGATGAAAATGTTGAGGCATGAGCCTTAGCCCTTTATAAAACTGATGGTTGTCTGGATGCGATACCATTACAATTTTATCGTACAACCACAATACCCGAAGATTGGGTAGGGTTTAATTGGAAACTTATATACCTTAGTATTAGTTACCTCACGGCCAAGGTTCGAGCTGAGGCTACCTTGTGAAGATTGTCCACCTGTGCAGTACCCAAGATGACAGTTGGTCATGGTTGGGAGGCCAAACTCACAGGAGAGGTGCTTATACTAGGGCGTGTAATCGAAAGGTTAGGATTGATTATCCGCATACTGAGTATGGTGAATTCAGGATTTGTTCCTGACGGATGTATCGAATGTTGTGGTGAAAGTGTACAATCTCTACAGAGTGTCAAACTATTCGAATAGCCGCGTCTGCGGTTATGGACAGTTGGAGTGGCCATACTGTTCCCCCGTCAGACTTTTCAAAAATGACTTGTGAAATGAATTGAGACTTTGACTTGACCATAACAGGGTTGTGATATGAGTTACAAGATCCCACCTAGGACATATAAAATTGTGACTAGCTTTGGAACTTAGTAGAGATAAATCTGGCTTTTGCAAAACAACTCTAGAGCCTAGTGTCCTATTATCCAAAAACCCCTTTGCCTGTTAGTATTAGTTTGCGAGGACTTAAAGAGTACTCATGGCTTTGTCCCTGGCTATTCCCATGGCCAGACTATGAAGAGGAGTACCTGGAGGATGGACCCTAGGAAGGTTACGACAACTAGGATCATCTCCCATCATCAGCATTGCCTGTGACCCCGAATATGGAGCTTCGCCTACGCTACCGTTATTATTACGTATTCCGCTTCTTGATGTTGTATTAAGAACTGGATCATGAGATCCCTATTTGTGTAAGAACTTATGAATCGTTTGTAATGGATGATGTACTATGGTATCCAATTCTGTTATGTCTCGCAAAAATGGTAATCCTGAGATTGCGATGTATGGCATATCAGGCATCTGGGATTAAAAATCTGGATGTTGACAGTGAGCCCCCAACGACCCTCACCTGCCGCGTTAAGTTTCAGTCTCGTCGGAGTTGCCCGACGTGGACGACGACCCTCAGCCGTTGGATTAGAACTAGATCGAACGCACCATATTGCCCCGTACCGCTTCGCACCCCCTCATCTCACTGACGCGTGGGGACAACAACTTAACCAGCCCGTGTAAGCGCTGTGCTTAGCAGGCCGGCCCAGTATCGTTGCCCGCGCAGCCCAGTCGTTTGAATTTAACCTTTTCCATTTTATTTCAAACACACTTCTGCACCTAAATTCAAAAATCAACCCAGCTCGATTCAGTGAACCAAATTGAATAAAACCAATTTTGTTAGAAAGGTCTGGAAATGCTGAATCCAAGCCCGTTGGATTCAAGTCATTTGGATATGTAGATCATCCTTGGTAAAAAGAACAAGGCAGAAGCTTTTTTGCATTCAAACATTTTTCAAATTAAAACCATAATAGCTTTTGAGTTGATTCCAACTCTCAAAAATCACATTTAACCATACATTTCAGAATATATAAAAATATATAGGTTTACTTACAGAAATAATGTTCAAGTAATAAAAGAATGCCACATAGGCATTTCTAGTCACTTATTTAATTAAAATAAAAGGGTAAAACCTTATTAAATTGTGACACCACTTTAAATCACATTCCCATGAACTAAAATATGTGGTTATGACATGTGTCAACATGATCCCATGTTTGGTTTGGAGAATATTAAATCTTAAGTAGTTTTTCAATGATTAGAAATTACTTTTCTAAAAATAAAAGGAATTAAACCAAGCTTTGATCTAGTAATGTTAGTGATGATGCTAGATCATCTATAGGACCCCTTTTTTTGTGATGATTGCAAGTAGTTAAGTATTGTTTGGTGATTGTGTACCTCGTATTTATTTATAAACGCTAGTACCAACCAAGGATACGAGGAGGAAGGAGGATACTACGAAGAAGAAGCCGAGGAGAACTTCAACCACTGCTCTGCACAAGGCAAGCCTTACTAATAAAGTTGACCTATGCAAGCCAATACTTGCAAGCCTAATGCTACTAGTTGAATGTGCAAGCTAACACTTGCAAGTTGATGCAAACAAATCCTTACTTGTTACCATGTGCCCTAAGCATATGTGATCATACCCACCTGATACCCCCTCCTAGTTTTATTTGCAAGCTTTCTATTTTATTTCTTTATCAAAGCTACTTCCTTAGGGTTTACTTAAGTGACTTGTAGATTCTAGAAAGATATTTGAAGGTTGCATAAAGAGCATAAAATTTGGCCTAAGCTAGAAAATCTTGATGTCATCCAAAGGCATAAGATTGAACTTAGTTGAAACTCCACTAGTTTACTACCCCTAATTAGTACTCACCCCCACTTATAGATGCTAGTGATAAGCATAAAACTTGATCAACTTTAGATGGGAATACTTGGTGGAAAAATGGTTATGAAAACCTTAGAATGATGGATCATTCTACTGAGATGTTTTGACATGTGTTTCCGAACACCAAATGATTTTGGGTGATGAAAATGTTGAGGCATGAGCCTTAGCCCTTTATAAAACTGATGGTTGTCTGGATGCGATACCATTCCAATTTTACCGTACAACCACAATACCTGAAGATTGGGTAGGGCTTGACTGTACACTTATATACCTTAGTATTAGTTCCCTCCCGGCCAAGGTATGAGCTGAGGCTACCTTGTGAAGATTGTCCACCTGTGCAGTACCCAAGATGACAGTTGGTCATGGTTGGGAGGCCAAACTCACAGGAGAGGTGCTTATACTAGGGCGTGTAATTGAAAGGTTAGGATTGATTATCCGCACACTGAGTATGGTGAATTCAGGATTTGTTCCTGACGGATGTATCGAATGTTGTGGTGAAAGTGTACAATCTCTACAGAGTGTCAAACTATTCGAATAGCCGCGTCCGCGGTTATGGACAGTTGGAGTGGCCATACTGTTGCCCTGTCAGATGTTTTCAAAATGACTTGTGAAATGAATTGAGACTTTGACTTGACCACAACAGAGTTGTGGCATGAGATACAAGTTCCCACTTAGGTGTTATACAATTTCATTTGGCTTTCTCTTGCTTCTAAACTTAGTAGAGGTAAATCTGGCTTTTGCAAAACAACCCTAGAGCTTAGTGTCCTATTACAAAACCCCCTTCACTTGTTAGTATTAGTTTGCGAGTACTTAAAGAGTACTCATGGCTTTGTACACAGCTATTCCGTGGCGGACTATGAAGAAGAGGAGTACGGAGGATGGACCCGGAAGGTTCGACAACTAGGCTCATCTCCCATCACAAGGCATTCGTGACCCGAAGATGGAGCTTCGCCTACTCTACCGTTACTATTATTACGTATTCCGCTGCTTGTGTTGTATTAAGAACTGGATCATGAGATCCTTATTTGTGTAAGACCTTATGTATGGTTTGTAATGGATGATGTACTGTGGTATCTAATTCTGTTATGTCTCGCAAAAATGGTAATACTGGGATTGCGATGTATGGCATAACAGGCATCTGGGATTAAAAATCTGGGTGTTGACAAGTTGGTATCAAAGCCATCCTGACCATAGGAGACCCTAGTTAGATTGGACGTTTTAATCAAAAACTTAGTTTGAAAACCAAAGGAAGCAAATATTTACAAAAACTTATTCCCATTCTTATCACTTTGATTCTTTCACAAAAATTCATGTTCCTTCAAAACTCTTTCAAAATACATAAAATTTGACACACTTGATCACTCTACTAACTTACTCATCTTATATTCTTTTAGATGGACGTGAAGTACAACAAGTTTTACCAATTGGTAAATGGAGGAGACTTTATGTTTGAGAGGGATTTGGACCAGCTTTCGGAACTTCTGGAGTGTCCTCACCCCGAGTTCTTCGGAGCCCAGCTCAATGATCAAGGAGGAGAAGATCTGCAGTGGCTAATTGTTGCAAGTCTCCGAGGAAAGATTGAACCTCCCACTTCGGAAGGAATTCAGTTTACCTTAAGAGAGAACAACTGGCGCGATGGACTTGCCATGTCCATGCAGGAAGCTCTTGCCCGTCTGTGTGGGCAGAGTATCAACCAGATCAAGGGTACTCGCTTTGAGTTTTGCCCAAGGCGTGATGCTAATGGAAAACCACTGGAAGCCCCATACCATCATGAGCTAAAGACCCAATTCGACCACCTTAGCTTCATGATGTACGATCGTCAACAAGAACTGGAGAACTGCCATGACTACTCCAACCACAAGTCCGCCATCATCAAGACGAAGTATCAAACCATCGCCATGCTAGCGAAAGATCGCAAGTCTCGTCGCCGTCAGCTCGACAAGAAGGAGCGCACCATTGCCCGTCTTCGCCACCGTATCTAGTCTTTGGAGGAGACAATCCACGAGAGGGACATGAAGTTGGAGGAAAGGGAGAATGCCGGAGAGGATCTTCGTGGAGACCCCTACTCCTATCTCAGCGATGATGATGATTTTCTGGAGGATCAGGCTATGGATTTCTTCACCGATGAGGATGATTACACCTTCATCGATGACGATGAGGATGATGAGGATGACGACTACACCGACTCCGAGGAGTAGTAGCACTTGAGCACTTGCATAGTGAGTAGTATTTGGTCCCACTGTATCGTAGTTTCCAGAATGGTTCTTAAAACCATCTGTTTTTCTTGTGTTGTGGTGTGTGTTTGTATCGTGTGAATGAATGAAAAGCAAGTTGCTAGAAAATCTGAGTCAAACTTTAAAAACTTTTCAAAGTCCCAGAACCTTAGAAATTTCCCTCTTTTCTCATGATCTATCTCAATCTTCAGATGCCACGTGGAGGAAGTGGTTCATCCCCGGACCCGATGTTGCGAATCACGCAAATGTTGGTTTCTCGAAGGTTGAAAGCGGAACGTCAAGCCAACCTAGCCACCCTGCAACAGATAGCTCAGCTTGCCCACAACAACCAAGGCCACGGAAATCAGGAAAACCATGGATCTAAGCTCAAGAATTTCCAGAATACCAATCCACCTGTTTTCACTAAGTCTGAAGAGCCCCTAGATGCCGACGATTGGCTGCAAACCATGGAAAATAACCTAGAATTCGCCGGAGTGGAAGCTAACAAGAAAGTTCTGTTCGCCACCCACTATCTAGCCGGAGATGCCAGGGTATGGTGGAATAGTGTTCGTGCAATGACTAGAGGCCAGATGATGACCTGGCGGAATTCAAGGTCAAGTTTAGCAGAACCCATGTGCCACCGGGTTTAATCAACAGGATGAGAGACGAGTTCAGAGAACTGAAGCAAGGAAGGATGACCGTAGTGGAATACTGTGACAATTTTTTTTCATTAGCTAGGTATGCCCCGGATGAGATCGACACCGAAGCCAAGAAGAAATAAAGATTCTTGAATGGTCTGCACGATGAGATGCATACTGTGTTAGTCAATATCCCCTTTGCTGATATTGAAGCCCTTGTCGACTCTGCCATCCAGATGGAAGGAAAGATCAACCAAGCCAATGAGAACCGCAAGCGTCGCATGATGCATCAGCCAGGAACCCATCAGACCCCAAAGTATCGCCCTAACCCATCTCCAGGATTTGCCCCAAGAACAAATAGACCCCCGATGAACCTTCCCACCTACCCCAACCGTGGAAACCCTAGACCCGGAGGAAATAACAACAACCCCGGCAACTCTAGCAATTTCAACCGTGCCCCACCCAAATTCAACAACAACAATGTTGCCACCAACACCAACACTGCCCCGAGGACTGGAAGCAATGTTGTGCCTGTAGCATCCAAGGAAAAGTCGCAGATGACTTGTTATGACTGTGGAAATAAGGGCCACTATTCCAACGAGTGCCCCAACAAGAATAATGCCGCAGCCCCCAATGCAAATGCCCCAGCTCAGCAGCAGCGTCGTGTTCAGCCGGGAAGAAGGTTTGCCCCAGGGAATTTACTCAACCGCAACGGCCGTCTTTTCCTCATGCATGCTGAAGAAGCTCAGGAAGCGCCAGACGTCGTGCTGGGTATGTTTTCTGTTAATTCAGTACTTGCAATAGTGTTGTTTGATTCTGGTGCATCGCACTCATTTGTCACCGAAGAATTTGCATGCACTAGTAAAATTCAACCAACAAAACTGAAGCATGTTATGATCGTCCAAATTCCCGGTTCAACCACCAAAGCTAGGCAAATTTGCAAAGCCGTCCCTATCCGAATCCATGGCATAGATTTTTATGCTAATCTGATAGTACTCGGAAGAAGTAGTACTAGGAATGGATTGGATGTCCAAACATAAAGGATTGATTGACTGTGCCAAGAAATCCATCACCATGACCAGTACAACCGGAATATCAGTCGAGCATATATCTGAAACCTTACCTCGCCAATTCAAGTGCAATAAGAGTATAACCCAACCTACCATTGACCAAGTCCGGATAGTCTGTGAATACCCCGATGTATTTCCATATGTTTTGCCCGGTATGCCCCCAGATCGGGATATCGAGTTTATCATTGAACTAATCCTAACAGGACCCATAGCCCGAGACCCTATAGTATGAACCCGCTGAATCGGCAGAATCAAGAAGCAACTGGATTCCATGTTGGAAATTGGATTGATTCAACCAAGTGCGTCACCTTGGAGATCACCTGTTTTGTTCGTGGATAAGAAGGATGGAGGTGACCGTTTGTGTATGGATTACAGGAAGTTGAATGATGTTACCATCAAGAACAAGTACCCCTTGCCCAAGATAGAAGATTTGTTTGATCAGTTGACCGGTGCCAAGGTGTTTTCTAAGATTGATCTTAGAACAGGCTATCATCAACTCAAGATTCACGCAGAGGATATTCCCAAGACTGCCTTTACCACCAGATATGGAGTATACGAGTATACTGTTATGTCTGTTGGATTGACCAATGCCCCCGCTTATTTCATGAATCTCATGAATAAGATTTTTATGGACTTCCTGGATAAGTTTGTCGCTGTTTTCATCGATGACATCCTGATTTATTCCAAATCAGAAGAAGAACATGAGCTACACCTAAGGACCATTCTTGGAACCCTTAGAGAGCATCGGTTGTATGCCAAGTTTAGCAAATGTGAATTCTGGTTACAAGAAGTAGGATTCCTCGGTCACATTATATCAGCCGGAGGAATTGCCGTGGACCCTGCAAAGGTGAAAGATGTCGAAGATTGGCAAGCCCCAACCACTCAAACCCAAGTTCGTACATTTCTCGGATTGACGGGATACTACCGCAAGTTCGTAGAAGGATTCTCGAGTATCGCCAGACCCATGACCCAATTGCTGAAGAAGGACAAGAAGTTTGAATGGACCGACAAATGTGAAGCGAGTTTTCAAGAACTCAAGAGGAGATTGATTTCATCCCCAATCTTGATCATGCCGGATATCACGAAGCCCTTCGACGTGTATTGTGATGCATCCAAGATCGGTCTCGGATGTGTGCTAATGCAAGAAGGCGAAGTTATATCTTATCTATCTCGACAACTGAAACAACATGAGCAAAATTACCCAACCCATGACCTCGAACTCGCAGCTGTAGTTCTAGCCCTGAAGACATGGAGACATTACCTGATGGGAAATCGTTGTGAGATTTTTTCGGATCAGAAGAGCCTGAAGTATATATTCACTCAGAAGGAGTTGAATATGAGACATAGAAGATGGATTGAGCTAATCAAGTATTACAATTTGGACATTCACTATCACCCTGGTAAATCAAACGTGGTAGCAGATGCCCTTAGCAGATTGTCGTGCCGCTTGAACTCCATGATTTTGAAGGAGCAACCAAGTTTGCACAAAGAGATGGAAGATTTTCGAATGGAATTAGTGAGTGAAGGATTTTTGGCTAGCATAGAACTTCAACCCACTTTGATCAGTCAAATCAAAGAGGCGCAGAAGGGAAATGCTAGTATCGACGGAATCAAGCGTCGTATCGGTACAGACAAAGTACCCGGATTCACCGAAGACGAAGAAGGATTTCTCTGGTACAAAGGACGCCTTTGTGTACCGGCAGATTCTGAGTTGAAAGAAGTTATTCTCAAGGAAGCTCATGATACTCTTTATTCTATCCACCCCGGAGGAACTAAGATGTATCAATATTTGAAAGAACAATTTTGGTGGCATAAGATGAAGAGAGAAATCGGAAGCTATATCGCCAAGTGTGATATATGTCAGCGAGTCAAGGAAGGACATCAAAGACCCGCTGGATACTACAACCCTTATAGATTCCGGAATGGAAATGGGATTCCGTTGGAATGAACTTTATCACCGGATTGCCTACTTCTAGTAGGGGAAATGACTCTATCTGGGTCATAGTGGACCGATTGTCCAAAGTCACCCATTTCTTACCCGTCAAGACCACATATCAGAGTTCGAAGCTAGCGGAGTTATACATCGCTAGAATCGTTAGTTTTCATGGAGTCCCCAAGAACATCGTATCGGATCGAGGAACTCAGTTTACCTCGAGATTCTGGAAGAAAGTTCAAGAAGGTTTAGGAACCCACCTAGATTTTAGCACCGCATATCACCCTCAGACCGATGGACAAACGGAGCGAGTAAACCAAATACTCGAAGATATGCTGAGAGCATGTGTGTTAGAATATGGATCTAAGTTGGAAGACTGTCTGCCGTTTGCAGAATTTTTATACAACAATAGTTATCAAGCCAGTTTGCAAATGGCCCCATTTGAATTCATGTACGGAATGAAGTGTCACACCCCTTTGAACTGGTCGGAAGTAGGAGAGAGTCAGATTTTCGGACCCGATATCCTACGAGAAGCGGAAGAGAAGGTTCACAAGATTCGTGAGCACCTCAAGACAGCCCAGTCCAGACAGAAGAGTTACGCCGACAAGAGACGTCGAGACCTCGCCTTCAACATAGGAGATTTTGTATATTTGAAAGTGTCGCCATTGAAGGGAATGCAGCGTTTCCAACTCAAAGGAAAGTTAGCCCCCAGATATATCGGACCTTTCAAGATTCTGAACCGTCGAGGAGAAGTGTCGTATTAATTGGAACTACCTGAAGAGATGTCAGCCGTGCACAATGTGTTCCATATCTCATTACTTCGCAAGTGCCTCGAAGTTCCAGAGAAGACTGAAGTGTTCAAGAATATCGATCATCGGACCATAGAGATCAACAATGACTTGACCTATCCCGAAGTACCCATCCGTATTTTGGAAGAAGCCTTCCGAACTACCCGAACCCGAAGCATCAAGTTTCTCAAGATTCAGTGGAGAAACCACACGGAAGAGGAAGCTACCTGGGAGCGCGAAGATCACATCAGGACGGAATTTCCCGATCTCTTCAAATCCTAGGTAATCTTTTCGTCCTTTTTCCAATATCGGGACGAGATTTTGTTTAAGGGGGGAAGGTTTGTAACATCCCAAAAATATTAAACTAGAATCATAAAATCCTAATCATCAAAATTAGGGTTAACCGGTGTTCACTTTACCGGTGTTCACTTTAAGAGGTGGCAGTACAAGGCTGAGGTTTGGCTAACCACGATGAAAGTGTTCCATATCAGTAAAGGCAAACCTGAAGGAACTATATCTGACGAGGATTAGAAAAAGTTCGAGGATACCAATACTGTCTTTGTGGGATGTATTCTGATCATTCTTGCTGACCGTCTGTGTGATGTGTTTATGCACATAAAAGCCGGGAAGGAGCTCTGGGACACACTGGATGCAAAGTTTGGTGCTGCAGATGCTGGTAGTGAACTGTATATCATGGATTGCTTTCATGATTTTAAGATGACAAAGGACCTTCCTGTGGTTCAACAAGCTCATGAGATACAGTGCATTGCCAAAGAGATCGAACTCCTTAAGTGTACCTTATCCAACAAGTTTGTGGCGGGTTGCATTATTGCTAAGTTGCCCCCTTCATGGAGGAAATTTGCCACAACTCTCAAAAACAAGAGACAATAGATATTAGTTGAAAATCTGATAGCGTCCCTTGATGTTGAGGAGAAGGCTCGGGCTAAGGACATGTAACATCCCAAAAATATTAAACTAGAATCATGAAATCCCAATCATAAAAATTAGGGTTAACAAAAACTTTTCAAATTAAAAATATGAAAGCATGCATGTGTGTATGCATCCCATTTTGAATTCTTTCGAATTGCCTTGTTTAGGTGTTTCTTTGCTTGTAAAATGTTTCTTAGGTGAAATAAACATCATCTAAACAATCCCCACACTTTTCCCAAAGACAAATAAATCAAAACAAACCAAATTGGGTGAATGGTCATTTTGACCAATTTAACTACCATGCCTACTTTGGCTGCCCCAAACTTTCAGAACTTAACAGAAACTTGTTTGGATCTTTACACCCCTTGATTGTACTCATAACAAAGTATCAAGGCCCACTTTGTGATCATCCAGAAACTTTCAAATGCATAGTTTAAAGGACAGTTCAAAATTGAATCTTTATCATATGGGAAGATCCCACTTTTTCAAAAACCACTCAAACAAGCTCAACTTTCAAAACCCAAGCATCTGCAGACTCACCAGCACCAACCTAGCACACCCACCAAAAATCTTTTCAAAATTCAAAACTTGAATTCTTGCGGCCATTTCATCAAACACCTTGCTGGTTCAAATCAAATAAAATCTAAACACTATTGTGAGCAGTGATTGGAGCCTAACTTGTTCTCTGTCTGATTGCCACTAGGATTTAGTAGATCATCTAGCTCAAGTGCAAACCTCTAGCATCACTGTAAGCTTGGCAATGCCATCAATGGTGAGCAGGCCGAGTGCACCCTTGTCACCCCCATGTCGACAGCAAGCTAGGAGAAGAACCAAGCATAGCCAACATGTCTGGGAGCAAGCCAACACCCCACCGCCACTCCCTATCCAGTGCTCGAACCTTGCCAACCCCTGGACCACAAGCACAGACCGTGCCCAGCTCGCCAGCAACCATGCCGAGCATGCGCCAGAGCGCCGCCCTCGACACACGCCCACAGACCGTGCGCCGCCCTCACTGCGTGCATACGGGATCACCACCGTCCCAGTAACCCCGCAGACACGCTCGTTCGCCGCCGCGCGGACCACGCACGCTGTGCGCATTAAAAACCTCTGTTGGGCACGCGTAGAGCACCGCCGCGTTCTGACCAAACCGCACTGCCCCACGCCTCGCCACTGCGTCGTTGAGCATAGCCTGGGAGCACCGCACCGCACCCTACCATCGCCCACGCTGCTAGCCTTCTGTGCCGTCGACCACGACGAGCTCAGCTTGCACCCGTCGGTTCCCTCTCGCCACTATAAATAGAGGCCACCCTAGCCGAATTGAGCACACCACCTCACTCCCTCTCACCCAGAACCACCTCGCCTCAGTCCCGAAGCAAGGCGAGCAACGCTTCACCGGAATTTCACCGGAGCCCGCCGCTGCTGGAGAAGAAGGGAGCCAGCGATTGGAGCCGCCCCAGGAGAAGCTGTCGGTACCAGGAGGTTCGTCGTCGTCGACTTCGTCGTTCGCCTGCCTCGCCGACCCTCGCCTGAACCCCGGTGAGCCTCCAACAACCCTCACCTGCCGCGTTAGGTTTCAGTCTCGCCGGAGTTGCCCGACGTGGACGACGACCCTCAGCCATTGGATAAGAACTAGATCGAATGCACCATATTGCCCCGTACCGCTTCGCACCCCCTCGTCTCACTGACGCGTGGGGACAGCAACTTAACCAGCCCGCGTAAGAGCTGTGCTTAGCAGGCCGCCCAAGATCGCTTCCTCAGCCCGACTGCTTGAATTTAACCTTTTCCATTTTATTTCAAACACACTTGTGCACCTAAATTCAAAAATCAACCCAGCTCGATTCAGTGAACCAAATTGAATGAAACCAATTTTGTTAGAAAGGTCTGGAAATGCTGAATCCAAGCCAGTTGGATTCAAGTCATTTGGATCTATAGATCATCTTTGGTAAAAAGAACAAGGCAGAAGCTTTTCTGCATTCAAACATTTTTCAAATTAAAACCATAATAGCTTTTGATTTGATTCCAACTCTAAAAAACACATTTAACCATACATTTCAGAATATAAAAAAATATATAGGTTTACTTACAGAAATAATGTTCAAGTAATAAAAGAATGCCACATAGGCATTTCTAGTCACTTATTTAATTAAAATAAAAGGGTAAAACCTTATTAAATTATGACACCACTTTAAATCACATTCCCATGAACTAAAATATGTGGTGATGACATGTGTCAACATGATCCCATGTTTGGTTTGGATAATATTAAATATTAAGTAGTTTTTCAATGATTAGAAATTACTTTTCTAAAAATAAAAGGAATTAAACCAAGCTTTGATCTAGTAATGTTAGTGATGATGCTAGATCATCTATAGGACCCCTTTTTTTGTGATGATTGCAAGTAGTTAAGTATTGTTTTGTGATTGAGTACCTCGTATTTATTTATAGACACTAGTACCGACCAAGGATACGAGGAGGAAGGAGGATACTACGAAGAAGAAGCCAAGGAGAACTTCAACCACTGCTCTGCACAAGGCAAGCCTTACTAAGCAAGTTGACCTATGCAATCCAATACTTGCAAGCCTAATGCTACTAGTTGAATGTGCAAGCTAACACTTGTAAGATACTCTACTGATGCAAACAAACCCTTACTTGTTACCATATGCCCTAAGCATATGTGATCATACCCACTTGATACCCCCTCCTAGTTTTATTTGCAAGCTTTCTATTTTATTTCTTTACCAAAGCTACTTCCTTAGGGTATACTTAAGTGACTTGTAGATTCTAGAAATATATTTGAAGGTTGCATAAAGAGCATAAAATTTGGCCTAAGCTAGAAAATATTGATGTCATCCTAAGGCATAAGATTGAACTTAGTTGAAACTCCACTAGTTTACTACCCCTCATTAGTACTCACCCCCACTTATAGATGCTAGTGCTAAGCATAAAACTTGATCAACTTTAGATGGGAATACTTGGTGGAAAATGGTTATGAAAACCTTAGAATGATGGATCATTCTACTGAGATGTTTTGACATGTGTTTCCGAACACCAAATGATTTTGGGTGATGAAAATGTTGAGGCATGAGCCTTAGCCCTTTATAAAACTGATGGTTGTCTGGATGCGATACCATTCCAATTTTACCGTACAACCACAATACCCGAAGATTGGGTAGGGCTTGACTGAAAACTTATATACCTTAGTATTAGTTCCCTCCTGGCCAAGGTCTGAGCTGAGGCTACCTTGTGAAGATTTTCCACCTGTGCAGTACCCAAGATGACAGTTGGTCATGGTTGGGAGGCCAAACTCGCATGAGAGGTGCTTATACTAGGGCGTGTAATTGAAAGGTTAGAATTGATTATCCGCATACTGAGTATGGTGAATTCAGGATTTGTTCCTGACGGATGTATCGAATGTTGTGGTGAAAGTGTACAATCTCTGCAGAGTGTCAAACTATTCGAATAGCCGCGTACGCGGTTATGGACAGTTGGAGTGGCCATACTGTTCTCCCGTCAGATGTTTTCAAAATGACTTGTGAAATGAATTGAGAATTTGACTTGACCACAACAGAGTTGTGGTATGAGATACAAGTTCCCACTTAGGTGTTATACAATTTCATTTAGCTTTCTCTTGCTTCTAAACTTAGTAGAGGTAAATCTGGCTTTTGTAAAACAACCCTAGAGCTTAGTGTCCTATTACAAAAACCCCTTCACTTGTTAGTATTAGTTTGCGAGTACTTAAAGAGTACTCATGGCTTTGTCCCTGGCTATTCCCGTGGCCAGACTATGAAGAGGAGTACCTGGAGGATGGACCCCAGGAAGGTTACGACAACTAGGATCATCTCCCATCGTCAGCATTGCCTGTGACCTCGAAGATGGAGCTTCGCCTACGCTACCGTTACTATTATTACGTATTCCGCTGCTTGTGTTGTATTAAGAACTGGATCATGAGATCGTTATTTGTGTAAGACCTTATGTATGGTTTGTAATGGATGATGTACTGTGGTATCCAATTCTGTTATGTCTCGCAAAAATGGTAATCATGGGATTGCGATGTATGGCATCACAGGCATCTGGGATTAAAAATCTGGGTGTTGACAGGACACTACTGAGAAAGGAGAGGGTCATGCTACTGCTAACTTTGTGTAGAAAGGCAAATCCGTAGGCAAGAACAAAGGAAACTTAAAACCCTCATTTAACAAGCATGTAAAGACTACAACCTTCAAGAAGAAGAATACGAACAAGGACAAGAGCGAACTGTCTTGTTACACTTGTGGAGAGCCTGACCACTTTTTCAAGGACTGTCCAGAACACGCAAACTACAGAGGGAAAAAGGCCAAGACTGTCAACGTCATGACCGCTAGCAATACTGATGGGTATGGTAATTTATTTACTATTCTTTCAGTATTTCAATCATCATGTTGGTGGCTCGATACGGGTGCTAATGTTCATGTGTGTGCTGACATCTCTATGTTCACTTCTTATCAGGTCGCTCGGGATTCATCCGTCCTAATGGGGAATGGATCACATGCTTATGTTCGTGGTGTTGGCATGGTGGATCAGAAGTTTACTTCCAGAAAGACCGTGCAGCTGAGGAACGTGCAACATGTCCCTACTATGAACAAGAATCTCGTTAGTGGCTCCCTTCTATGCAGAGATGGGTTTAAGGTTGTCTTAGAGTCTAATAAAGTCGTTGTTTCGAAACATGGACAATTTATTGGTAAAGGTTATGAGTTCGGAGGCTTGTTCCGGTTTTCACTTTCAGAGTTTTGTAATAAATCCATGAATCATATTTGTGGTGGTGTTAATGATGATACCAGTGTTTGGTATTCTCGTTTATGTCACATTAATTTTGGTTTGATGTCTCGGATGCCCAGTATGAGTTTAGTTCCAAATTTCACTATTGCCAAAGGTTCTAAATGCCATAGTTGTGTGCAATTAAAGCAACCTCGAAAGCCTCATAAGGCTGCCGAGGAGAGAAACTTGGCACCTCTAGAACTCATACATTCTGATCTATGCGAGATGAATGGTGTGTTGACAAAAGGTGAAAAGAGATATTTCATGACATTGATATATGATGCTACTAAATTGTTCTATGTTTACTTGTTGCAAACTAAAGATCAGGCTTTAGACTACTTTAAAATCTATAAGGCTGAAGTGGAAAATCAACTAGAGAGAAATATCAAGCGTCTTAGGTCGGATCATGGTGGTGAGTATTTTCCCAAAATATTTGACGAATTCTGTCAGGAACACGGAATTATTCATGAGAGGACGCCTCCCTACTTGCCCCAATCAAAGGGGGTTGCCGAGAGGAAAAACCGCACGCTGACTGACTTGGTGAATTCCATGTTAGCCACTGCTGGTTTATCAAAGGCATGGTGGGGGGAGGCTTTGTTGACTTCATGTCATGTCCTGAATAGAGTTCTTAACAAAAATAAAGAAAATACTCCTTATGAGGAGTGGGTTGGGAGAAAACCATCACTTTCGTATTTGCGCATTTGGGGGTGTTTGGCGAAGGTCAACATACCAATTCCCAAGAAACGCAAGCTCGGACCCAAGACAGTGGATTGTATCTTTCTAGGATATGCTCCACGGAGTGTAGGCTATAGATTTCTAGTGGTTAAATCTAAGGTACCTGATATGCATGTTGATACTATAATGGAATCTCGTGATGCAACATTCTTTGAGAATATTTTTCCTATGAAAGATATGCATAACATTGGTAGGATTTCTTCTGAAATACTTCCTGAATCTAGTGCATCTATTGAGAATTCTGAACAACCACATGAGGAAATCCTTGAGAAGGATGACGATGAACCTCTCATGAGGAGTAAGAGACAGAGGGTTGCAAAATCCTTTGGTAATGATTTCATCATGTACCTTGTGGATGATACTCCCAGATCCATTACTGAGGCATATGCATCCCCTGATGCAGATGATTGGAAATAAGCTGTCCAAAATGAGATGGACTCGATTCTTTCTAATGGAACTTGGGAATTATCAGAACGACCCTATGGTTTTAAACCCGTGGGATGTAAGTGGGTGTTCAAGAACAAGCTAAGGCCTGATGGTATTATTGAGAAGTACAAGGCGCGTCTTGTAGCTAAGGGCTACACATAGAAAGAAGGTGAAGATTACTTTGACACCTATTCACCTGTCGCTAGACTGACCACCATTCGAGTACTACTATCCCTGGCTGCCTCTTATGGTCTTCTCGTTCATCAAATGGATGTGAAGACAGCTTTCCTTAATGGAGAGTTGGAAGAGGAGATCTATATGGATCAGTCGGATGGTTTGTGGTAAAAGGTGAAGAGACAAATGTGTGTAAGTTATTAAAATCTTTATATGGCCTGAAACAAGCACCTAAGCAATGGCATGAGAAGTTTGACAGAACTCTACTTTCTGCTGGCTTTGTCATTAATGAGGCTGATAGGTGTGTTTACTATCGCCATGGTGGGGGCGGATAGCGTTGTATTATGTTTGTACGTGGATGACATTCTGATCTTTGGTACAAACTGTTGGAGATATGCCCAAGAGGCAATAATAAAGTGGTTATTATCATATCTTCACACTTATGATATATGTTTACATACCATGCTATAATTGTATTAACCGGAAACATTAATACTTGTGTGATTTGTAAACATAAAAGAGTCCCTAGTAAAGCCTCTTGTTAAACTAGCTTGTTGGTTAATATATGATCATGGTTTCTTGATCATGAACATAGAGATGTTATTAACAACAGGATCATATCATTAGGAGAATGATGTGATGGACATACTCCTATAGATAAGCGTAGCATAAAGATCAAGTCATTTCAATAGTTCAATTGCTATATGCTTTCTGATACATAGTAACCTAATTCCTTCGACCATGAGATCATGCATATCACCTTTACCGGATGGATGCTTTGATGACATCAAACCCCACACCGTAACTGGGTGGCTATAAAGGTGGCATTGAGTGTTCGGAAAGTATTGGTTGAGACACATGGATCAAGAGTGGGATTTGTCCATCCATATGACGGATAGATATACTTTGGGCCCTCTCGGTGGAATGTCATCCAATTGGCTTGCAAGCATGTGACTTGGTCACAAGGGATCACATATCACGGTAACGAGAAAAGAGTACTTATCGGTAACGAGGTTGAACTAGGTATGCAGAGATACCGACGATCATAACCTCGGATAAGTAAACTATCGTGAGACAAAGGGAAATTGGTATCGTATGTAAGTGGTTCATTCGATTGCAAAGTAATCGTAGAAATATGTGGGAGCCATATGAATTTCTAGATTCCTCTATTGGTTATTGTTCGGAGAAGTGTCTCGATCATGTCCGCATAATTCACGAACCGTAGGGAGACACACTTAAGGATTCGACGTTGTTTTGAGTAGTTATGGTATTATGAGAAAGAGACCGAATGTTGTTCGGAGTCTCGGATGGGATCCGGGATATCACGAGGTGATCCGGAATGGTCCGGAGAATAAGATTCATATAAGGAAAGTCCCGTTTGAGTTCGGGAATGATTCCGTGTTTTCATCGGGAATGTTCTAGAAGGTTCGGATTGTCCCAAGACTCGGGAGGGTACATGAGTGTGTCATTGAATGATTGCATCATGTACTAAGTGTTCTTGCTGTTCCAAAAATATGAAAGTCAAATTGCCGTTTGAAAGTCAAACGCTAAAACAGAAACTGTGGAAAACAGAGCGTGGGAAGCGAAAACTGTGGGAAACAAGCAAGAGGAGTTGGAACCAACTTGGAGGAGGAGTCCCACTCCTCCAGGCCGGCGCCCAGCCCTAGGCCGAGTTGGGGAGGGACTCCCTCCCTCCCCTGGCGCGCCTAGCCCCTCCACCCATAAAAGGAGGGGCAGGGCTCCTCCTTGAGACACACAAGTTCCTACCTCTAATCTCCGGTTTAGAGCCGTTTGGTTTAGAGCTTCTAATTGTTTTAGCCTACGGTTTAGAGCCTTCTAATTGGTGTGTCTAATCTCTAGACCACCAATAGCCCTCTCTCATAATCCACCATACTCGCTCCGGCTTAAGGCGAAGCCCTGCGGGATCTCCCCTCTACTTCCGGTACCACGCCGTTGTGCTGCCGGAATCGCGAGGAGAGTGCTACAACCTCCATTTTCTTTGGAACAAGGGAGAGGAAGGTCTTCGTCAGTACGAACGTGTGACCTGAGCGATCATGGAGCATAGCGCCGGAAGGATCGTCTACGCGATCTTGAGATCGGAAAGAGTACGACTACATCACCCACGAGAACCTGCTCTCGTTAAACACTTTGGAATCTTCGAGGGTAAGTTATTCCATCCACTCGTTGCTACAATCTAGTAGATAGATCTTGGTTGTTTGGTTGTATGCGATAGAAAATTTTTGTTTTCCATGCTACGAACCCCTACGGTGGTATCAGAGCCGTGTCTATATGTAGATCTGTTGCACGAGTAGAACACAATGGTCATTGTGGGCGTTGATGCTTTTATTGTCGATTGCTTCTTGTGTACTTTGCATCTTGCGGTATGTTAGGATGAAGCGGCCCGGGCTAACCTTACATGACATCGTTCATGAGACTTGATCCACGCTTGACATGCAACTTGTATTGCATAAGTGGCTTTGCGGGTGCCTGTTTCTCCTAGCATAGTTAAGATTCAATTTACAACGGGTGATTTACAATACTAGTATCAATGTTGTGGTTCTTGTTCGTAAGTTAGAACGACACTTATTGAAAGCCCCAAACCACGTAAAACATGCAAAGAAAATTAGAGGCATCTAACTTTGTTTTGAAGGGGTGTGCTGTGATGTGATATGGCCATGATTGTGATTATATATGATGTATGCAATGTTCCTTATTGTAAGTTGGCAACCGGCAGGAGCCATATGGTTGTCTTTAAATTCTGTTAAGACCCGCGTGTCTATTCAAAGTAGTTGTAATAGGTGAAGCCGGTGGACGACAACCATGGAGAAGCGTCATTGACCTTGATGCAATGCCGATGTTGATGGAGATCATGTTCGTGCTTGAAGATGGAGATCGGAAGCACAAAGAAGAAAGGCCATATCATATCACATATTATTGAATTGCATGTGATGTTAATCCTTTATGCATCTTGTATTGCTTAGTAGACGACGGTAGCATTATAATATGATCCCTCATGCACATGAATTTTGAGTCATAAAGTGTTCACCCTTAGTTAGCACCGTTGCTAAAGCTTGTTGTTTCGAAGCACCACGTGATGATCGGGTGTGTTAGATTCTACAAGTGTATACAACGTGAGCAAGCCAGATTTGCTCATGCGGAAACTAAGGTTTGATCTTGAGCCTAGCATGTATGGACATGGCCTTAGGAACACGGATTACCGAAAGGTAGAGCATGAGTCATATAGTAGATATGATGAACATGTTGATTGTTCGCCATTGAAGCTATATCAACTCTCGTGATGATCGGTTTTGATGTGGTGGATTTGGTTCGTGAGATCACTAAAACAATGTGAGGGATATTCTTTTGAGTGGGAGTTCACCTAGATTAATTTAATTATTAATTAGAACTCAATTTATCATAAACTAAATCAAAGTGAATTTGCATAGTTGTTGTAGTCATTGGCATCCGTTTACCACCTTGCGCTTAGTTATAATTGAGATGATAGAACTATAGAATTCTGGTTAGTTACTTTCTGTTGGTATCGTATTGTTTTGAAGTGTTAATCTAAAGTTTAAAAGTCCTATTGCAAACTTTCAAGAAGTTCAGTTACTCCATGAAGTTTAATAATTAGTATTAAATCAAGAGTAACAATTCCAAGTGTTAGTATATAAGTATCATGTTTGTTTCCATGATTCTTGATATTCAAAGGATTGTCTTAATATCAAGGTTATCTAGGATCTGAAAGAGTTGTTTCAGAAACCATGATGTGTGGAAGATATTGTGATATCTGAAACTAAGTTTTGGTTGCAACATGATAGAGTATAATATGGCTGAAGTCATGTTCTCATATTTGATGAGAATTTGCAAAAGGTTGGAGACACTTGTTGTCCTAAATCCTCCAAAAGGTTTTGGATAGCAACATTATACTCATAATTCATCGTTATAAGCTAACAGTAGCTTGATCATGGACGATTCCATGATAAGGGTGAATATTTGATGTAGGTAAAATGTTTACTACACCAAGAGATTACTAAAGAAAGGAATTTGAAAGAACACCAAATATTTGATGATGGTGATCTACTTCAAAGTGCAAGTCCAAAGACATTGGTGTTTAATTATACACACTTTGGACTATGTGTCATATGTATGACTCCACTATTGATGTTGATAGATTCTTTTAAATGAAAAGAAATCTTGAAGAGAATCTCATAAATATATGGCAGAAAAGAAAAGACTAGAATTGTTCAGTTTAAGTATATAGATGATATACATGTTATGGCTATATTCTTTGCTTATTAAACAATGTGGTTCTTAAGTATTTGATACTGAATTTGTTGGTGTGAATCGTCATACGAAACAACAGAATTCATGAACTGCAGTGGCCTAAGTAATTAGCAAAAGAATATGTGATGATGTTCATCGAGAACAAATAAAGGGTTATTGCGTTGCTCATTAAACATCAAAGTTTGCCTTCAAGATTTGTTTTATCAGGTATTATAAGAACAAAAGGGTTGTTCAAATAATTGCCGTAATCCATAAATGATGGATGATTCACAAATCTCGTTGGAGATATCACATCCATAAAACTAGTGCTAAAGATGTCGAAAGACAAATTGATTGAAAGATCACTTAGGAAGTGACATCGCCGTTTAAATTATATTGGAAAGAAAACATGAAGAAAATCCATATGGATGGAATTTTGGAGTCTATTTGATTTTGATCAAATGACGCTTGTGAAACTTTCCTAGAGATAATTAAAACTTCGTTCGTAGACCAAAAGGGAACGATAGACTAACTTATTGGAACTTGTACATATTGTTGTATGAAGTCCATTATGTATAGTCAAGAGCGATGGATTTCAACTTCATGTGCTTTCTCCAAAAATTTGAGTGAATATATGAATATTTACTTAATAAGGATGAAGTGTGAAACATTTGAAAAGTTCAAGGACTTTCAAGATGAAGTGCAAAATCATTGTAACAAGAATATAAATAGTTTATGATAAGATCATAAAGGAAGATATTTGAGTTACAAGTTTAGCATAATACCTAAGATTTAAAGGAATCGTACCGTGGATTTGCATTTTCCCGAAACACCATAAGAGTATGGAGCGTTCGAGATATGTAATTAAACCTTGTTTGACATGGTAAGATCGAAGGTGTAATTCATAAAACTGCCATTATATTTTAAAGATTAAAAGCTTTAGAGATTACCGTTTTTCCACTGAAAAGAGCTTCATCATAATCCGTTGAAATGACACCATATAAGGTTATGGTTTGGGATAAAACCCAAGTTGCCCTTTCTTAAACATTGGTATGCTATGCATTAGAAAGATGTGTGCAACCAAAGTCGGATGAACCTGTCTTTGTATAAACTGTTAAGTATTCCTCCATAAACACCGGAGACAAAAGTGTTTGTTGCTTAGAACGTCAAGTTTCTTTGAGAAGGAATTTTTTCGTGAAAAGTTAAGTGGGAGGACAATAGAACTTTGATAAGGTTAAAAGAACCTTAGCTGTATGTGAGTTGCATGGCGCGAAAAGTGTTCGGAGGGCAACAATGCTCATGGCTCACGTACCTCAAAGGTTGTGGTCACGGAGATCCAAGTTCCTATTGAAACAAGTAGGTCGGATGAACAATCAAATACCAAGATTTGAGGGTTGAATCATTATTTGAGAATAATGAACCGACTACATGCAAAGAAGCGATGATGGGCCCTGACTCCGTCAAATGGCTTGAAGCCATAAAATCCGTGATAGTTCCATTCATGAGAAATCAAGTTTTGAACTTGAAGGACCCTCGAGAAAGGTGTAAGACCTTACAGTTGTGTCTGGATCTATAAAGAAATAGTCGACATGTTGGGAAAGAGTTCACAAAATGTTCAAAGGTTGACTATGACAAGATTTGATCTTTCATAGTGATATTTAGTCTAGACGGATTAGTGTAGCAACCACTACATACAATTTTGTTATATGGTAGTTGAATAAACAAAACAAATTCTTCTAATAGAAGGGTTATCTAGGACGTGTGCATGACACAGTCCAAAGGGTTTTTTGTCAAATTTCAAGGGATGCTAAAAACATATGCAAACTTCAATGGTTGAAGTAAGCATAGCGGAGTTGGAATCTTCACTATGATGAAATTGTTAAAAGAGTTTTAATTCATCAGAGACAATGAAGATACTTGCGTTTGCAAGAAATTAAGTGGGAGCGCTAAGACATGTTTCTAATACATTATGTGGAAGACATATTGTTGATTGGAAATTATGTATCTTTTGTTAACACATATTAAGAATTTCATCTCGATGAAAGACTTAGGCAAAACCTAAATATTTGGCATCAAAAGATGCTAATATGGTTGTGCCAGAAGTACATAGACGAGATATTGAATGAGTTCAATATAGAAACTACAAGAAAGGTTCTTGTCGCACAGAAAGGATTGAATGAGTTCAATATTGATGATATATTCAAGTGTATTGACATTTGGTAAAGTGAAACAAATAATCAAGTATAGATTGATACTTGATGTATGAAATTACAAAGAATATTTATATCAATCATACTTTGATATGTACAAATCCAGATATGTCCTATGCTCTAAATATTGTGAGCATATACCAGAATGATTCGTAAGATGATCATTGGACAATAGTAAGGATATTCTTATGATCTTTTGGAAGAACTAAGAGTATATTATTTGTAGAAGTGACAAATAGATGGTTAGTTCATTGTAAAAGTACTACATTGATACTAGCTTTGTCGCAAAGTACAAATTAAGTTTATCTCAATCTAAACTAGAGGTGGCACAATATAATGGAAAGTGAGTTCCATAATGGATTTGGATGAGTTCCAAAGTTAAGACATTGTCACTGATACTACAACAAAAGGCTAAGTATATGACTGCTATAATAGCAGCTAAAGAGGGCATTTGTGTCAAGTAGTTTGTTATCAAACTAGGTGTAGTTCACAGTGGGATAATACTATGAAGATATATTGTGCGACAATATTATCAACATGTTTTAACCTCAAAGAGCTAAAGGTCACACCGAAAGACCAAATTTATACAAAGCCATCTCATTAGAGAATGAGTGATGCGTAGAGACGCAAAGACATGCAATTACACACGGACCTGGAAGTGTCAGATCCGGAGATCAGTTGACCACTAGCAATCGTGTACATACAACACCGGAAAGCCATAGGTGTTGAAAACACAAAAGATTTGAAACTAGATTATTGACTCTAGTGCAAGTGGGAGACTGTTGGAGATATGCCCAAGAGGCAATAATAAAGTGGTTATTATCATATCTTCACACTTATGATAAATGTTTACATACCATGCTATAATTGTATTAACCGGAAACATTAATACTTGTGTGATTTGTAAACATAAAAGAGTCCCTAGTAAAGCCTCTTGTTAAACTAGCTTGTTGGTTAATATATGATCATGGTTTCCTGATCATGAACATAGAGATGTTATTAACAACAGGATCATATCATTAGGAGAATGATGTGATGGACATACTCCTATAGATAAGCGTAGCATAAAGATCAAGTCATTTCAATAGTTCAATTGCTATATGCTTTCTGATACATAGTAACCTAATTCCTTCGACCATGAGATCATGCATATCACCTTTACCGGATGGATGCTTTGATGACATAAAACCCCACACCGTAACTGGGTGGCTATAAAGGTGGCATTGAGTGTTCGGAAAGTATTGGTTGAGACACATGGATCAAGAGTGGGATTTGTCCATCCATATGACGGATAGATATACTCTGGGCCCTCTCGGTGGAATGTCATCCAATTGGCTTGCAAGCATGTGACTTGGTCACAAGGGATCACATATCATGGGAACGAGAAAAGAGTACTTATCGGTAACGAGGTTGAACTAGGTATGCAGAGATACCGACGATCATAACCTCGGATAAGTAAACTATCATGAGACAAAGGGAAATTGGTATCGTATGTAAGTGGTTCATTCGATCGCAAAGTAATCGTAGAAATATGTGGGAGCCATATGAATTTCTAGATTCCTCTATTGGTTATTGTTCGGAGAAGTGTCTCGATCATGTCCGCATAATTCACGAACCGTAGGGAGACACACTTAAGGATTCGACGTTGTTTTGAGTAGTTATGGTATTATGAGAAAGAGACCGAATGTTGTTCGGAGTCTCGGATGGGATCCGGGATATCACGAGGTGATCCGGAATGGTCCGGAGAATAAGATTCATATAAGGAAAGTCCCGTTTCGGAGTTCGGGAATGATTCCGGTGTTTTCATCGGGAATGTTCTAGAAGGTTTCGGATTGTCCGGCACTCCGGGGGGGAAGGGTACATGAGTGTGTCATTGAATGATTGCATCATGTACTAAGTGTTCTTGCTGTTCCAAAAATATGAAAGTCAAATTGCCAGTTTGAAAGTCAAACGGCTAAAACAGGAAACTGTGGAAAACAGGAAACTGTGGGAAACAGGAAACTGTGGGAAACAAGCAAGAGGAGTTGGAACCAACTTGGAGGAGGAGTCCTACTCCTCCAGGCCGGCGCCCAGCCCTATGCCGAGTTGGGGAGGGACTCCCTCCCTCCCCTGGCGCGCCTAGCCCCTCCACCCATAAAAGGAGGGGCAGGGCTCCTCCTTGAGACACACAAGTTCCTACCTCTAATCTCCGGTTTAGAGCCGTTTGGTTTAGAGCTTCTAATTGCTTTAGCCTGCGGTTTAGAGCCTTCTAATTGGTGTGTCTAATCTCTAGACCACTAATAGCCCTCTCTCATAATCCACCATACTCGCTCCGACTTAAGGCGAAGCCCTGCGGGATCTCCCCTCTACTTCCGGTACCACGCCGTTGTGCTGCCGGAATCGCGAGGAGAGTGCTACAACCTCCATTTTCTTGGAACAAGGAGAGGAAGGTCTTCGTCAGTACCGAACGTGTGACCGATTGGAAGCGCTCTAGGAGCATGGCCGGAAGGATCGTCTACGCGATCTTGAGATCGGAAAGAGTACGACTACATCACCCACGAGAACCTGCTCTCGTTAAACACTTTGGAATCTTCGAGGGTAAGTTATTCCATCGACTCGTTGCTACAATCTAGTAGATAGATCTTGGCTTGTTTGGTTGTATGCGATAGAAAATTTTTGTTTTCCATGCTACGAACCCCTACACAAACATTAAAGTGATAAATGAAGTCAAGTCTTTCCTATCAAAGAGTTTTGATATGAAAGATCTGGGAGAGGCTGATGTGATTCTGAACATCAAGCTTATTAAGAACAAGAATGGGATTACTTTAACGCAATCTCATTATGTTGAGAAGGTCTTGAGCCGATTTGGCTTTAATGATGGCAAGACTTCTCCAATACCTTATGATCCCAGTTTGACATTACGAAATAATAAGAAGGAACCAACAGATCAGCTGAAATATTCACAAGTTGTTGCTTCTCTCATGGACTTAGCAAGCTCTACAAGACCTGATATCTCTTTTGTTGTGAGCAAGTTGAGTAGGTTCATGTCTAACCCGGGTATTGATCATTGGCATGCACTTGAAAGGGTCATGCGCTATCTATGTGGTACAATGAGCTATGGGATTCACTATTCAGGGAACCCTGTTGTGCTTGAAGGATATAGTGATTCGAATTGGATCTTTGACGTTGGTGAACTATATGCCACGAGCGCGTATTTGTTTACCCTTGGAGGTGGCGCAGTGTCATGGAGGTCTCATAGACAAACCATATTGACGAGGTCAACTATGGAAGCAGAACTTACTGCTTTAGACACAACCACTATTGAGTCAGAATGGCTGAGTGAGCTCTTGATGGACTTGCCTGTGGTTGAGAAACATGTGCCTGGAATCCTTTTGAATTGTCACAACCAAACTGTTATTGTCAAAGTGAACAATTCTAAGGATAACGCGAAGTCATCAAGACACGTGAAGAGACGTTTGAAATCTGTCAGGAAATTGAGAAACTTCGGAGTAATAACTGTTACGTATATTCAAACAGACAAAAACCTGGCAGATCCCTTTACAAAGGGACTATCACGAAATGTGATAGAAAGTGCATCGAGAGAGATGGTGTTGAGACCCATGGATGTCACACCTAGTGGTAACCCAACCTATGTGATCAGAGATCCCGTGAATTAGGTTCTGGGAAGAACAAGCTAGTGGGTGGACTGAGGATAGTATTTTGTAACCCTCTCTATGTGAAGATGCACAACTCTTATAATCTATAAGGCAGGTTGGCAGCATGCCTTAGTGTGTTTCTGTTGGATTTAGTTAGCAAAGATACCGTCCTACAGGGCATTCTTGAAAGAACACACCTATATGAGCTAGACTGTAAATGTCGCGGTCTATGAGACTTGGGTGATCTCTAGCAAACTCATGAAGAGACCAGGGAATATGAAGCATATGCTCCAACCCGCGGGGTAGGCTACTGGCAGCCAGTTACTAGTTATGACTTTGAGTGAAATCTATTGGCACCAAACTTGCAGTTCAAGGTTCGTCTATTGTTCAAGTTGTTGATAGACGTAGTTCAAGATTCTAGGCGGAAAGTCAACTTAACAGCCTCTGCTGAAACATTGATATATAAACAAGTAGCGAGGATTGGCAAATCTTCAAATGGGCATTTGAGATCTGGTGGGGGATTGTTAGAAATAATGGGTCAAACCATTTAGGCCCATGTGTATTTCGGATTTTTCCTAAATCTCAAAGCCCAAATTTGTCACATCCCAAAATTCTCCTAATTTTGGAATGTGAAATAAATAAATAAGTTTGATTGATTGTTTGACTCTGTTGAAAATTATCAAAGAGAAGAAACTTTTTGAATAGAAAATCCTCTCAACCTTGAATTCAAAATCTTATATTCTTTTGTTATGACCTAAGTATCCATATAGGCAAAAGGGCATGGAATGATTATGGATTGTAGAATTGGTGTGCAAGATTTCAAAATGAAAATCATGAAGCATTTCATTACATCCATGCAAAGTTCTCACAAACTGAATCCAAATCCTGGTATCTAAATCCTATAGTTGATTCGCCCAAATGTTCCTAAAGGTAATTAAATTGACTTTATTAAAACCCACTATTGCTAAGGCATAAATTATTGATAATTATAGCCTAAAGAGATCCAATTAATACTACAAAATTTTAGAAACAAAATTGAGCTTATTTGGAGCTATTACGAAAAAGTTATGGAATAAATACAAACAAATAAAGATATAAATAAAATGGAATATACAAGGATTTATAAATCCACTAATTCCAAACTAGTAAAAAGATTAAAATTTGATCCTATAATGATCTATTCGATTTTAGAAAAATTTAGAAACAAGAATCATGTCATTTGGAGTTCGTATGCAAAAGATATGAGAGAAACAAGTAAATAAAAAAAGAAAAAAAAACTAAATGGGCCGGCCCACCCGGACCGACCGCAGCACCAGCACGCACGTACACAAGGATCGATCCCATGGTTGCTTTAAAATACGTACGAATCAGTTTTTAACAAACCTATTTCTACTCAAACTGCTATAACTTTTTATCTACAACTTCGAATCGACTTCCTTTTGTTTATACTTGTTTTCTACTTCAACACCTATCTCTACAACATCCTAAATCTCCGTATAAACTCGTGGAGCCACAGCTGTACGAGTTTCTCTTCTCGAAATCCCGAATCTACACATGCCCAAATCTTATTTCGCTTTTTAACCCATCTAGACTTCGTCGTTTGCCTTCGGTCAAAAATCGAAAGTTGTAGGAATCGTCGAAATCTTTCAATCCCGAAAAACCTCACCTCTTTTCATCCACCACAGCCGGAGAATTTTGTATCGCAATATTTCAGATCTTACGGTGTAAATCCAAGATGTACTCGCGCTCGTTTCTTCAAATCCAAATTCCTTTGGTGAGAAGGTAGGAATAATGATTCCCCACAACTTTCATGTTCTAAGTTTTTCAATTTGACCTACGGATTTGTCTCTCTAACATAGATCTATTTCTTGTCTATTATGGGCCAAAATCGGGTCAATCTCTTCTTCTAGCCACCGGATCTTATCCAAACGGTCGAGATCCAATCAAACTGGTGCGTGCCATGTCGTCATCCCGGTCAGCTTCCACATCAACGCCACGTCAACGTCAGGTCAACATCTAGTCCGAGTCAGCATGCAAAGTCAACGTGTCCAGTCAGTGGAATATTCCCTAGAATATTCTGTTCGAATTTAAAATTGTATATTATAGGTCTAACTTGTAAAATTCATACCACGTCCAAAAATTTGTGTATAATATATCAAATTGAAGATAATTTTACGTAGAATCATCTTATCCGAATAGATCCAAATTTTACTGTACGTGGTTACTGAAATAATTTAATTAGTTTTAATGGTCTTTTAGGTTAATAGATTCATAAGAAATTATCTGTAACTCCAAAAAATATGAATAATATATCAAATTGAAGCTACTGTAATGTACTTTAATAATATCTGGTTGGATCTAGCCTTTATAGATTATTTAACCCGTAGCAATTTAATTAGTTTTAATGGCTTTATGAATCATTAAATTCATAGTAAATTAATTGCTTGTCAAAAAAATATAAATGATATACCGATGGAAAGCTGGTTCCATGTAAATCATCAATATGCAACTAGTTCAGCATTATACTTTAAGGTTTTGCCATGAAGATTTAAATGGTTTAATGGCCTATTTAGAGTAATAAATTCATAATAAAATAAATACTATTCAGAAAATTACAAATAATATGTCCGTGAAATCACAATTCCGTGGATATTACAGATATAATTTTAGTTTGATTTTTAGACAACAGAAACTATATGAATCATTTAAAACCATTAAACACTATTTAAATCATACAAAAAGATCTATAACTCCGATTAGGGTGAATCCAAGTGCTAAGGTTTTGTATTGACAATATCTATACAGAGAAATTGCATGACAAATTATTTGGTACTATTAAAACAGAAATTCATACAGAAATATTTAAACCCATTGAAATAGTGTTTTAATCATAAGAAAATATCTATAACTCCTTTTTAGGTGATTCAAATTGCCAGTGTCTCTAAATTGCATTACCTATATCTAGTAGCATCTAGTTCACAATTTAATACGACATAAACATATTTAGTTCAATTAAAGTGGTATACACCATATTAAATCGATACAACTTTAGCAATAAAAGCTTTAGTGCATTAAATGACTTTCCACATGCATCATGTAATCTAACTATGTTCATAACACTAAATGCAACCATTGTGACTCATTAAATCATCATGCATGCATCTGTTCATCATTGTTTTCTTGTAATATTGCGTTGTTGTATGTTTGCAATGTTTTGAATGTTGTTTATTGTGTTCGCTTCAAACGTTAGATTGCGAGGAGTGCAACTACTGTGATTGCAACTACTATGATTGCAAGTATTGTGGTTATGACAAGAGCAACCATTATATCTATGAGAATTGTGAGGATTATCTAATCGACTACATCTACAACAACGGCAAGTGGTGCTATCTTGGTCATAAATGTCCTATTGTTTTCCTATGCATTGTAGATGCTTTTGTAGAATTGCATCTGTATGAATTTATGTGTATATGCTATGCTATATCCCATATTATTCCCTGGTATTCCTTGTTTATGAGCCATCGTATTGGTAGATTGCTTAGCTATGCTATTTAGACGAGGAAGGGAATCACATCATGAAAATTTATATGTTTTGAAAGGCTTATGTTTTGCTAAATGACAAACCAACATGTTTTAATGAACCACCTGGGCGGAATGGCATTGATTGGATCATCGAGTGTGGATTTTGGTGGGGAATGCCGCCCAGGACACTGAGAAATGATTGGTTTCTTTGTTTGGAAGCTTTCGTGTACAACCATGTGCCAATAATGAAATGGGCGGTTGGTTGAACTCAGTAGGTTGTGGTAACTCGAACCCGCGTATCCAGAGATGTAGATAGTGTAGGTTGGACCGGTGCGTGTTGGGATTGGGGAGCTACTTCCCGAACGGTTCCTTCTTGGACTTCTCCCTATCATCACCCAATATGAGAGTGGTGATGCAGTGGGCTGGCCAAGTCACATGGGTAAAGTATACTAACCCTGCAGGTGTATAAACTAAGTGCTTAGCCGTGTCCCGGTTATGGACAATTTGAGCGACACATCGATGCTATGATATTTCTCACTCATCCTTATTTCTTAATTACTTAAAACTTGTTGGGTGAACATAATTGGGTAGGATCACCTGGGAGTGAACCAGAGTGTCCTATTTATCGTATTGGAAAACTACTTTGTTACAAATATTAGGATAAAACTGTTGCTTTATGCAAATGAGCCTGAACTCCACTTGACCAAATAAGCATGTAGTTGATAGATCTGTTGTTAACCACTTTAGCCTACTTGCCATACATTCAATGTATTGACCATTCGTGGCTGCAACGTTTCATGTTGCAGGTTATATCGTATCCGAGTGATCGTTCATAGGTCGCGAGACTCCACTCAACAATTGTTCGCCTGTGGCACATTTGAAGGATGGAGATCTACCTTGTATTCATTTTCCGCTGTGTACTTGAATAGATAATGTAAATTATAGATCATATTCGTTGTATTTATGATGCACAGTTATATTTGGTATCATTTTGTACTGTGTATGCCAGTGAACCGATCCAGGGATTGGCACTATACACATGAACTCAGCCTTATCAGGCGAGGGTGTTACAAGATGGTATCAGAGCTGTGTGTTGACTGTAGGATCGTGACCTTAGAAATAGATTAGCAATAGGAGACCTCTATTAGGAGAACAATAATATTTTCTACTTATTAGAGTTCTTATATTACTTGTCTAGCTTTTCTAGAACCTTTTCCTATTCAAACTATAGTTGTCCATTCTTATGATACCTATATGAGAGTTGGACTACAAGTAAAGAACAAATAACATGACATAAATTAACATCTCACCAAGTTTAGGTAGGTCTGGACCACCATATTTTATCTCTTTAGGAGATCATCGCTATCGTGTTAGCATATTGTTCTTACCAACTTATGTGGTATGACAATATAGGTTGCTTGTTTGTTTGTACTGAACCATATCGTGTGATGCCTTGTTTAGGATCTGTTGTTTTGAAACTCTAAAGTTGCTGGAGTTTTCGTGTGGTTTTAAAATTATTTTAATGGTGTGAATTGATTGAAATTCGTGGGATTACTGCTGCAGTTTTCTGCCTGACCTGTTGTACCGCGCGATTTTTCATATTTTATTGGTAACTCAGAAAAATATAAACAAATAAGATCTGGAGCGTATTTACCTTTAGTACATTCACAAAAATTGGCTAAAATTCCTGACGAGTTTAAGTCGGTCAGAAAAATTCGTGAAACCTGCTGTACTGTTTTGAAAGATTTTGTTTATTGCTTATATGTTACTCTATTTTACTCTAGTATTGTTCCTAATGATTTCAAACTATTTTGTGGTTATATACTGCTATATTTAGACCCCTGTAATGTTATTATACAAGTGTTTGCTTGTGTGTTTACTCTTTATGATTGTTTGCTTGTTTGTGACATTGATTGCTTCATATAGTTATGGGTAGGATTATTTTCGTAGTCGTTTCTTTCCTATAGAATCTATTCTTTCCTATCTTGAACCCTTGGAGATATAATAATGTGTTAAGTGAAAGGTTTGACAACACAATGCATTTAGGAAGGAGAATGCTTCACCTAATGGAAAAAATATGTGAAAGTATGAAGTGTTCCACATGATGTTATGTAATAGATTACGCAACCTGAAAGTTGAAGTATCGATAGTTTAGTTTTAGTAGTAGCTTTGTTGATTGAATACATGGGAGTATACATAGAGCATTAGTTCGTGCCTATTGAAACATTCTTCAAGGCAAGTGAGAATGCCCGAGTGATAGAAAAACGTGATTCACCTATCCTCATACAGGGTAATAATTTGGGTGCAGGATGGATTGATCACCATTCCTACTACTCTTATTATTCGCTCTTGTACTGTTGGCTTTGCGGATCTTGAGTGCCTTTCAGCCTTAGCAGAGAGCCGGCGTTGAGCCTAAACCCTAAAATGGTATATTGTTACACCCTTCTAAAAGCATCCATTGCTAAGCATAGGAATGTACGGTAAGGATGATTCCCAACCGTGAATTATGGGCACCGTGAAGTAAGCGTTCCCTATTTTCCCACCATGAGAGTTTCGCTAGTTTAAGAAGTGCTTCCTCAGAAACTATCAATCATGATGTTGAGAATGTGCTAGAGACATTGTGCTAATAAAAATCTAAAGGAGAACTAGTCTGAGCTAAGTGAATCCTCGAGAAATGACCTAGTCAATTTTATTTTAAGGGTGGTAGCATCCTAATGGATCCCGAACCTTTCTTTCTTTCTAGCCTTCCCAAATCTCGGGACGAGATTTCTTTTAAGGGTGGTAGTCTGTCACATCCCAAAATTCTCCTAATTTTGGATTGTGAAATAAATAAATAAGTTTGATTGATTGTTTTACTATGTTGAAAATTATCAAAGAGAAGAAACTTTTTGAATAGAAAATCCTCTCAACCTTGAATTCAAAATCTTATATTCTTTTGTTATGACCTAAGTAGCCATATAGGCAAAAGGGCATGGAATGATTATGGATTGTAGAATTGGTGTGCAAGATTTCAAAATGAAAATCATGAAGCATTTCATTACATCCATGCAAAGTTCTCACAAACTGAATCCAAATCCTGGTATCTAAATCCTATAGTTGATTCGCCCAAATGTTACTAAAGGTAATTAAATTGACTTTATTAAAACCCACTGTTGCTAAGGCATAAATTATTGATAATTATATCCTAAAGAGATCCAATTAATACTACAAAATTTTAGAAATAAAATTGAGTTTATTTGGAACTATTATGAAAAAGTTATGGAATAAATACAAACAAATAAAGATATAAATAAAATGGAATATACAAGGATTTATAAATCCACTAATTCCAAAATAGTAAAAAGATTACAAATTTGATCCTATAATGATCTATTCGATTTTAGAAAAATTTAGAAACAAGAATCATATCATTTGGAGTTCGTATGCAAAAGATATGAGAGAAACAAGTAAATAGAAAAAGGAAAAAAAACTAAATGGGCCAGCCCACCCGGACCGACCGCAGCACCAGCACGCACGTACACAAGGATCGATCCCATGGTTGCTTTAAAATGCGTGCGAATCAGTTTTTAACAAACCTATCTCTACTCAAACTACTATAACTTTTTATCTACAACTTCGAATCGACTTCCTTTTATTTCTACTTGTTCTCTACTTCAATACCTATCTCTACAACATCCTAAATCTCCATATAAACTCGTGGAGCCACAGCTGTACGAGTTTCTCTTCTCGAAATCCCGAATCTACACATGCCCGAATCTTATTTCTCTTTTTAACCCATCTAGACTTCATCATTTGCCTTAGGTCAAAAAACAAAAGTTGTAGGAATCGTCGAAATCTTTCAATCCCGACAAACCTCACCTCTTTTCATCCACCACAGCCGGAGAATTTCGCATCGCAATATTTCAGATCTTACGGTGTAAATCCAAGATGTACTCGCGCTCGTTTCTTCAAATCCAAATTCCTTTGGTGAGAAGGTAGGAATAATGATTCCCCACAACTTTCATGTTCTAAGTTTTTCAATTTGACCTACGGATTTGTCTCTCTAACACAGATCTGTTTCTTGTCTATTTCGGGCCAAAATCGGGTCAATCTCTTCTTCTAGCCACCGGATCTTATCCAAACGGTCGAGATCCAATCAAACCGGTGCGTGCCATGTCGTCATCCCGGTCAGCTTCCTCATCAACGCCACGTCAACATCATGTCAACATCTAGTCGATCGGCATGCAAAGTCAACTGTCGGTCAATGAATATTCTGAAATATTCCGTTCGAATTTAAAATTGTATATTATAGGTCTAACTTGTAAAATTCATTAGAAATTCGTACCACGTCCAAAAATTTGCGTATAATATATCAAATTGAAGATAATTTTACGTAGAATCATCTTATCAGAACAGATCCAAATTTTAGTGTACGTGGTTACTGCAGTAATTTAATTAGTTTTAATGGTCTTTTAGGTTAATAAGTTCATAAGAAATTATCTGTAACTCCGAAAAATATGAATAATATATCAAATTGAAGATACTGTAATGTACTTTAATAATATCTGGTTGGATCTAGCCTTTACAGATTATTTAACCCGTATCAATTTAATTAGTTTTAATGGCTTTATAAATCATTAAATTCATAGTATAAATTTTGCTTGTCATAAAAAATATAAATGATATACCGCTGGAAAGCTGGTTCCATGTAGATCATCAATATGCAATTAGTTCAACATTTTACTGTAAGGTTTTGCCGTGAAGATTTAAATGGTTTAATGGCCTATTTAGAGTAATAAATTCATAAGAAAATAAATACTATTCAAAAAATTACAAATAATATGTCCGTGAAATCACAATTCCGTGGATATTACAGATATAATTTTAGTTTGATTTTTAGACAACGGAAACTATATGAATCATTTAAAACCATTAAACACTATTTAAATCATACAAAAAGATCTATAACTCCGATTAGGGTGAATCCAAGTGTTAAGGTTTTATATTGACAATATCTATACAAAGAAATTGCATGACAAATTATTTGGTACTATTAAAACAGAAATGCATACATAAATATTTAAACCCATTGAAATAGTATTTTAATCATAAGAATATATATAACTCCTTTTTAGGTGATTCAAATTGCAACTGTCTCTAAATTGCATTACCTTTATACAGTAGCATCTAGTTCACAATTTAATATGACATAAACATATTTAGTTCAATTAAAGTGGTATACACCATATTAAATCGATATAACTTTAGTAATAAAAGCTTTAGTGCATTAAATGACTTTCCACATGCATCATGTAATCTAACTATGTTCATAACACTAAATGCAACCATCGTGACTCATTAAATCATCATGCATGCAACTGTTCATCATTGTTTTATTGTAATGTTGCACTGTTGTATGTTTGCAATGTTTTGAATGTTGTTTAGTTGTGTTTGCTTCAAACGTTAGATTGCGAGGAGTGCAACTACTATGATTGCAAGTATTATGGTTATGACAAGAGCAACCATTATATCTATGAGAATTGTGAGGATTATCTAATCGACTACATCTACAACAAACGCAACTGGTGCTATCTTGGTCATAAATGTCCTATTGTTTTCCTATGCATTGTAGATGCTTTTGTAGAATTGCATCTGTAGGAATTTATGTGTATATGCTATGCTATATCCCATAGTATTCCATAGTATTCCTTGTTTATGAGCCATCGTATTGGTAGATTTCTTAGCTATGCTATTTTGACGAGGAAGGGAATCACACCATGAAAAGTTATATGTTTTGAAAGGCTTATGTTTTGCTAAATGACAAACCAACATGTTTTAATGAACCACCTGGGCGGAATGGCATTGATTGGGTCATCGAGTGTGGATTTTGGTGGGAATGCCCGGACACTGAGAAATGATTGGTTTCTTTATTTGGAAGCTTTCGTGTGCAACCATGTGCCAATAATGAAATGGGCGGTTGGTTAAACTCAGTAGGTTGTGGTAACTCGAACCCGGATATCCAGAGATGTAGATAGTGTAGGTTGGACCTGTGCGTGTCGGGATTGGGGAGCTACTTCGAAACGGTTCCTTCTTGGACTTCTCCCTATCATCACCCAATATGAGAGTGGTGGTACAATGGGCTGGCCAAGTCACATGGGTAAAGTGTACTAACCCTGCAGGTGTATAAACTAAGTGCTTAGCCGTGTCCCGGTTATGGACAATTTGAGCGACCGATCGATGCTATGATATTTCTCACTCATCCTTATTTCTTAATTACTTAAAACTTGTTGGGTGAACATAATTGGGTAGGAGCACCTGGGAGTGAACCAGAGTGTCCTATTTATCGTATTGGAAAACTACTTTGTTACAAATGTTAGGATAAAACTGTTGCTTTATGCAAATGAGCCTGAACTCCACTTGACCAAATAAGCATGTAGTTGATAGATCTGTTGTTAACCACTTTAGCCTACTTGCCATACATTCAATGTATTGACCATTCGTGGCTGCAACGTTTCATGTTGCAGGTTATATCGTATCTGAGTAATCGTTCATAGGTCGCGAGACTCCACTCAACAATTGTTCGCCTGTGGCACATTTGAAGGATGGAGTGTTGGAGATATGCCCTAGAGGCAATAATAAATATAGTTATTATTATATCTTTGTGTTTATGATAAATGTTTACATTCATGCTATAATAGTATTAACAAGGAAACATTGATACTTGTGTGATTTGTAAACTTAATTTGAAGTCCCTAGTATAGCCTCTATACATCACTAGCTTGTTGGTTGATAAATGATTGTGGTTTCCCTGTCATGAACATTGAGATGTTATCAACAACAAGATCATATCATTAGGAGAATGATATGGTGGACATACTCCTATAGATAAGCGTAGCATAAAGATCAAGTCATTTCAAAAGTTTAATTGCTATATGCTTTCTGATACATAGTAACCTAATTCCTTTGACCATGAGATCATGCATATCACCTTTACCGGATGGATGCTTTGATGACATCAAACACCACACCATAACTGGGTGGCTATAAAGGTGGCATTGAGTGTTCGGAAAGTATTGGTTGAGACACATGGATCAAGAGTGGGATTTGTCCATCCATATGATGGATAGATATACTCTGGGCCCTCTCGGTGGAATGTCATCTAATTGCCTTGCAAGCATGTGACTGGCTCACAAGGGATCACATATCACGGGAATGAGAAAAGAGTGCTTATCGGTAACGAGGTTGAACTAGGTATGCAGAGATACCGACTATCATAACCTCGGATGAGTAAACTATCGTGAGACAAAGGGAAATTGGTATTGTATGTAAGTGGTTCATTCGATCGCAAAGTAATCGTAGAAATATGTGGGAGCCATATGAATTTCCAGATTCCTCTATTGGTTATTGTTCGGAGAAGTGTCTCGATCATGTTCGCATAATTCACGAACGGTAGGGAGACACACTTAAGGATTCGACGTTGTTTGAGTAGTTATGGTATTATGAGAAAGAGACCGAATGTTGTTCGGAGTCTCGGATGGGATCCGGGATATCACGAGGTGATCCGGAATGGTCCGGAGAATAAGATTCATATAAGGAAAGTCCCGTTTCGGAGTTTGGGAATGATTCCGGTGTTTTCATCGGGAATGTTCTAGAAGGTTCCGGAATGTCCGGCACTCCGGAGGGGAAGGGGTACATGAATGTGTCATTGCATATTGGAATGATTGCATCATGTACTAAGTGTCCTTGATGTTCCAAATAAAGGATTAAATTGAATCCTAAATTGAAAAGTCAAATAGTTAGTTGAAAAGTCAAACGGCTAAAATTGGAAAGAGAAAAAGAGGAAGGAGTGGGAAACCGAGTTGGGGAGGAGTTCCCTCCTCCAACCGGCGGCCCACCTCCAAGCCGAGTTGGGGAGGGACTCCTCTCCCTCCCTTGGCCGGCCCTCCACCTATATAAGGAGGCGGGGCTCCCTCCTCTAGACACACAAGTCCCTCACCTCAAACCCTAGAAAGTGCAGCCTCCATAGCCGCCACCACCTAGGGTTTGCCCTAGCCGACTTGGGGTCCCGGAACCCTAGCCGCGGCTCTAGCCCCTCCTCCTTGGTGTGTCTAAACCCTAGATCGCCGAGGAGCTCTCTCATACTCCACCATACTCGCTCGGCTTAGCGAAGCCTGCGGGATTTCCCTCTACTTGGTACCACGCCGTTGTCTTAGGAATCGCGAGAGTGCTACAACCTCCATTTCTTTGGACAAGGAGAGGAAGGTCTTCGTCAATCGAACGTTTGATCGATCGGAGCTGCCGGAACGCAGCGCCGGAAGGATCGTCTACACGACCTTGAGATCGGGAAGAGTACGACTACATCACCCACGAGAATCCGCTCTCGTTAAACACTTTGGAATCTACGAGGGTAAATTATTCCATCGACTCGTTGCTACAATCTAGTAGATAGATCTTGGCTTATTTGTTTGTATGTGATAGAAAATTTTTGTTTTCCATGCTACGAAACCCTACAGTGGTATCAGAGCCGTGTCTATATGTAGATCTGTTGCACGAGTAGAACACAATGGTCATTGTGGGCGTTGATGCTTTTATTGTCGATTGCTTCTTGTGTACTTTGCATCTTGCGGTATGTTGGGATGAAGCGGCCCGGGCTAACCTTACATGACATCGTTCATGAGACTTGCTCCACGCTTGACATGCAACTTGTATTGCATAAGTGGCTTTATGGTGCGATTTCTCCTAGCATAGTTAAGATCCAATTTACAACGGGTGATCAACAATGCTAGTATCAATGTTGTGGTTCTTGTTCGTAAGTTAGAACGACACTTATTGAAAGCCCCAAACCACGTAAAATATGCAAAGAAAGTAGAGGCATCTAACTTTGTTTTGCAGGGGTGTGCAGTGATGTGATATGGCCATGATTTGTTGGAGATATGCCGTAGAGGCAATAATAAATATAGTTATTATTATATCTTTGTGTTTATGATAAATGTTTACATTCATGCTATAATAGTATTAACAAGGAAACCATTAATACTTGTGTGATTTGTAAACTCAATTTGAAGTCCCTAGTATAGCCTCTATACTTCACTAGCTTGTTGGTTGATTTATGATTGTGGTTTCCATATCATGAACATTGAGATGTTATCAACAACAAGATCATATCGTTAGGAGAATGATATGGTGGACATACTCCTATAGATAAGCATAGCATAAAAGATCAAGTCATTTCAATAGTTCAATTGCTATATGCTTTCTGATACATAGTAACCTAATTCCTTCGACCATGAGATCATGCATATCACCTTTACCGGATGGATGCTTTGATGACATCAAACACCACACCGTAACTGGGTGGCTATAAAAGTGGCATTAAGTGTTCAGAAAGTATTGGTTGAAACACATGGATCAAGAGTGGGATTTGTCCATCCACATGACGGATAGATATACTCTGGGCCCTCTCGGTGGAATGTCATCCAATTAGCTTGCAAGCATGTGACTTGGTCAAGGGATCACATATCACGGAGCGAGAAAGAGTACTTATCGATGCGAGGTTGAACTAGGTATGCGAGATACCGACGATCATAACCTCGGATAAGTAACATATCACGAGATAAAGGGAAATTGGTATCGTATGTAAGTGGTTCATTCGATCGCAAAGTAATCGTAGAAATATGTGGGAGCCATATGAATTTCCAGATTCCTCTATTGGTTATTGTTCGGGGAAGTGTCTCGATCATGTCCGCATAATTCACGAACCGTAGGAGACACACTTAAGGATTCGACGTTGTTTGAGTAGTTATGGTATTATGAGAAAGAGACGAATGTTGTTCGGAGTCTCGGATGGGATCCGGGATATCACGAGGTGATCCGGAATGGTCCGGAGAATAAGATTCATATAAGGAAAGTCCCGTTTCGGAGTTCGGGAATGATTCCGGTGTTTTCATCGGGAATGTTCTAGAAGGTTCCGGATTGTCCGGCACTCCGGGGGGGAAGGGGTACATGAATGTGTCATTACTCATTGAATGATTGCATCATGTACTAAGTGTTCTTGCTGTCCCAAATAAAGGATTAAATTGAATCCTAAAACAGAAAAGTCAAATGTCCAGTTTGAAAGTCAAACTGCCAAAACAAGAAACTGGAAACAAGCAAGAGGAGTTGGAACCAACCTGGAGGAGGAGTTGGACTCCTCCAGGCCGGCGCCAGCCCTAGGCCGAGTTGGGGAGGGACTCCCTCCCTCCCCTGGCGCGCCAAGGACCCCCCTCCCATAAAAGGAGGGGCAGGGCTCCTCCTAGAGACACAAGTTTCACCTCTAGATTTCCAGGTTTAGAGCCGTTTTGGTTTAGAGCTTCTAATTGCTTTAGCCAGCGGTTTAGAGCCTTCTAATTGGTTTAGAGCCTTCTAATTGGTGTGTCTAATTACTAGACCACTAATAGCCTCTCTCATAAGCTCCACCATACTCGCACTTGCTTAAGCGAAGCCTGCGGATCTCCCTCTACTTAGGTACCACGCCGTTGTCTTTTAGGAATCGCGAGAGAGTGCTACAACCTCCATTTTCTTTGGAACAAGGGAGAGGAAGGTCTTCACGTCGAGTCGAACGTGTGACCATCATGGGGCGCTAACGGAACGTGGCGCCGGAAGGATCGTCTACGCGATCTTGAGATCGGAAGTGTACGACTACATCACCCACGAGAATCTGCTCTCGTTAACCGCTTTGGAATCTTCGAGGGTGAGTTCCTCTATCGACTCGTTGCTACAATCTAGTAGATAGATCTTGGCTTGTTTGTTTGTATGCGATAGAAATTTTTTGTTTTCCATGCTACGAACCCCTACATGATTGTGATTATATTTGATGTATGCAATGTTCCTTATTGTAAGTTGGCAACCGGCAGGAGCCAGATGGTTGTCTTTATTTTATGTTAAGACCCGCGTGTCTATTCAAAGTAGTTGTAATAGTTGAAGACCGGTGGACGACAACCATGGAGAAGCGTCATTGACCTTGATGCAATGCCGGTGATGATGGAGATCATGTTCGTGCTTGAAGATGGAGATCGGAAGCATAAAGAATAAAGGCCATATCATATCACATATTATTGAATTGCATGTGATGTTAATCCTTTATGCATCTTGTATTGCTTGGTAGACGACGGTAGCATTATAAGATGACCCCTCATGCACATGAATTTCAAGTCATAAAGTGTTCACCCTTAGTTAGCACCGTTGCTAAAGCTTGTTGTTTCGAAGCACCACGTGATGATCGGGTGTGTTAGATTCCGCAAGTGTATACAACGTGAGCAAGCCAGATTTGCTCATGCGGAAACTTAGGTTTGATCTTGACGAGCCTAGCATGTACAGACATGGTCTCGGAACACGGATCACCGAAAGGTAAAGCATGAATCATATGGTAGATATGATGAACATGACGATTGTTCGCCATTGAAACTATATCAACTCTCGTGATGATCGGTGTTGATGTAGTGGATTTGGTTCGTGTGATCACTAAAACAATGTGAGGGATGTTGTTTTGAGTGGGAGTTCACCTAGTTTAATTTCATTATAAATTTGAACTCAATTTGTCATAAACTTAGTCTAAACTATTGCAAATATGTTGTAGATCAATGGCAGCCCCTACCATCAATTTTAATGCGTTTCTAGAGAAAGAAAAGTTGAAAACAATGGAAGCAACTTCGCGGATTGGTTCCGCAATTTGAGGATTGTCCTCACATTTGGTAATTTGACCTATGTCTTTGGATGCACATTGGGTGACCCACTGCGGTGATGCTTCCGATGAAGTAAAGAATGTTTACCTCGCTCGGAAGAATCGGTACTCCATAGTTCGGTGTGCTATCTTGTATGGTTTGGAATCGAGCTTGAGAAAAGGTTTGAGAATTCAGACCCATATGATATTGTCGAGGATCTCAAATTGATCTTTGAGACTCATGCGGAAATTGAAAGTTATGAGGCTTACGAAAAGTTCTTTAAGCGCAAGATGGAAGAGGGAAGCTCGTCGGTGAGCATGTGCTTAAGATGTGCAGGCATAAACAAACTTCAAAGCTTGGGTATAGTGATTCCTAATGCTTGGGATTTACCGTGTCCTCCAATCACTACCACCAAGTTACAAGAACTTTGTGATGAACTACAACATGAGAACATGAACAAGCGGTTGCGAACTTTGCTATGTTAAAGTCTGCGAAGTGGAGATCAAGAAAGAGCACCAAGTGTTGTTGGTCAATAAGACCACCAAATTCAAGAAAGGCAAGTCTAAGAAGAAGGACACTTCAAGAAGGGTGGTAAGAAAGTTACCACGTGAAGAAGACCAAGGCTGGACCCAAGCGATCTTGAGTGCTTTCTTGCAAGGGAGAAGGTCCTCGGCGGAATTGCCCAAAGTACTTGGCGGATCTCAAGAACGGCAACATCAAGAAGAAAGGTATATCGATATACATGTTATTGATGTGTATCTCACTAGTACTCGTAGTAGTGCACGGGTATTTGATCTTGGTTCGGTTGCTCATATTTGTAACTCAAACAGTCTTTGCGAGAATAAACGGAAGCTAGCGGAGAACGAGGTGACGATGCGCATGGGAAACGGATCAAAGGTTGATGTGATCGCGGTCGGCACGCTACCCCTTCATCTACCATCGGGATTAGTTTTATACTTAAATAATTGTTATTGCGTTGAGCATGAACATTATATCTGGATCTTTTTTATTGCGAGACGGTTACTTGTTTAAGTCCGAGAATAATGGTTGTTCGATTTATATGAGTAATATGTTTTATGTACATGCACCTTTGATAGATGGTCTATTCTTATTGAATCTCGATAGTGGAAATACACATATCAATAACATTGAGGCTAAACGTTTGAAATCAAGCGATAATTCGACCTATATGTGGCACTGTCGTCTTGGTCACATTGGAGTGAAACGTATCAAGAAACTCCATTCTGATGGACTTCTTGAATCACTTGATTTTGAATCACTTGAAAGATGCGAAGCATGTCTGATGGGAAAAATGACTAAGACTCCATTTTCTGGTATGATGGAGCGAGCTACGGACTTATTGGAAATCATACATACCGATGTGTGTGGTCCAATGAGTGTAGCATCGCGCGGTGGTTATCGTTACGTTCTTACCTTCACGGATGACTTTAGTAGATATGGGTATATCTATTTCATGAAACATAAGTCCAAAACTTTCGAGAAGTTTAAGGAGTTTCAAAGATAGGTAGAGAATCAACGTAACAAGAAGATTAAGTTTCTACGTTCTGATCGTGGAGGTGAATATCTAAGTTACGAGTTTGGCGAGCATTTGAAGAAATGCGGAATACTTTCCTGATTGACACGCCGAACACCACAGTAATGGTGTGTCGAACGTAATCGAACTCTCTTAGATATGGTTCGTTCTATGATGTCACTTACATTTACGCTATCATTTTGGGGTTATGCATTAGAAACACCGCATTCACTTTAAATAGGGCACCGTCTAAATCCGTTGAAACGACACCGTATGAATTATGGTTTGGGAAGAAACCTAGATTGTCGTTCCTTAAAGTTTGGGGATCTGAAGCCTATGTAAAGAAGTTACTGATAGGACAAGCTTGAACCCAAAGCGGAAAAATGCGTCTTCATAGGATACCCGAAGGAAACTATTGGGTATACCTTCTATCATAGATCCGAAGGCAAAATCTTCGTTGCCAAGAATGGATCCTTTCTAGAGAAGGAATTCCTCTCGAAAGAAGTGACTGGAATGAAAGTAGAACTCGACGAGGTTGTCGAACCTTCTCTCGAAATTGCGAGTAGCGCAGCACCGGAAGAAGTTCCTGTGGTGCCTACACCAATTAGAGAGGAAGCTAATGATGATGATCATGAAACTTTGGTTGAAGTTGCTACAAAGCCTCGGAGGTCAACGAGAACTCGTACCACTCCAGATTGGTATGATCTCGTTATGAGTGGACAACACCGATGACCCCGAGACATATGAGGAAGCAATGATGAGCCCAGATTCCAATAAATGGCAAGAAGCCATGAAATCCGAGATTGGATCCATGTACGAAAACCAAGTATGGACTTTGGTGGACTTACCGGATGGCCGGAAGGTCGAGAGAACAAATGGATTTTCAAGAAGAAAGCAGATCTTGATGGTAATGTTATCTATAAAGCTCGACTTGTCGCAAAAGGGTTTCGACAAATTCAAGGAGTTGACTACGATGAGACTTTCACCGGTAGCAAAGCTAAAGTCTGTGAGGATTATGTTAGCAATCGCTGCATATTATGATTATGAGATATGGCAGATGGATGTCAAAACAGCATTCCTCAATGGAGATATTGATGAAGAGTTGTATATGATGCAACCCAAAGGTTTTGTCGATCCTAAAGATGCTAACAAGGTATGTAAACTTCAACGGTCCATCTATGGATTGAAGCAAGCATCCGGAGTTGGAATCAACGCTTTGATAAGGTGATCAAAAGTTTTGGTTTTATACAAACTTATGGAGAAGCTTGTATTTACAAGAAAGTGAGTGGGAGCTCTGTAGCATTCTTAATACTATATGTGGATGACATATTGTTGATTGGGAATGATGTAGACCTTCTTAATAGTGTCAAGGAATATTTGAATAATAGTTTTTCAATGAAGGATCTTGGCGAAGCAGCTTACATATATTAGGCATAAAGATTTACAGAGATAGATCGAAACGCCAAATATCATTGTCACAGAGTACATATTTGGACAAAGTTCTAAAGAGGTTTGGAATGGAAGAAAGCAAGAAAGGGTTCTTGCCCATGTTGCCCAATACGACCTTGAGTAAAACTCAAAGTCCGACATCGGCATAAGATAGAGAAAGGATGAGTAAGACTCCCTATGCCTCAGCCATAGGATCTCTAATGTATGCCATGCTATGTACTAGACCCGACATTGCATATGCTGTTAGTTTAACTAGCAGATATCAAAGTGATCCAGGAGTGGATCATTGGACAGCGGTCAAAAACATCCTTAAGTACTTGAGAAGAACTAAGGATATGGTTCTTTCTTATGGAGGTGATGAACAACTCGTTGTTGACGATTACATCGATGCTAGTTGGAACACCGATCCGGATGATTCTAAATCACAATCTGGATACGTATTTATTTTGAATGGTGCAGCAGTTAGCTGGAGGAGTGCAAAGCAAAGCGTTGTGGCGAGATCTTCAACTGAATCGGAATACATGGCTTCTTCGGAGGCTTCACAAGAAGCGATATGGATGAAAGAGTTCATTACAGAGCTGGGTGTGGTTCCTAGTGCGCTGGACCCAATGTATATCTACTGTGATAACATGGGCGCCATAGCCAATGCGCAAGAACCAAGGTCACACAAGAAGCTGAAGCACATCAAGCTGCGTTTTCACGCTATTCGAGAACATATCCAGGATGGGGATATAAAGATTTGCAAAGTACACACAGATATGAATGTGGCGGATCCGTTGACTAAACCTCTCCCGGGGGCAAAACATGACCAACACCAAACTGCCATGGGTGTTCGGTATATTACCATGTAATCTATATTAGATAACTCTAGTGCAAGTGGGAGACTGTTGGAGATATGCCCTAGAGGCAATAATAAATATAGTTATTATTATATCTTTGTGTTTATGATAAATGTTTACATTCATGCTATAATAGTATTAACAAGGAAACATTGATACTTGTGTGATTTGTAAACTTAATTTGAAGTCCCTAGTATAGCCTCTATACATCACTAGCTTGTTGGTTGATAAATGATTGTGGTTTCCCTATCATGAACATTGAGATGTTATCAACAACAAGATCATATCGTTAGGAGAATGATATGGTGGACATACTCCTATAGATAAGCGTAGCATAAAGATCAAGTCATTTCAATAGTTCAATTGCTATATGCTTTCTGATACATAGTAACCTAATTCCTTCGACCATGAGATCATGCATATCACCTTTAGTGGATGGATGCTTTGATGACATCAAACACCACACCGTAACTGGGTGGCTATAAAGGTGGCATTGAGTGTTCGGAAAGTATTGGTTGAGACACATGGATCAAGAGTGGGATTTGTCCATCCATATGACGGATAGATATACTCTGGGCCATCTCGGTGGAATGTCATACAATTGGCTTGCAAGCATGTGACTGGCTCACAAGGGATCACATATCACGGGAACGAGAAAAGAGTACTTATCGGTAACGAGGTTGAACTAGGTATGCAGAGATACCGACGATCATAACCTCGGATGAGTAAACTATCGTGAGACAAAGGGAAATTGGTATCGTATGTAAGTGGTTCATTCGATCGCAAAGTAATCGTAGAAATATGTGGGAGCCATATGAATTTCCAGATTCCTCTATTGGTTATTGTTCGGAGAAGTGTCTCGATCATGTCCGCATAATTCACGAACCGTAGGGAGACACAATTAAGGATTCGACGTTGTTTGAGTAGTTATGGTATTATGAGAAAGAGACCGAATGTTGTTCGGAGTCTCGGATGGGATCCGGGATATCACGAGGTGATCCGGAATGGTCCGGAGAATAAGATTCATATAAGGAAAGTCCCGTTTCGGAGTTCGGGAATGATTCCGGTGTTTTCATCGGGAATGTTCTAGAAGGTTCCGGAATGTCCGGCACTCCGGAGGGGAAGGGGTACATGAATGTGTCATTGCATATTGGAATGATTGCATCATGTACTAAGTGTCCTTGCTGTTCCAAATAAAGGATTAAATTGAATCCTAAATTGAAAAGTCAAATAGCTAGTTTGAAAAGTCAAACGGCTAAAATTGGAAAGAGGAAAAGAGGAAGGAGTGGGAAACCGAGTTGGGGAGGAGTTCCCTCCTCCAACCGGCGGCCCACCTCCAAGCCGAGTTGGGGAGGGACTCCTCTCCCTTGGCGCGGCCCCTCCACCTATATAAGGAGGGCAGGCCCTCCTCTAGACACACAAGTCCCTCACCAAACCCTAGAAAGCTGCACCTCCATGGCCGCCGCCACCACCTAGGGTTTGCCCTAGCCGCCGACTTGGGGGTCCCCGGAACCCCAGCTTCCGGCTCTAGCCCCTCCTCCTTGGTGTGTTTAAACCCTAGATCGCCGAGGAGCTCTCTCATACTCCACCATACTCGCTCCGGCTTAAGGCCTCTGGGATTTCCCTCTACTTCCTACCACGCCTGCTCTGCCGAATCGCGAGGAGAGTGCTACAACCTCCGCTTCTTTGGAACAAGGGAGAGGAAGGTCTTCACGAGTAACGCGTGTGACCGATCAGGGAGCGCCTTTAACGCAGCGCCGGAAGGATCGTCTACACGATCTTGAGATCGGGAAGAGTACGACTACATCACCCACGAGAATCCGCTCTCGTTAAACACTTTGGAATCTTCGAGGGTAAATTATTCCATCGACTCGTTGCTACAATCTAGTAGATAGATCTTGGCTTGTTTGTTTGTATGCGATAGAAAATTTTTGTTTTCCATGCTACGAAACCCTACATGGAGATCTACCTTGTATTCGTTTTCCGCTGTGTACTTGAATAGATAATGTAAATTCTGGATCATATTCGTTGTATTTATGATGCACAGTTATATTTGGTATCTTTTTGTACTGTGTGTGCCAGTGAACCGATCCAGGGATTGGCACTATACACATGAACTCAGCCTTATCAGGCGAGGGTGTTACAAAATTTGTGGCAGCTCATATGTGTTTGAGCCCATATTTATGGCAACTCACATGGGAGTGGAGTGAGAGCTAAAGTTTATTCCCACATGGGTAGTTGAAGAAGATTTGCACCACCTTATAAGGTGGAGTGTTGCACCACTTTGTAAGTGAATGGCAATAAGAGAGATACACGCGTACGGTCCTCCTCCGACGATGCCGCTTGCCCGCCCGCCCGCCCGCTCGTCACGACGTGCGCGCCGCGGTTTGCGGGAATCTCGCCGAGCCGAGCTTTATTTTGCTGCTCAGGAAAATTGTGTGGTTTTGACAGACGTGTCAAATGGTTAGCTTATTCGGGTCGCTCCCGGATCGTGGGCTACTATAACCGACCCGAACATGCGCAACATGGACTCGGCCCACGTTCGCCTCCGTTAGAGTTTCCTGAGCCGCTCTATATAAAGTCCTGCGCGGCTACCGCCACAATACCACCGGAAAAACCAATCTAGGGTTTTGACATCCTCTCTGCTTGCGCCGCCACCGTAGTCTACTCCATCCTGGTTGCCGGCGATCGGGAGAGCAGGTCTCCGGAACCGCTCATCTTTGAGATCCTGTACTGGAGAGGGCGAATAAGGTTTTTGGAAAGCACTCCGCGTGACTGCTCAAGTTCGTCATTACGGCGCGTCTTCCCGGTCGTCAATTCGGAGATCGTGCTCGTCGTCTTTAATGTCGGCTTCTTCGACAGTCTACTGCAAACGCTGCACCAACAACGACTTCATCGGCAACCGATCAGTACGTATACCGTCATCAGATCTGTTGCTTTACTATGGTTGTTAATGCGTATACTCTGCTACTGTTCATGTTGATAAATACATGTTAGAGGTTCACGTGATTGTAGCTGTTGTTTTCATGATTTATATTTTAAAATTAATCGTGGAAATTATGCCTAATAATCCAACAGCCTCGCCCTCTACCTCGCTGATTTCGGCACCTGCGCGGCTCCTGGGATCGACGTCGAACTTGCCGTCGCCGCTGACTACCTCATGTCCCAGCCGCCGTGCGTCGGTCCCAGCTCTTCCCGCCAGAGCTCCGCAAAAACATCGTCGGCGCCTGCCGACTGAGTCCTTTGCCTCCGCGCACCTGCTTCCACAAAGAACCGCAGACCCTTCTTTGTTCGTTGGCGTGCTTGCTCTGCACTGGCCTGCACCATAGTCCTTGATCACTCTTGCGGAGAGAGGAGGCACATGGGTATGCCGTTTGTCCTCATTCATTCACCCCATGAATGAGGGCAGGTCAGCTTACACGCTTCAGAGAGAGAAGGAGCAACGCTGATGGTGGGTTGTTGGCTTGGAATAGAGACGGGAGAGGGGAGTAGAAGGTTGGCGATTTTTTTGGAAATCAACCCGCAGTTAATCACTTGTGTGCCCGGACGTTCTCTCAAAACATCAACGTGAGCGTTTACCAAATGAACAGACGGATGAATGATGCAAATCAACGAGAGGGGAAGGAGGAGGAGCAGTGCTGATATGGTGGGTTGCTCGATCGAGGACATGTTCTGTCCTCTGTCCTCTCTCGCTCCGTAGCAGCGCTGCAGCAGGTTGGACCGGCAAGTTGGTGACGCTTTAAGAGCGAGCTCGTGCCGGCTCTCTTCTCTTGATGTCTCTTTGTGCGTCTCCATCTCCTGCAAGCTCCAAGACCTGCATCCACAAAGCCACCAGCCGGCAAGTTCAGGGGTAGCAAGGCGCAGACACTAGGCATGTGCAGCATACACACTCATTGAGAAATTGTTTGTTAACTGATCTATAGTATTTTTTTCTCATTTGAGAATAAAGAATATATAATCCATAATTCATTAGTTGATGATCCCTTGTGTTGTAGCAGTCAATTGGATTCCATGCTATGATGGAAATTTTAGAGAAACTTACCTTTTCTAGACTTTGATATAATATACAAGCTGCTAGAAGCACCTGGTTTGATTTATAAGAGAAATAGTCATTTCTTTTGACTGTTGTACTATCTTCGTTTCGGTTTACAAGTAGCTCACATATATCTAGATCATCAATTTGACCACTAAAATATTAAATTTGTAGCACAAAAATTATATTATTCGAAAATATATAACATCTAAAGTTTCTAATGGTAAAACTTTTGTGCTATAAAATTAATATTTTAATGGTTAAATTGACGATCTAGGTATACACGCGTGACTTGTAAACCAAAACGGAGAGAGTAGCATAAAATATTACTACTTAAAACAAAGTAATGATAATACATATTATTTAATTGTTATGCATTTCCCCGGCTCCAGAATGTTCAGAAGTAAACCAGTTTACATTATGAAAAATAAGATACCATCAATGAGGTGGTTGCACTACCATGCATGTCCGTCATGCACTGCGACAGAGATCGGTCGATCAATCCACCATGCCTAACGTCTAATTGTCGTCCTTTGTGAAGATTAAGCACGACCCATATCATCACGACATACTTATATTTATAAATAATGGCTACGCCTTGCTACGAGAATTGGCAAATCATAAAAGGAAAAAAATCAAAAAAATCCAAGTGTAGAAGATGAGGTGAAGAGATCACCAAAAAACAATGATTTTCAGGCTTGCCAACGTTCCTTTTGTTGAGAGACTACGTAGTGCAAATCATAAAAGGTAACTATTATTATATCAACCACTATATATTTTAGTGTTCAGACAACAGTAGACTACGTAGTGCAAATAAAAAACGGTAAAGAAAATTCTAACTATCATTATATCAATCACTATATATTTTAGTGTTCAGACAACGATCGATGACGAATAAGCTATAGGCTTGCCAGCGAGAGGACGAAAATGTTTAACATGAGTACGAGGAAGGTCGTAGTGCACGGGTGAGCGTCATGACCGTACCAGGTGCTCGCGGTATCAAGGCGCTACATCAAGGGTGACAAGAGTAACAATATCTGGCTTAGTTCATAGTTTGACATATAGTACTCGCATTTAGATGTCCATGATACCTCGCAAAGGTTTCTTAAAAAAATTAATAAAATTAGTATATCTTAGCAACGCACGGGCATTTAACTATATAATTTATGTTGAGTTGTTTTTCGTCCGCCCTCTCTTACTTCGTCCGTCGTGTTGGCCTTCGTCCGTCGCGTGGGTGCAGGAGAGCACAGTCCGGATAGAAATCTTGTTCAATCACTTACCAAAAACGGTCCTCAATGTTCCATATTTGTTGTATGTACTGTTCCCGCTTTTCTATTCATCCGTTGGAGAGCATCGCGTCGATTGATCTGGCCTGCAACAAGTTCCCCGATCCCCGACTTCTCTCTGGTCACCTGCTTGCCTCTCCGCTATCTCCTCCCTCCCTGGCTGACGCGCCTCCCTCCTTGGTTCTGCTCCGCTGCTGGTCGCCCGTGCAACCTCGCCGCTTGTGCCCGCGAGATCCACTGCAGGATCCGCCTCGTCCCCGGTCCCCTGCACTGCGCCATTGTCACCATCGCTGCTGATCTTCTTTAGGTGTACCTGCTGTTAGTGCTACAGGAGAAAGACAATCCATCCGGTGGAAAAGATGTTTACAGAAGTGAGGATTAAATCCATGGAATGGAACCGTGGGTCGGTGGAGAGTAAGTTTCGTGTTTAATGCGAAGCATTTAGATATCTAAAATAGATGGAATCTTGAGGACAAGGTCCGTTCATGACTGTAATTAGCTCATGTACATTTTGTTTATGAACGGGTTATGGAATGGAAGAGGAAGAGGACCGGTTATGAGTTGGGCTGAAATAGGCCTTTCTTTTTGTCTCGTTTAACTTTTCTTTCTCTTTTTCTATCTTCATTTCTATACTAGGGTTTTGCTATCTGACACAAGTTTAGAAATTATTCAAAAAATAAACCAGCAATTTCAATAAAACAATGTAGTCATATTAGACTCTTAATAATATATTTTCCTATCCATTTTTTCTATAAAATCATTTTATCCCCCTCACCCCCATCGGTGTTAATCGCCGTCGTTCGGTTGAGGCCGCGTTCTTCATTGGGGAGCGAGGCCCCCTCCCGATGGTCCACCCCCAATCGAGGCGCCCTCGCGCCCTCCCCGGTCGGCGGAAAGCGGGTGGCAGAGTGGCGTCATGGGGCCGGGGTCGAAATTCTCGAGAGGTTCCGCGAGATTCGGCGAGAGAGGCTCTCGGAGAGGTGCCATGGTGGACGAGGCGGCGCGGCATGGGAGAAGCAGCTCAAACCGCACGTCCACCAGCCACCCATAGACCACCAAACCATTGCACGATGCCCAGCGCCACAATTATTGACGGCCGCTTTCGCCTCGGGTGAGCCAAGCGTCTGCGCCCAAGCGCCAACCAGCCAGACCGACAGTTCGATCATCCGCATGGCCCTGACGAATGAGAGCGGTGCCAAGCGGCCATGATGGCATTTATCCATGGTACCGGTCATTTTCTTCTATTTTTTTCCATTTTGAGTTTTGATTCGTTGCAATTATTCAGGTCCCTTTGGATTTGAGATTTTTTGGGGGAATGAGGGGCGAAGGGTCGGCGCGGAACCGGAAGAGGGAGCGGGAGGGGGCCAGGGAGGCAGCCGGGCGATGGGGAGGAGCGGCGGTACCCTAGATGACCGTGACCAGAGCCAGAACGAGCTAGAGCCATCCTAGATCGTACTGTAATTGTAAACCTAAGAATTCAGTAATTTCTTCTCAAGAAATGGATCGATCTTGAGAGAGAAGATTTGTTCAAGCATTCTATTGTTTCATTGCATTCAAGAATTGCTGCATGATCATTTGTATTTTTGGATTCTAATTTATCTTACGAGGTACGTGAATTAAAGAAGGAGGAGGTTAGATTTTGAGATTGAGAGGTTCAGAAAGGCCCGCCTTTGCATTGATCAGAAATTCATGTTATGATGTCGCAGTGTATGAGTGTTGAGGTGTTGAGAGCTGGCTCTGCGCCCGTGTGCGGCTCCACAGTGCGCTCTTGGTCTCTTTTGATCTTATTGGATTTATTCTCTTCTTTTCCTCTCTCTCTTTCAGGTTCTTGCCTTTGCCTCTTCTCTTAGTTCTATTTTTGCCTTATATATTATATATAAAATTACAGTTTTTATCTTTATTAGAAGATATAGAACTTTAATATTGATAATTTAAAACTTTTTCTGAAATTGGAATGAATGAGAGCTGATTTGTAATTGAATTGATTTGTAATTGGTATTTAATAAACCCTATTAAGTTGAAGCCCTACATCCATCGTCTCCCTAATCCGCCATCCGCAATCCATATTCAACCAAAACAAAACCAATTCTTTCTTTGTTTAGTTTGTTATGATGAATGGCTTCAGTGTAGGTCACAAGTTTTATGTTAGTAACCAAACAAGCAAAAAAAAAAACAATGACCCTGACCAACTGGCAACTCGCGCGAAAGAAAGACAAGACCAAGCAAAAAACAAATGAAAATAAATTTGGAAGTTGCCTTCAAGTTGGGAGTTTGTGTTGAGTTTGTGTCTATCAGAATGCGTTGTTCCATTTCTTGTAACTATTTAGCCTGCCTATTTAGGATATTAATATAGAGATATATATGCTTATGTGTTATATGTTGTTATGTTATGTTAAAGAAAAAAAAAAATTGGTGAAATTACATATTGTTAATCTCCTCACAAATATCACATATTACACTTTTGAACAATATGATTAATATGATTATGGGAGGAGAAGCGGATTACTTATCTCTGGCGGGTTCTTTTGTTTTTTAATGTCGTGCACGACACGATTAGAGCGGTTATTGATGTGTTTGCCATCTATTGCGATGAGGTTAGTATCCTCAGTCTCAGATAAAGCATAATGGTTTGTAGCTAAATAAATTCATAATCAACTACCATAATGATGACCTTTTCTTTTCAAGAAATTATTTTACTTTCCTAGCAGCATTTTTTTTTTTTGCCGTGAACAAGCATATGGCATTTTAATAGTTTGTGGTAAATCCATTATGAACTTTATAAATTCCCTAAATAAATTTTTTATTGTAAATTCCCATAACATTTGTATAGATCCAAAATGAATATGCAATACATTTAAATAATTTCCAACTATATTATGAGAATGTCATATTATTCTCTCCTCTTTTATTTTATTCTCTATTTGGAAATTAATTTAAATATGTTTAAAATCCAAAATGCAACAAAAATTCCAAAATGGAATATTTATCCAACATGCTTATTAATAATGGGAAAGTCATATTATTCGGAATTGATGCAGTATGTGCTAATATGGATTTGCTATTGTTTTGCAAGAAACTAACACCACGGTGGTCGTTTCTTTTGGCATATCGAATCCTGACTGTATATTTATGAATTTTCACAAATCATATTTACATGTGAGATAAGAAACAAAAATTTAGTGAACCGTGGCAACGCACGGGTATTTGGCTAGTCTATCTATCTATCTACTAATTTCTTCTCAGGTAGGTTCGTCTCTATTGAATTTCCGTCCGATTTTTTTTTGCCCCTGGGTTTTGATCCTAATTACCGGTAGTGCCACCGCAAAGTCAAAGAAAATGGTGTTTTCTTCTCTGCCTCTACCGAATCGATCGACACATCCCGTTGGACAGGATAAGCAGCGGAGTTCACGGGGAGGAGAGGCCGCAGGGCCCCCACCGGAGTCGTCGAGCTCCTCATGTGCCTCCGCTCCCGATGGACAGGACAAGAGGTGGCAACGGCAGGCTCCCACGTCGGAGGGGTCCTGTCCAGCAAGGCCTTGGTCGATCACTGCAGGAGGCGTGTTAGCCTGCATAGTGGAGCTTGAGGGCGAGGCCGGATGAGTTTCATCCGCGAGGTGGAGTAGAGGGGCGGGGAACGACGAGGCGGCATGCTGAGCAGGTAAGCGGGACGGTGGCGACCGTGCGGTGAGAGGTGGAGGTGGCAACAGACGTGGGAGGAGGCGACGGCGCTGGGACTCTGGGAGCTCGCGCACCAAGATGTTGTCAATGGGCGAGAAGAAGTGCGGGGGTGGAGCTCGCCGGCCCGGTGGGATTGCATACGAACGCGGAGGTGGCTGGGATGCGCACAACGGAGGGGCCGCAACGGCCACGCCGAAGGTTCCGGAGCGTATCCTACTTCCAGCAACTTCCTCCAGTTGAACGCCCTTCCCGGCCTCCTTGTGCTGGTGAAACAAGTGCAACATCGCAGGGACTGCCGGATCTGGCCGCCGGAGGCACTAGGGGAAGATGCTATGTGATCGATTTGGTTGGATTTTATACCAACGAGGAAACGAAGGAAGAAGACGAGTTAGTAATTTAGGGGATTTCCTTGACTAGGTACCGTGCACGAAGGCGAGAGGGAGCTTTTTTCCTTCTTCTTTTGAGCACCACGTGAGGGAGCACTTGAGCGGTTAGGGCAGGTCTGACACCATATTATGGCTAAAATTGGTCTTTAAGCATTTTAGGATTTTCTGTGTGCTATAGCAAATATTGGGATCCATCTTATTGCCTACTCCTGGAATAAGAAAGGTGAAGGAAAATATATAAATTATTAATATAGAAAAACAAATGCCTAATCATCAAACATGATAGAAACAATTAATCCCTCCGTTTCAAAATATAAGATGTTTTATATTTCTGAAGAAAATATATTTAGACTTTTTTAGTATATAGATTCGCTTCAAATCTAAGCGTGCGTTTGGTTCTGAACCATAGCGTGTATGGGATGGGATCGTCCCTCTTATGGATGCGTTTGGTAGCGAAAGAGCTGGATGGGACCATCCCCGAGTCAAGAATATTCGCCAAAGATTCGGGATGGACTGATCCGCTGAAATCGGCCGGATCGCTCGTCTCACTTCCTCCTGCTATTGTGTACTACCACTCTAGCGTTACCTCCTTCTCTCCCCTGCCATATCTCATCTCACCCCCGGCAGGACCCATCTCTCAGCTCTCCAACTCGTGAAACTTGTCCCTCTCAGAAACCCTACTTCCTCTCACTTGTAGGCGGCGGCGTGATTTCCCTGGAGAAATAATCGGCGGCGGCGGTGGCTGGTGTCCTCCTCCTCTGACTGCACCTCTCGTCGCCTCCCTTCTCCTGCTGGTCGCACAACACGGGTAGGCATGGAGGGCCTGGGGTGAACCAGAGGTTGGAGGAAGAGGGAAAAGCAGGGGACGAGACAAGGAGAGCTCGTGCGTGACGCCGACAACAAGCAGCAGCACTTCACCGTCTTCTCTTTTTTGATCTATACAATCCTCCAACGAGAGCACGTCCGTGACATCAATATTTCTCTGCTCTAAACAGTCCCAAGGATCTGATCATTACCTTGATTGGGCTATGTGAAAAATCATTATTTGGATGTGAATTTGATCTAGTAAGTTGATGCCACCGTGAAGTCAAACTTTTGTTTTCCATTGTAGATGAACAAGGGGCAGAAGACGTTAGTTTTTTTGTGTTGCATGATGCTTATGATTCTAGTTCTCGCTAATATTTGTCAGTCCAAGTAATTCTTATACTACCTGACTTGTTGCAAAAATATGGGGGTACTCTCACCGAACAGCTGCGAAGGTTATCACAACCCACTTGCACGTGTCATCCACCATCCCAACAGCCTCTATGCCTAAATCCAAACAGAAAATGGGATCATCCCGAAACTGAATCATCCCGTCCACAAAAAACTGGATGGTCCATCCCATCCCTAGTAGACCACAAAGCAAACGGACGCTAAGTGAACCCACATACTAAAAATAGTCTAGATGTATTTGTTTCACAAAGCTAAAACATCTTATATTTTAAAACAGAGAGAGTATATATTGGTTGGAAAATAAAGCCGTTAGAATATATGGTCCGATATTTGAGTGATCAGTCAGAGACTCCCTAAATACATATGGTCCCATAAATAAATAAACGAGAGGTAAAATAGAGGATATGACGGATTCTATTACTAGAATATTTCATTACACTATATTATGATAATAAAATAGCAACTACTTTATAGCTTTACAAAATGTAGGAACGAGGAACCCTTGCTTGATGCATCCGGAACAAACCTACCATGAGCTCAACTCAAATAATATTGGTTGCCCTGAAGCGATGAAAGGCTCTCAGAAAACACATTAACAATCTCCTGGTCGGCGTCGATGCATCTAGGTTTCTTAGATGGCTCGACAATTTGACGATGGAAAAGGCGCGGAGAAAGGTGGTGGTGCGTCTCTGGACAACACCACCAAGGGTAAGTGTGGGGATGTGTTACTATGTCAGCAACGACAATCAAGGGTTCTGACATTTGGAAAATTTATAGGAAAATTAGGGGCTCGATAAAAGAGGGCGACTTAGAAAATTGTCAAGGTTTTTCAAGTGGATTGAATTTCTTGCATGTTAGTTTCTACTATATCTTCTCATATTTTCTTGATTTAAGTTTTTGTTGTGATTTATTATATGTACGCTTTGTAGTTACATACTTACATGCACACTATATTTTTTATGTGCTTCAACTAAGGTAAAATTTTCATGTTTTAGAATACTCTATTACTATCTTTTTCATAGAAGTGAATTTTCACATGGGTTATAATAACATGTTTTATGAGAAAAAAATCTAGATCGTGGCAACGCACGGACATTCATCTAGTCTAGTCTAGTATCTAATCTTCTCTATCTATCTATCTATCTATCTATCTATCTATCTATCTATCTATCTATCTACTATATAATTTTGATTGAGCATGTTTTCATCACCCTGGTCTTTCGTTCGTCGCGGTAGATCACCGTATGCAGACCGGTTTCTTTTCCGATCTTGCTGTCGTCACCTTGGTCTTTCTTCCGTAGCGGTAGGTCACCGTATGCAGGCCGGTTTCTTCCCAGATGGTGTTGTCCCGTTGGTTCCTCAAGTGGCCTCCTGGTCCCAGCCCGAGCTAGCCCGTGATAAAATGGTAGGTACACATTAACACTCCAGTACAAATTTGAGCAAGAAAATCAAGCAAGTAAACGTTTAAATTTTATCGTGAAATTTCACAGAACAGTAATTGAACTATATATGAATCCATTCCAATGAATAGAATCAACAATTAAGAACCTCAATTTTTCACTATTTTCACTTACACTAACCCTTAGGGTCTTGATTCTTTCCAATAGTTTGTGGTAGCAATTTTTTTTTTTGAAATTTAGAAGATTTTAGATATGCATAATAGTTTGGATATGGGTTTCCTGGGAGTGTGGTCGAGCTCGTTCGCCTGCCCCACCCCTAGCAGATGGATTGCTAGCTTGTAACAAGCTCCACACACACCAGCCCAACTCCCTCTTGATAAAAAAAATAACCGCGAGCTGGGCTGGACCGAGCCAAGCGGGTGGGCTTTTGGCCCGCAACGGTCTAGGATTTTGGGCTCGGCTCGATCCTTGACTATCTCGGGCCGAGCCCAGCTCGAGGCGAGCAGGCGCTAGACCGGGCACGAGCATCATCGGTATAGCTCCGCGGTCGGATGTCTGGCGCCGAAGCTCCTCCAAAGGATGAGCCCGTCAGGGAACCGCACCCGCAGGACACACGCCTCCTCGCCCTTTCACGACTCGCCGTCCTGGTCTTGGGCATCTTCACTGGACGTTGTTGTCTCTAGGTTGTCATGGCATGGGTTGGCGGCAGGAGGTGCAGAGTGGTTGTCGTTTCCGCTTCACATGGTAGGGAGGTAGCGAAGGCCGTGCCGAGATCCTCCATCTGGACTAGCTACCCGGAAGGAGGCTGGTCCGTCAGGTTGCTGGCTTGTTGTTGCCGGGCATGGCGGTGAAGGCGACGAGCTTCGCCATCTCCATACGTGCCCCGCACATCGATGAATGACCGACTTAACCTTGCGCGATCTTGGGCTACGCTTGGCCGCATAGACCAAAGTGGTGGCCTTCAAGAAGTAGGAGGGATCGAGCGCGGTGAGGGACGTCGACGTCCACCACCGGCGAAGGCTCCAGTCGCTGAAGGGTAGACCCAGGAGGCCAGGAAGCACTCGAATGGGTAGAAAGAGGAGTTCTGGGTGTGGGATGTGCCGGCCGAGGACATGGCGTGATTCCAAGGGGCCCATGATCTTGCTGGTGTCATTGACGTGCGTGTAATAATGATCTGGTGTGCACGTACTATACATATGACAGTGAGATGCTGATTTTTGTCTAGGATTTAGGAATGCAATATATGTGTGGTTTTTATTTTCTACTCGTCGTGTTATTATTGTTAATGCAAAGTGTGGCACATAATCTATATAGAATGAGCTGATACCAACATGGTGTACTATTAGAACCTTGAAGCCTTCGACCCTGATCTGTATTCTGAACCAACCCAATGGCCCAAGTTAAATCTTGTGCAGTTCACCTTAGAATTACCATCTGAATGTGATAGCTATGAGAGAGGGATAAAAGGATGGAGACAAACAGGTGAATAGCATAGATCAATGATTCGCTAGTACTTTTTCATATAACTAGGTGAATGTTCGTGCGTTGCCACGGGAAAACAAGACATGGGGAAATATAATTTTATTTTGTTGAGCGCCACATGCAGTACGACTTGTAGTTTTTGAATACCCTATTGTATACATTGGAATTATTATACTTCTTCGGAACCCCTCAAACCAACATGTGTTCATTTTTGTCCTTATTACACTTTTCACCATGTAATGTCTGTGTGTCGCTTCATGGAAATTCGTTTGTACTACGAGATAGCCAAATAATACTTCCTCTGACTCATATTAGTTGACTCAAATTTGTCTAGATTCATATGTATCTACTCAAGTTTTAGTGCTAAATACATCCGAATCTAAACAAATTTGAGTCAACTAATATGGATCGGAGAGAGTAATTTTTTCTTTGGTTAAAACATAATTCTGTAAAAAAATATAATTCAACAGGTCATATGTATAGAAAGAAACAACCTAACAATTATCTCTTACTGAGATTTCACTTCCCTCGTATCCTAGAGAAGATGACTTGTAGTGATAGCTTTGATATGCATCAGCTTCACTTCAGCATGTCACTCGCTTGTGTCGTTCTTCAAATTAGCCAGCTCATGTGCTTGCCTAGGTCTGTATCCTAAAAGAAGTTCTCTCTTTGTCCGTTAGACAAATTACCCAATTGAACTAAAGCTAGCTAGTTGTGGTTGTCCAATTATAACTTGTCTCAGTTCCTCCAGATATGCCAGTAGAAAGATCAAAGATGATAATGACAAGGCGCTTGAATTTTATACATAACCTAAAATTTGCAGTGTTTGAGATAATTATAGTTTACTCTGTTTATAGCAACTGCTCTTTTGACTTACCCATGTCTTACCGAATTGAAGTTATCTGTGTTACCAAATGCAACTTCTTACAAGAGCATGTAGTTTATTAAACTGAAAAACAAAAAATTGTGCAACACAATTACATCGGTGGTATCATTTATCGCATCACTTTATACTTATCAACCTTCAGTTCATCGGGTACAAATATTATCATCAATACAACCGGCACAGCCCTTGCATCCACAGTGAACACTGTATGATTTGTTCTCCCCTCAAGTGCTTAGGAACTCTAGAGACACATGTATTTGCAAAATTGTGATTTTATGCATGGATGTAAAACTAACAGGCAAAATGGTGACCCTTTGAGAAAGGAGGCAACATATTCTATGCAGCATCAATTAAACTGATGAGGAAAATGACAACAGATTTGCTTCTACAACAAATCAACAATGATAGACTTCAACTAAATTGGATTATGATTTATAGCACCACAAGGATCAAGTTATCCAAATTATAGAGTTAATCCAATGACCAGGAGAAATAATCCATCATGTTTTTCATTTTTTTCACTGCTTTACTTGCCTAGTAGTTAAGATATCACACATAGGTATTATTCTCAAGGCATTGTTGGTACATGATGTATGTAGTTAGTAGACTGATGATCAAAAATGATATCAGATTTCCTGCTACAGTATGTATGCAACAACTAATTCGGTTTGTAACTTATAAGGAGTAAAATTCCAAATCAATGGATGGTAACTGATTAATAAATCATGTGTTTTAATCTTCTAGTGCATTTCCTCCACTGCTTACCTAAGTAAAAAGATTCAAGTAGGGTCAACTTGATAGGATACAACATTGAAGCAAAAGGAAGATAGAAGCCGCCCGCCCCCGCGTCGCCCTCTCCTCGCGACACGGGGGAAACCCTAGCCGCCGCCGCTAGAGGTGGCCCTCCTCGCCCTCCCTTGTGTTGCCGTCGCCGGGGGGGGGGGGGCGACGAAGCCGTGCGTGCCTCAGGGATGGAGGCGGCGGGGTGTCTTGCCCTTTTTTTGGGTGCGAGGGTGCTCTACAGGCGGCGGGCACTGGCGGTGGTACCGACGGAGGGCGCTGCGGTGGGGGCTACGGGAGGTGTGTCACCGCCAGGAGGGTTCGGCGGCGCTGTGTGCTTTGGTGGTGCACCGGCCTGGGGCGTCCTACGGCTTGCACCGAAGGGAGGGCTCGATCTGGGACCTGGTCGGGCCAGGCAGGCCTCACCCATGGCGCCCCTTCTACGACAGTGGGGATGCCGAGCCGGCGGGCTCGGGCGTGGATACGGTCAGGGCGGCTCCCCTTTACCATGGGCGAGCAGGAGGGGTGGGCAGGAGGGGCAGGCAGGACGCGGTGAAGATGGAATGGTCGGCGGCCAGAGTTTTCCTCGGCGCAGCGGTGGCACGGAGGATGGCGGGCTGGGGGTGCCTCGGCGTGTTGGTTTCGTGAGGGATTCTCCCATCTCGGTCGGTGTCTTGGCAGCTATGGAGGGTCGCCGTGGGTGGCAGGCTGGCTGGGGCACGATGGCCCTGTCCAGCCGTGCAAGACCATGGCGGAGGTGCGCCAAGAGTTGAGGATGGCGGTGCGACGGTGCCGCTTGGTGGGCGAGGCGCTAGTTCCCGGCGTCTCGCAGGCAGTGGAAGGTTGGCATGAGGTTCTCCCCTGCTATGCGTGGAGGCTAGAGCGGCGGCTCCGCAGTTTGGTTGTGTGTTTGCTTGCCTGTAGCATCCAATTGTCTAACAATTGTAATGCTACTTGGTCTAGTAATATAATGGCTACTTCATATATATAATTGTTGCGTCATCATTATATCATGCTCATGTCATCATGCCACCTTGCATTTGAGCATCATATAAAACTCTTTTTGTGTTGGTTCTTCTATCATATGCATTGTAAATTGTATTTGCCTCTTGATATTGTATTTGGTTCTTGATATATTGTTTAAATGCCCAAGTTGAGTTGGGGGCATATCTTTTATTCAACTCCACCACCCTTTCTTGTCACCACCTTATAATTCCACCATCCAACTAAATATGAGCTTTGCAACTTATTGGGTTTTACCTCTAGCTCATGTGGATTGGGATGGATCCAATTCTATCTCCACAGGCTCTCATAATAGCATCATGTGTTTTCACATTATTGATATGTGGAGCCACCTTTGCATGCATTATGAGTAGTTCTCCTTTTCCCTAGCTTTCATATGGATTATCATGGATTCATGCTCATGTTGGGATATTTTGGGACTATAAAATATCTAGTGGCACCTACACACTAGCATGTCCCATTTTATTCAAATATGGTCATCTCCATCTACTCCACATGGGGCATCCTTTTAATTTCTCTTGCTTGGTCTATACTCCACATCTTGGGTAACGCATAGGAATAATGCCATGTTTATTATTTTGTTTTTACAAGGATGATACAGGGCATTCATTATCTTGCATGGGCCATGCAACCATCACCATTTTTGCATCCTTTGTTTTTGTTTGGTCATTTGAGTGGATCATCTCTCTCTCTTCTCTTTTGCCACCTCTTGTTTTAGTCATGTTTCAAACCATAGCTACCACCACATCTCTATCCCTATCTTCCACTCCTTTTTGTTGATCTTGTTTGAGTTTGCTAAACCCTACACTTTTATCCACCTATTCTTGCTCGATCTAGTTTGGAGCATGCAAGCATCTAAAACCCTAAGCCATCACCCTCTCTCTCTTATCCCCTATCTAAGATCCTCCCTAATCACCTACCCCACCATCACCATACCCCCCTCTCTCCAAACCCTAGCATCTACCCGAGCCTACCCCTATCTCCCTCTAGTCTCTATTTTAAAAGGCTTCCAGCTCCATACATAAAATCCCTACAAAATTTCAAATGAGTCTAAGAAGGTTTCCTATAAAAAGAAATAAATAAAAATACCTAAATGAAACACCTAATAACAAAAAGGAAAGGTCTTCCCTTTTGGGCCCAACCAAAGCCCGGCCAGATCCCTCTCCCTCCCTCTTGGGCCGGCCTGTATCATGCCACCAGTGGCCCGTACCCCCTTCGACGCCGTCTCCTGTGCATCTCTTTCCGTCGGCCTCCTCCTCTCTGTATCTACCAAACGGAGGAGCAGGTGGCCGTCGTTCCTGCCGTTGTCCTCGTCACCCCCACCACCACCGAGACGCGCCTCCTTCTTATCCCCCCCCCGAGTGGCCTCTGAACCCTAGCCCTCCCCTCTTCCACCCTCGCGCCGCCACCTCCTTCTCCTGTAGCTTGCTATGAGAGCCGAGAGGAATCACCGGAGCATAGTCATAGTGTCGTCACCATGATCCACGTCGAGGCCACCAGATGGCGGGGATCGTCGCCATGCTTGGGCCGTCCCTCCGGCAAGTAGTAGAGGGATCACAGCTCCTGGATCCTCCTCCTCAAGTCATCTCTGCTCGTGTCAAGAGAACCTCACCGACTACTTCACGGACTCCTTCCGAAGCTTCGACCATCATCGGCACCACTTCTAGTGGAATTGATCGGTGAGTTCCTCTCTATCCTTTCCCTCACGAGCATCATCCTACCTACTATTAGCTTGCTATCGATGCTGCTTTGCTTCCCTTGACGACTTCGTGCGCATACGCAGCAGACGCGCACTTCCGCCCTTGCCCGATTTCCGGTGATCTACATTTCTCTAGCAAATCTCTTCATCCATGATGGTCTATGATGTACCATCGCCACGTAAGAAAACCTCATGCAAAACCTCACGGATCTCTCGTTATCTGGATCGAAATCGCTCAATCTCGCCTCAACTCTGAATATTTTTAAATGCGGCTAACATGCAATATTTTGCCTCTGTTCATCAGCGCTCTGCCCACCACTCAAATACCAATCTCCACGGCCCTCTCTTCTTGGTTGTACCCTCTGTATCTAGCATCAAACATCGTCCCGATCCATCAATAATAGAGTTCGAAATCAACTGACGAATCCGGCCACATCTCACTATTGTTCTCTGTCAGACAAGTTCAGTAAACCATGTTGTTTTCTGTAGGGGTTCATAGCATGGAAAACAAAAATTTTCTATCGCATACAAACAAACAAGCCAAGATCTATCTACTAGATTGTAGCAATGAGTCGATGGAATAACTTACCCTCAAAGATTCCAAAGCGGTTAACGAGAGCAGATTCTCGTGGGTGATGTAGTCGTACTCTTTCCGATCTCAAGATCGTGTAGACGATCCTTCCCAAGGCGCTGCTCAGCGCTTCATGATCGGTCACACGTTCGGTACTCGATGAAGACCTTCCTCTCCCATGTTCCAACAGGCAGCGGAGGTTGTAGCACTCTCCTCGCGATTCCGGCAGCACAACGGCGTGGTACCGGGAGTAGAGGGGAGATCCCGCAGGGCTTCGCCTTAAGCCGGAGCGAGTATGGTGGAGTATGAGAGAGAGAGCTATTAGTGGTCTAGAGATTAGACACACCAATTAGAAGGCTCTAAACCGCAGGCTAAAGCAATTAGAAGCTCTAAACCAAAACGGCTCTAAACCGGAGATTAGAGGATAGGAACTTGTGTGTCTAGAGGAGGAGGCCCTGCCCCTCCTTTTATAGGTGGAGGGCTTGGCCTTGAGGGGAGGAGTCCCTCCCAACTCGGCCTAGGCTGGCCGCTTCGAGGAGAGGGACTCTCCTCCAAGTTGGTTTCAACCTCCTCTTGCTTGTTTCCCACAGTTTCCTGCTTTCCCACGTTTCTTGTTTTCCAGGCTTTCTGCTTTAGCCGTTTGACTTTCAAACTGGCTTTGACTTTTCAGTTTGGAACAGCAAGAACACTTAGTACATGATGCAATCATTCAATGACACATTCATGTACCCTCCTGAGTGCCGGACAATCCGAACCTTCTAGAACATTCCCGATGAAAACACCTAATCATTCCGAACTCAAACGGGACTTTCCTTATATGAATCTTATTCTCCGACCATTCCGGATCAGCTCGTGATATCCTGGATCCCATCCGAGACTCAACAACATTCGGTCTATTTCTCATAATACCATAACTACTCAAACAACGTCAATCCTTAAGTGTGTCTCCACGGTTCGTGAATTATGCGGACATGATCGAGACACTTCTCGAACAATAACCAATAGAGGAATCTGGAAATTCATATGGCTCTACATATTTCTATGATTACTTATGATCGAATGAACCACTTACATACGATACCAATTTCCCTTTGTCTCACGATAGTTTACTTATCCGAGGTTATGATCGTCGATCTCTGCATACCTAGTTCAACCTCGTTACCGATAAGTACTCTTTTATCGCTCCGTGATATGTGATCCCTTGTGAGCCACCACATGCTTGCAAGCTAATTGGATGACATTTCACCGAGAGGGCCCAGAGTATATCTATCCATCATATGGATGGACAAATCCCACTCTTGATCCATGTGTTTCAACCAATACTTTCTGAACACTCAATGCCACCTTTATAGCCACCCTGTTACGGTGTGGTGTTTGATGACATCAAAGCATCCATCCAGAAAAGGTGATATGCATGATCTCATGGTCGAAGGAATTAGGTTACTATGTATCAGAAAGCATATAGCAATTGAACTATTGAAATGACTTGATCTTTATGCTACGCTTATCTATAGGAGTATGTCCATCACATCATTCTCCTAATGATATGATCCTGTTGTTAATAACATCTCTATGTTCATGATCATGAAACCATGATCATATATTAACCAACAAGCTAGTTTAACAAGAGGCTTTACTAGGGACTCTTATTTTAGTTTACAAATCACACAAGTATTAATGTTTCCGTTAATACAATTATAGCATGGTATGTAAATATTTATCATAAGTGTGAAGATATGATAATAACCACTTTATTATTGCCTCTTGGGCATATCTCCAACAGTCTCCCACTTGCACTAGAGTCAATAATCTAGTTTCAAACCTTTGTGTATATAACACCTATGGCTTTCCGGTGTTGTATGTACACGATTGCTAGTGGTCAACTGATCTCGGATCCGACACTTCCAGTCCGTGTGTAATTTCATGTCTTTACGCCTCTCACGCATCACTCATTCTCTAATGAGATGGCTTTGTATAAATTTGGTCTTTCGTGTGACCTTTAGTTCTTTGGGGTTAAAACATGTTGATAATATTGTCGCACAATATATCTTCATAGTATTATCCTCGTGAACTACACCTAGTTTGATAACAAACTACTTGACTCAAATGCCCTCTTTGTCGCTATAATAGCAGTCATATACTTAGCCTTTTGTTGTAGTATCATCACAATGTCTTAACTTTGGAACTCATCCAAATCCATTATGGAACTCACTTTCCATTATATTGTGCCACCCTTAGTTTAGATTGAGATAAACTTAATTTGTACTTTGTGACAAAGCTAGTATCAATGTAGTACTTTTACAATGAACTAACCATCTATTTGTCACTTCTACAAATAATATACTCTTAGTTCTTCCAAAAGATCATAAGAATATCCTTACTATTGTCCAATGATCATCTTACGAATCATTCGTATATGCTCACAACATTTAGAGCATAGGACATATCTGGATTTGTACATATCACAAGATGATTGATATAAATACTCTTTGTGATTTCATACATCAAGTATCAATCTATACTTGATTATTTGTTTCACTTTACCAAATGTCAATACACTTGAATATATCATCAACATTGAACTCTTTCAATCCTTTCTCGCGACAAGAACCTTTTCTTGTAGTTTCTATATTGAACTCATTCAATATCTCGTCTATGTATACGCACAACCATATTAGCGTCTATTGATGCCAAATATTTGGGTTTTGCCTAAGTCTTTCATCGGGATGAAATTCTTAATATGTGTTAATAAAAGATACATTATTTCCAATCAACAATATGTCTTCCACATAATGTATTAGAAACATGTCTTAGCGCTCCCACTTAATTTCTTGCAAATGCAAGCATCTTCATTGTCTCTAATGAACTTTTAAACTCCTTTAAAAGTTTCATCACAGTGAAGATTCCAACTCCGCGATGCTCACTTCAACCATTGAAGTTTGCATATGCTTTTAGCATCCTATGAATTAACAAAACCCTATGGACCGTGTTATGCACATGTCCTAGGTAACGATTCTATTAGAAGAACTTGTTTTGTTTATTCAACTATCATATATCAAAATTATATGTAGTGGTTGCTACATTAATCCGTCTAGACTAAATATCACTATGAAAGATCAAATCTTGTCATAGTCAACCTTTGAACATTGTTGTGAACTCTTTCCCAATATGTCGATTATAGATGTGAAACATCCATGTCTATTTCTTTATAGATCCAGACACAACTGTAAGGTCTTACACCTTTCTCGAGGGTCCTTCAAGTTCAAAAACTTGATTTCTCATGAATGGAACTATCACGGATTTTATGGCTTCAAGCCATTTGATGAGTCGGCCCATCATCGCTTCTTTGCATGTAGTCGGTTCATTATTCTCAAATAATGATTCAACCTCAAATCTTGGTATTTGATTGTTCATCCGACCTACTTGTTTCAATAGGAACTTGGATCTCCGTGACCACAACCTTTGAGGTACGTGAGCCATGAGCTTTGTTGCGCCTCCGAACACTTTTCGGCTACAAGCAACTCTGCACATACAGCTAAGGTTCTTTTAACCTTATCAAAGTTCTATTGTCCTCCCACTTAACTTTTCACGAAAAATTTCTTCTCAAAGAAACTTGACGTTTTAAGTGACAAACACTTTTGTCTCCGATGTTATGGAGGATTACTTAACAGTTATTCGAAATAACATACAAAGACAGGTTCATCCGACTTTGGTTGCAAACATCTTTCTTATGCATAGCATACCAATGTTTTAAGAAAGGACAACTTGGGTTTTATCCCAAACCATAACTTTATATGGTGTCAATTCAACGGATTATGATGAAGCTCTTTTCAGTGGAAAAACGGTAATCTCTAAAGCTTTTAATCTTTAAAATATAATGGCAGTTTTATGAATTACACCTTCGATCTTACCATGTCAAACAAGGTTTAATTACATATCTCGAACGCTCCATACTCTTATGGTGTTTCGGGAAAATGCAAATCCACGGAACGATTCCTTAAATCTTAGGTATTATGCTAAACTTGTAACTCAAATATCTTCCTTTATGATCTTATCATAAACTATTTATATTCTTGTTACAATGATTTTGCACTTCATCCTGAAAATCTTTGAACTTTTCAAATATTTCACACTTCATCCTTATTAAGTAAATATTCATATATTCACTCAAATTTTTTGGAGAAATCATATGAAGTTTAAATCCATCGCTCTTGACTACACATAATGGATTTCGTACAACTATATGTACAAGTTCCAATAAGCTAGTCATTCGTTCCCTTTTGGCCTATGAACGAAGTTTTAATTATCTCTAGGAAAGTTTCACAAGCGTCATTTGATCAAAATCAAATAGACTCCAAAATTCCATCCATATGGATTTTCTTCATGTTTTCTTTCCAATATAATTTAAACGGCGATGTCACTTCCTAAGTGATCTTTCAATCAATTTGTCTTTCGACATCTTTAGCACTAGTTTTATGGATGTGATATCTCCAACGAGATTTGCAAATCATCCATCTTTTATAGATTACGGCAATTATTTGAACAACCCTTTTGTTCTCATAATACCTGATAAAACAAATCTTGAAGGCAAGCTTTGATGTTTTAACGAGCAACACAATAACCCTTTATTTGTTCTCGATGAACATCATCACATATTCTTTTGCTAGTTACTTAGGCCATTGTAGTTCATGAATTGTGTTGTTTCGTATGACGATTCACACCAACAAATTCAGTATCAAATACTTAAGAACCACAGTGTTTAATAAGTAAAGAATATATCCATAACATGTATATCATCTATATACTTAAACTGAACAATTCTAGTCTTTTATTTTCTGCCATATATTTATGAGATTCTCTTTCAGTATTTCCTTTTCTGTTTGAAAGAATCTATCAACATCAATAGTGGAGTCATACATATGACACATAGTCCAAAGCGTGTATAGTTAAATACCAATGTCTTTGGACTTGCACTTTGAAGTAGATCACCATCATCAAATGTTTGGTGTTCTTTCAAATTCCTTTCTTTAGTAATCTCTTGGTGTAGTAAATATTTTACCTACATCAAATATTCACCCTTGTCATGGAATTATCCATGATCAAGCTACTTTTAGCTTGTAACGGTGAAACGTGAGTATAATGTTGCTCTCCCAAAAACTTTTGGAGGTTTTAGGACAACTAGTGTCTCCAACCTTTTGCAAATTCTCATCAAATATGAGAACATGACTTTTGCCATATTATACTCTATCATGTTGTAACCAAAACTTCGTTTTAGATATCACAATATCTTCCACAAATCATGGTTTCTGAAACAACTCTTTCAGATCCTTAGATAACCTTGATATTAGGAGAATCCTTTGAATATCAAGAATCATGGAGACAAACATGATACTTATATACTAACACTTGGAATTGTTACTCTTGATTTAATACTAATTATTAAACTTCATGGAGTAACTGGAACTTACTGAAAGTTTGCAATAGGACTTTTAAACTTTAGATTAACACTTCAAAACAATACGATACCAGTCAGAAAGTAACTAACCGTAATTCTATAGTTCTATCATCTCAATTATAACTAAGCGCAAGGTGGTAAACGGATGCCAATGACTACAACAACTATGTAAATTCACTTTGATTTAGTTTATGATAAATTGAGTTCTAATTAATAATTAAATTAATCTAGGTGAACTCCCACTCAAAACAATATCCCTCACATTGTTTTAGTGATCACACGAACCAAATCCACCACATCAAAACCGATCATCACGAGAGTTAATATAGCTTCAATGGCGAACAATCAACATCTTCATCATATCTACTATATGACTCATGCTCTACCTTTCGGTAATCCGTGTTCCTGAGGCCATGTCTGTACATGCTAGGCTCGTCAAGATCAAACCTTAGTTTCCGCATGAGAAAATTTGGCTTGCTCACGTTATATACACTTGCAGAATCTAACACACCCGATCATCACGTGGTGCTTCGAAACAACAAGCAACGATGCTAACTAAGGGTGAACACTTTATGACTTGAAATTCATGTGCATGAGGGATCATATTATAATGCTACCGTCGTCTACTAAGCAATACAAGATGCATAAAGGATTAACATCACATGCAATTCAATAATATGTGATATGATATGGCCTTTCTTCTTTGTGCTTCCGATCTCCATCTTCAAGCACGAACATGATCTCCATCATCACCGGCATTGCATCAAGGTCAATGACGCTTCTCCATGGTTGTCGTCCACCGGCTTCAACTATTACAACTACTTTGAATAGACACGCGGGTCTTAACATAAATTAAAGACAACCATATGGCTCACCGGTTGCCAACTTACAATAAGGAACATTGCATACATCAAATATAATCATAATCATGGCCATATCACATCATCAGACACCCCGCAAAACAAAGTTAGACGCCTCTACTTTCTTTGCATATTTTACGTGGTTTGGGGCTTTCAATAAGTGTCGTTCTAACTTACGAACAAGAACCACAACATTGATACTAGCATTGTTGATCACCCGTTGTAAATTGGATCTTAACTATGCTAGGAGAAACAGGCACCCGCAAAGCCACTTATGCAATACAAGTTGCATGTTAAGCGTGGAGCAAGTCTCATGAACGATATCATGTAAGGTTAGCCCGGGCCGCTTCATCCCAACATACCGCAAGATGCAAAGTACACAAAAAGAAATGGACAATAAAAGCATCAACGCCCACAATGACCATTGTGTTCTACTCGTGCAACAGATCTACATATAGACACGGCTCTGATACCATCAGAGGGTTCGAGCATGGAAAACAAAATTTTCTATCGCATACAAACAAACAAGCCAAGATCTATCTACTAGATTGTAGCAACGAGTCGATGGAATAACTTACCTCAAGATTCCAAAGCGGTTAACGAGAGCGATTCTCGTGGGTGATGTAGTCGATACTCTTCCGATCTCAAGATCGTAGACGATCCTTCCGGCGCTGCTCCTAAGCGCTTCAGCAATGGTCACACGTTCGATTGACTCGGCGAAGACCTTCCTCTCCTTGTTCCAAAGAAATGGAGGTTGTAGCACTCTCATCGCGATTCCCAAAGACAACGCGTGGGTACCGAAGTAGAGGAGATCCCAGGCTTCGCCTTAAGCCGGAGCGAGTATGGTGGAGTATGAGAGAGAGAGAGCTATTAGTGGTCTAGATATTAGACACACCAATTAGAAGGCTCTAAACCGCAGGCTAAAGCAATTAGAAGCTCTAAACCAAAACGGCTCTAAACCGGAGATTAGAGGATAGGAACTTGTGTGTCTAGAGGAGGAGGCCCTGCCCCTCCTTTTATAGGTGGAGGGGCTGGCCTTGAGGGAGGAGTCCCTACCAATCTCTCGGCCTAGGCTGGTTACCGCTTGGAGGAGAGGGACCTCCTCCAAGTTGGTTTCAACCTCCTCTTGCTTGTTTCCCATAGTTTCCTGTTTCCCACGCTTCTGTTTTCCACAGCTTCGCTTTTAGCCGTTTGACTTTCAAAGGCGGTTTGACCTTTAGTTTTGGAACAGCAAGAACACTTAGTACATGATGCAATCATTCAATGACACATTCATGTACCTCCCCGAGTGCCGGACAATCCGAACCTTCTAGAACATTCCCGATGAAAACAGGAATCATTCCCGAACTCAAACGGACTTTCCTTATATGAATCTTATTCTCCTGACCATTCCGGATCACCTCGTGATATCCGGATCCCATCCGAGACTCCGAACAACATTCGGTCTCTTTCTCATAATACCATAACTACTCAAACAACGTCGAATCCTTATGTGTCTCCCTACGGTTCGTGAATTATGCGACATGATCGAGACACTTCTCCAACAATAACCAATAGAGGAACTGAAATTCATATGGCTCCACATATTTCTACGATTACTTTATGATCGAATGAACCACTTACATACGATACCAATTTCCCTTTGTCTCACGATAGTTTACTTATCCGAGGTTATGATCGCTGGTATCTCGCATGCCTAGTTCAACCTCGTTCTTCGATAAGTACTCTTTTCGCTCCGTGATATGTGATCCCTTGTGAGCCAGTCACATGCTTGCAAGCTAATTGGATGACATTTCAACGAGAGGGCCCAGAGTATATCTATCCGTCATATGGATGGACAAATCCCACTCTTGATCCATGTGTTTCAACCAATACTTTCTGAACACTCAATGCCACCTTTATAGCCACCCTGTTACGGTGTGGTGTTTGATGACATCAAAGCATCCATCCGGAAAAGGTGATGTGCATGATCTCATGGTCGAAGGAATTAGGTTACTATGTATCAGAAAGCATATAGCAATTGAACTATTGAAATGACTTGATCTTTATGCTACGCTTATCTATAGGAGTATGTCCATCACATCATTCTCCTAATGATATGATCCTGTTGTTTATAACATCTTTATGTTCATGATCATGAAACCATGATCATATATTAACCAACAAGCTAGTTTAACAAGAGGCTTTACTAGGGACTCTTATTTTAGTTTACAAATCACACAAGTATTAATGTTTCCGGTTAATACAATTATAGCATGGTATGTAAATATTTATCATAAGTGTGAAGATATGATAATAACCACTTTATTATTGCCTCTTGGGCATATCTCCAACATTTTCTTCCTCTGTTCCCGTCGATCGAGTGACCCCCACAGTTGACCTCCGGGGATTTCATTCGAGGCTACCTCTTCTCCTTTGTTTCCTTTACGTGTAGCTTCAAATTTTTCTCAAAACGGAGATCGGATGCTCTCGGAAACTTCATCTGAAGTTTGATCAAATCACAGAAAATCTGTCCCGTAATTCAGTATCGACAGCATCTTCCAGGAAGGTTTTGTAAAAAGGCCCCTAAACGTTTTCCCCTCTCAACCATGGGTCCCCTTTCCCCACGTGTCGCCTCCTGCTCATGCGCCGCGTGGACCCGGCTGGGCTCCACCCGTCATTGTCCACGGGTAAACCAATCCCATGTAGCAAAAGTTTAGGACCCCTCCAGATTTCAAATTCAAACCAAATTCCCAAATCCAATCAAATTTAAATCTCTTCATAACTTTCAAATGGTTTGGAATTTGAATTCAAACTTTATATGAAATATGTTTTGTTTTTGAATGTATTCAAATTTTTAATCAAATATTTTTCAGAATTAATTTAAATAGTCAACCTTTGACTTTGACCCTATTTAATAATTTTGACTTTAAAATAAATTTAAATTCATAATTCCAAATAATACAAATAATATATGTTTTCAAATCAGAAAAATGTGAGGAATTAAAATATGCTATCCAAAATATATTTTGAACACTTAAAATTTCAAGTTGATTTAAATTACAACAAAATGCCCTTTTACCTTATTTTATTTAATAACTTTTGTTTTATAACTCCAAATTTGACAAATGATATGTCTAAAATGATTAGCTCGACGAGACCTTTCTGTTTATGCAATCCTTGTTCTGTTTTGCAGCATGCATCATATAAATATAATGTAAACAGCAACTAATATGAGGATAAAAATGTGACCAAAACTCAATAAAATGATTTATTCTTGTATTCCACACCTCACCCATGCCATGCTACTTTATTGCCATGCAAATTGTGCATCATTCATCATGGCATGATTGTTTGCTTGTCGCATTTTATTCTTATGCTTGTGCACTTTATTTATGTTGGCCCTTGTATGTTTGGTTCTTCTTCGAATAGACGCTGAGCAGGGGATATATCAAGAAACCCAGGAGCACTACCCAGATCCGTCTCTCGCTTCAACTGAGCTGCCAGGCAAGCACTACCACATGCTTTCATATATATAGTACCTATTGCCTCTATCTTATTCTTGCATCATTGAGTCGCGATTGCATTAAACTGAATCTCAAGTATTGCATAGCCTTTACTTTTAAACCCCACTGAAGCTTGTTCCTCCATCCCATGAGCCATTACTACAGGAGTTGTTTGAGCCATGCGAGTCGTAGAACAGCATGTGTAGGGTATGTGAGTGTCTGATGGATAACGAGGTACCTAAACAACTTAACCTGAGTAGTATGGGATAACTAATGAAAGTGGCACCGGTGAGCAATATCTGCTATTTGGTTTTTCATGCTCACTTGTGTCCCGTAGGACCCTGAGTACTTGATTCCTGTTCCTTGAATATTCGCGCTATCCACATCTGGGAGGATTATGGACCCCCCTGAGCCAGAGCTTGATTCATTCTTATTTCTTGGGGCCACAAACTAGTTTGAGGTTTTATTTACTATCCTATACTTATGTCATGCTTTACTGCTTTATTTACGATTGTGCGAGCACTGCATCTTTTAGGATCGGGACACGTTGCGGTATCGACAAGCCCATCCTTTCGGGTTCCCGATCGTTTATAGCCGTCCACCCAAACCTTGAGTCCGTCTCGAGTCGCCTAACTTCGTTGGTATACTTAATGGGGTGGCCCCTCAAATATTTCTGAATCTTGTGATTGCTTTGTCGTGAAAGCCTCGTTGGGTTTTGATTTGGTTTTCCGAGGTTGATCGAGTGTGTTGTTATTTGTGCACCCCTAGGGTAAACTTTCTCAAAGCCGTGTCCGGTTATGGACGACTTGAGCACGCTTTCGATCATAGACAAGTATAACTAAAGTACCGCTTTTAATTTGACTAAGTAATGACTAGTAAATAGTGCAACACTCATGGAATGGATAATAAAACTGCCAACGGATGGGGGTTGTTCGCTTCCTCGTTGGTAGCGAGGAGGGGATGGATCTTGATATTCTTGTTATAACTGTTGTCATTAATTCACGGACATCCGTCTATCTTTGGTTAGGCGGATGGTTAGCGAGTATCTATAGAATTGCTAGGTATTATCTTTTGCTGCAATTCGCCACCCGTGTTGTGTCCCTTTAGAGGCATAAAGACTTGCTGAGTACCCCTAGGGTCTCACACGATAAATTGTTTGATTCAGATGGACAGGTACACTCACAAGAGGGATACTGGGTGGAGGAGGCGGACGATGTGGGCAACGCTCATTCGGTGTAGAGATTCCGGGAACGGGGATCCGTGAGATCTGTGGGCGGGATGTGTTTATTCATGGGGCATCTTATGCCGATTTGCTTCTTATCCGTACTCGGATCTTGTTTGCCGCTTCCGCCTGATACTCTGATGTTTGATGTATGAGGATATATCCTAAACTATTATATTTATCTAGGATATTTGGATCTTGCCGTATGGCGTTGCAATATTTCTTTTCTTTTTAGATGGAATGGCTTTGATGTACTGTTGTATGGTGGCTTGCATACATACTCATTTGTGTGTAGTTGATCCCTTCGCCAGCTGATTACGCCGCCCGTTCTTGTCCCGATGTTTGGAAATGGTTGGGACGGCCGAAAGGTCTACCTGTGAGTGGCATTTGGGCCCCACCGTACTATTTCAACCATTTCCGCTCATCCAGGCTTGTAACTAGGAGCGTAATTCACCGAGGTAGTTACATTGCCCTAGCCATGTGGGTGGTGGGGCAAGCCACCTTTTGGCGTGGGCGTCGTCTCTCGCTAGTGGTCGTGCTTGTCGAGTGGCATGGGCTGTCTTGGTGACAGCCCATTGGAGGTTGTGATCGCGGGTCTCTGGACGAAAGTCTTGCCGGACTTGGTCGGTGGGCATGGACGACACGAGAGACGGAGAGAGAAGGCCATAACTCCATCACCGCCATCCATCTAGAAGGTATGCGCGGTGCTGCACCACCCGGGTCGAGAGATTGCAGGTGCGCCGTACGACGCCGAAGTCCTGGAGGTGAGACGAGATTTCTACAGAGAGGTGCGATGATAACCGGAGGAATTGCTCCTAGAAATTTTGCTCGATAGTTAATGAATAAATGGGGATTTGCTCGCGAGTTAATTCCCTAATTAATGATGAAGAAACGGGAGCGCGTCTTGTATCCGACAGGGTGTGGCGCGACGAAGTGCGACGAAACAGCGCCGTTTGTGAAATGGGCGACTACGGAACACGAGATTCCTTTTAGGTGGTAGAGATTGAGCGGCTCGGTAGTACTCAGATCTAGCTGCCCTAAGAGAAAAGCCACCCACGTGATACACGAGAGCAGCTGCAACTACAAAAGACTACCATTTAGGGAACCTGCTGTGAGCTACTTCACTTTTCTCCGGATGTGTATGGGAAATAAGTTATGGTGAGTAGAGTAGAAAGTACGGAGTACCAGGGTATTTGAAGAACAAGGACTTACCAAATACGTAGAGATGGTAGTCGCGGACAAAGCATGTGAGGTAGACATGACCATGCTATTGAAATATATATTTTTGTTGCGCATAAGTTAGCCGTCGATGATCTAAAATTGTCAATCATTAATTCGATATAACACAATTTGTCATACCGTAGCAACGCACGGACATTCAACTAGTCTATATCTATATATACCTAATCTATACCTTATAAATATATCTATATATATACCTAATAATAAAGCACGCAGTGTTTCTCCCGGTCCAACACTTTCTTAGACCGTTTTACCCTTCCACCAAAATACAAAATACCACCAACGCCACCGGGAAATTAAAAAAACTGATTTGTAACTTTCTAGGTTGTGGCCACGCATCCTCCTCCATAGCATCGTATACCTAAAGGAAACCAGGATCGGAGCCTTACTAGGTCGGCTAGGTCCATCCCGATACAAAAACTTGCGTGTTCCAAAAGAAAACATGCCATCTCATCTCATCGTGTTTGTAAAGGAAACTGATTGATGTGATCCCCAATATATATAGCGACCATGACGTGAGACCATGAAAATATCCCAGCGCATCGTCTTGAGCCGCACCAACGCTGCTGCCATGAAGACGTCGTTCGTTGTCATGAAGCCAAGCTCCCTCGCCGCCGAGCGCCGCTCGTCCACCTGGTCCCCTAAAGATCAGCTAAAGAATATGGCATAGATGGTGCAGATAGCGTAGGAGTTGAAGGCGATCATGAGCAGTATTTGGGGCCGCCGACCAGCGCCGCTCCTCCTTCTCTACGGTCGTGGCTTACGGGAACTGCCAAGGCCACCGCTTTCATGCTCCCCATGTTGTCCTACATCGCCCTCATATCGCCGATCGTCAACGAGGAAAATGCGGCCACGGTCTGCGAGTTCTGTTGTCGATCGATCCGTGTGGCAGCTGTCAAGTCGTATGGTTGTTGAGATCTGTTTTATTTGCTTTTCGATCGATCTGTGTGGCAGCTGTCAAGTTGTATGGTTGTTGAAATCTATTTCCTCTGTTTGGTGTCTACTAGGTGGAAAAGGAAAGTGTAGATCCCATCGGCGCACGTTCGAGTTTCTCCTTGGGAAAGTGTTGTAGCAGATCACGGCGGCATCGCACGTGCAGACCTGGTCTGGGAGGATTTCACGCGTGTGTGATTTGGCAGTGGTGTTGCACGGGAATCAACGTATACAAGGGAGCAGCCGGTGGTGTACATCAGCAGCGAGCACGAGGCGAGGAGATGGCCAGCGGAGCCTAGGAGGCCCGATCGATTTTGTATGGAGTTTTTGCTGCAGCATGAGTGATACCGTGATAGCAAGCTGATCCATCAACACTTCCCAGAGGGGAAAATAACTAATCCATCAATAATAAGTACTTCTCTGCTACGACCTCAACAGAAATTTTCATCGACTGCCCGCAGTTTGCCATGGGTTTTGGTAAAGTTATTTATGATTTATATGCCCTGGTTTTCTCTTGCATTTGCATACAGAAAATTTAACTATTGTTTCAAATCAATATAGTGCGCCAGGTAGCTTTTCTTTAGAAAAACTGCTATCATAAATGTTCTTCATACTATCTATGTTAAGAATCAGTTTCCAGATGTGAAAAGCAGGAAAGTAAGGTTCGTTGTATACACTTGGATGGCATGACAGAATATGTTATCAGGTAGCGATTTACATTCATATATGTTGCGTATTTCTATTTGAACAAAAGATATTCACAAACCCTTACAACAATTTAAAGGCATGATATTTTTTCGGTGGAACTGAAGGCAAGATGTTGACGTTACCCGCTGTATTGGATTATCCTTGACAACATTTCATTTGTGATTGTCAGTTATACAAATTAACGCTTTTGCACCGAAGCATGGCCAATTGCTAATTGAGTTATTTTTGTGGCAATGAAGTTGTTTAGTTGTATGCCCTTTGGATCGCTTTTATTGCCGGTGCATCGCACGGACTTTTCTGCTACGGATGAGCCTGATGGGGGCGGTGTCGGCGGGTGGAGGCGAGGAGACACAGGCGGTCGGGAGACGCTCGGGGGCCTGGATGAGGTGGAGGACCACGGGTGGGAGGCAGAGCCCGGGCCTCGTCGGCGGCGGGAACATAGCCGGCGGCGTGGGAAACCGGAGGTCGCGTGGCGGTGTGCGGGTGCTGTGCTGAAGGAGGCGCTTTAGGGACGAAGCTCTAGGACGGAGCCGCAGGGAAGAGGGGCACGAGGCAGCTGGCGCTCCGGAGACCAGAGGGCCGGCGGGGAGCGAGGCGCCTGGCAGCGGCGGAATCGAGTAGACTTGGCTCAGCGAGCAAGGCGGGAGAGATGGGGTCGTGATGGGATCGGTGTCGAGGCGCGTGGTGTGTGCGTGGGTCGCGTCGCGTGCGTGTCCTGTGTAGGTAGGTATGGGTGCGTGTGTGTTGGATCGGTGTGAGTCCAGATTGCATGGACCCAACATGTATGCCTGCCTTTTTTATTTTTAAAAATTTATTTTATATTTCTTTTTCCATATGCTTTTACAAATAATAAAAATAGAAATATAGAAATAAAAAGAGAGGCTTGCAATCCATAAACTTGTTCTTGAAATATAATCCATAAAATCGGCACGTTTGTTGTTCTGCCGCAACGCGCGGGTTATATTTCTTTTTCATATGCTTTTACAAATAATAAGAATAGAAATACAGAAATAGAAAGAGAGGCTTAATGGACATGATACCACCAATGGGAAGATGTAATCCACAAGCTTGTTCTTGAAATATAATCCATAAGATCAACACGTTTGTTGTTCCGCCGCAACGCGCGGGCATTATGCTAGTCTATATCTATATCTATATCTATATCTATCTATACCTAATAATAAAGCATGAAGTGTTTCTCCCGGTCCAACACTTTTCTAGACAAATTTAGCCTTCCACCAAACCACATATTACAACTAACGCCATCCGTAAGTCATAAAAAACTGTCCAAACCATATATTACAACAAATGCCATCCGTAAGTTAGAAAAAACTGTTCCGTTTGGCGGAGGTGGCAACACTGATTTCATCCGGTATGAGAAGCTCTGCTCGTGGGGAGATGTATAGGTACATGCGTGTTTCAATTTGGAATTCTGGATCGATCAGGTATTGCTAGAGCTAGGCGACGAGCCTCTGTGAGACTGTGACGCGTCGATGGAGCTGCTGTTGTACCAATGGGGTGCCGCGTGCCGGCTTCGGTAATCTGGTCGGGCCTGATGGGACCTCGCATGACCCTCCTTGGCGTATGCGGTATCCAGGCCAACCACAGCCTCCGGGTGTTCTTCGCCTTTAAAGTCGGACGCCTTCCGATGCGGCCTTCTCTGTCCTACCCTTCCGTGACTGTGCCACCATAGTCCTCGACGCCGGAGTGGCTGCGTTCATCAAGGGTGCCAGCGTCTTCATTAAGCCTTGTATCCTCACCAGCGTTAGGGTGGTCAGCTGTACATTTTTTTGCTCTTTTTTTTTCTTCAGTTTACTCTTTTTTTTGCTAATAAGTTTACTTTTGTTGGCGGATTGTTTCTATAGTCACTTGGATTGTTGGGTTTTCTTCGTCCATAGGAGGGCATGGTAGATGATGCAAGATGGAGGCAGCAAGTTGATACAGAGATGCGAACACACTGAATACATGTTTCAGTTGAAGATCTGTCACTGATAGTTGTTCCAAGAAGAGGAGAAAATTTGGGCCTGAATTCCTGGACTAGACAGTTGTACTGGCCCATTAACATTCTACCCACGTAAAACTAGCCTGATAACTCAAGTTGTCCGACCGTTCCTAAGACTGCTTTAAAGAGCAGATACATGAATATTTTGTGTTTATAATAGTACCACATCGCCTCTTTAGACTAAATCTATCCAGTTTATATATGTTCCTATACTGCATGGAATGTCAGCAAGCAAAGTCGGAATCAAATAGAAAACATAGCCTTGTGGTGTGAGCTAAATATAAACGGAAGGATATTGAAGAGCTTGCTGCACAAATTGGATGGTGCATGATAAAAGGAGAGTCTGTGTGACAATTAAATTGGCCTGTATTAAACATGATTGAGGGATGTGCGTATTCATGGAAAGAAAGAAGTGCAACCTGAGAGGCAGAGTATGAGTAAAAGAAAGAAAGATGACCAAGGATATGAGATAATAATAAAAGGCGTAGGATTGATGAATTAATCTCGAGTGGAGGTGAAAAGGTTGCTCGATCAGCTCTCCCATGGAGAGAAGACGCTCATTTGTTTCATAGGAAGGTCAAAGACGGGATGCATATGTCGATCTGTTTGGACGAGCGATGGATGCCAGTTGCCAGGTCAGCATGATCACTAACTAGACCATGATCAACCCATGCCAAATTACACATCATGTTCGTTAGTCATAGATAATTTGATTGGTTTTATGGGAAAGCCCTAAAACATAATTATGCCCACAGGAGAAGGAAAAGAACAGAACTGCTGAGGCGCATAGAAGTTTAGAATCAACACTGATGGCCCCCAGGCCCTAGGAGTTCATGCAGGTTTGAGCACAGGATCTACTTTGATCTGTTTTGCCTACATGCCCAAGCGCACACGTTTTGGTCAGCAAAGCGACAAGGTCGTGACGTCCCTGGTCTCCTTTGTTTATTATTTTCTTCACGACATGAAGCAGCAAGACACAACTTCACACTTCCAGAGATCGGGAATTCTCTTTGTAAAATACGTTTTGCACTCAATATACTTTTCTCACTTTTTGCTTTCTATATTTTTGGCGACAAATCAAATGACGATAAACACCCTGGCTTGAAAAACGATGTTGCTCTTTTATTCCGGACAAAAGTGATGCTTGAGGCAGCTCTGCATGCCTGATCATCAAAGGAAAAAATAGCAGTAAAGCATATACTCCCTCCGTTTTAAAATATAAGATGTTTTAGGTTTATGAAGAAGATGAATCTAGACTTCTTTTAGTATATAGATTCATCCTAAAGTTGAGTGAACCTAGATACTAAAACAAGTCTATATTCATTTTCTTCACAAACCTAAACCGTCTTATATTTTGAAACTGAGGGAGTACATCGGTGAGGGAATACAAAAATATAAGCATCGCTATTTGTGAAGAGACCATGAGTTAAGGACTCCGAAGGTCATCGGGGAAGGCATATCTCCGTGCAGCCCCAGTGGTGTGCTCTACGAGACAATTCTTAGCCGGTGCAACGCACGGGCACGTGTGCTAGTCTATACCTAATAATAAAGCACGAAGTGTTTCTCCCGGTCCAACACTTTTCTAGACCAATTTAGCCTCCCACCAAACCACATATTACAACAAACGTCATCCGTAAGTCAGAAAAAACTGTCCAAACCATATATTACAACAAATGCCATCCGTAAGTTAGAAAAAACTGTTCCGTTTGGCGGAGGTGGCAACACTGATTTCATCCGGTATGAGAAGCTCTGCTCGTGGGGAGATGTATAGGTACATGCGTGTTTCAATTTGGAATTCTGGATCGATCAGGTATTGCTAGAGCTAGGCAACGAGCCTCTGTGAGACTGTGACGCGTCGATGGAGCTGCTGTTGTACCAATGGGGTGCCGCGTGCCGGCCTCGGTAATCTGGTCGGGCCTGATGGGACCTCGCATGACCCTCCTTGGCGTATGCGGTATCCAGGCCAACCACAGCCTCCGGGTGTTCTTCGCCTTTAAAGTTGGACGCCTTCCGATGCGGCCTTCTCTGTCCTACCCTTCCGTGGCTGTGCCACCATAGTCCTCGACGCCGGAGTGGCTGCGTTCATCAAGGGTGCCAGCGTCTTCATTAAGCCTTGTATCCTCACCAGCGTTAGGGTGGTCAGCTGTACATTTTTTTGCTCTTTTTTGCTTGATTTACTCTTTTTTTGCTAATAAGTTTACTTTTGTTGGATTGTTTCTATAGTCACTTGGATTGTTGGGTTTTCTTGGTCCATAGGAGGGCATGGTAGGCGATGCAAGATGGAGGCAACAAGTTGATACAGAGATGCGAACACATCGAATACATGTTTAGTTGAAGATCTGTCGCCGATAGTTGTTCCAAGAAGATGAGAAAATTTGGGCCTGAATTCTGGACTGAGACAGTCTTGGCCCATTAACATTCTACCCACGTAAAACTAGCCTGATAACTCAAGGTGTTCGACCGTTCCTAAGACTGCTTTAAAGAGCAGATACATGAATATTTTGTGTTTATAATAGTACCACATCGCCTCTTTAGACTAAATCTATCCAGTTTATATATGTTCCTATACTGCATGGAATGTCAGCAAGCAAAGTCGGAATCAAATAGAAAACATAGCCTTGTGGTGTGAGCTAACTATAAACGGAAGGATATTGAAGAGCTTGCTGCACAAATTGGATGGTCCATGATAAAAGGAGAGTCTGTGTGACAATTAAATTGGCCTGTATTAAACATGATTGAGGGATGTGCGTATTCATGGAAAGAAAGAAGTGCAACCTGAGAGGCAGAGTATGAGTAAAAGAAAGAAAGATGACGAAGGACATGAGATAATAATAAAAGGCATAGGATTGATGAATTAATCTCGAGTGGAGGTGAAAAGGTTGCTCGATCAGCTCTCCCATGGAGAGAAGACGCTCATTTGTTTCATAGGAAGGTCAAAGACGGGATGCATATGTCGATCTGTTTGGACGAGCGATGGATGCCAGTTGCCAGGTCAGCATGATCACTAACTAGACCATGATCAACCCATGCCAAATTACACATCATGTTCGTTAGTCATAGAAAATTTGATTGGTTTTATGGGAAAGCCCTAAAACATAATTATGCACACAAGAGGAGGAAAAGAACAGAACTGCTGAGGCGCATAGAAGTTCAGAATCAACACTCATGGCCCCCAGGCCCTAGGAGTTCATGCAGGTTTGAGCACAGGATCTACTTTGATCTGTTTTGCCTACATGCCCAAGCGCACACGTTTTGGTCAGCAAAGCGACAAGGTCGTGGCGTCCCTGGTCTCCTTTGTTTATTATTTTCTTCACGACATGAAGCAGCAAGACACAACTTCACACTTCAAGAGATCGGGAATTCTCTTTGTAAAATCCGTTTTGGACTCAATATACTTTTCTCACTTTTTGATTTCTATATTTTTGGCGACAAATCAAATGACGATAAACACCCCGGCTTGAAAAACGATGCTGCTCTTTTATTCCGGACAAAAGTGATGCTTGAGGCAGCTCTGCATGCCTGATCATCAAAGGAAAAAATAGCAGTAAAGCATATACTCCCTCCGTTTTAAAATATAAGATGTTTTAGGTTTATGAAGAAGATGAATCTAGACTTATTTTAGTATATAGATTCATCCTAAAGTTGAGTGAACCTAGATACTAAAACAAGTCTATATTCATTTTCTTCACAAACCTAAACCGTCTTATATTTTGAAACTGAGAGAGTACATCGGTGAGGGACTACAAAAATATAAGCATCGCTATTTGTGAAGAGACCATGAGTTAAGGACTCCGAAGGTCATCGGGGAAGGCATATCTCCGTGCAGCCCCAGTGGTGTGCTCTACGAGACAATTCTTAGCCGGTGCAACGCACGGGCACGTCTGCTAGTCTATACCTAATAATAAAGCACGAAGTGTTTCTCCCGGTCCAACACTTTTCTAGACCAATTTAGCCTCCCACCAAACCACATATTACAACAAACGCCATCCGTAAGTCAGAAAAAACTGTCCAAACCATATATTACAACAAATGCCATCCGTAAGTTAGAAAAAACTGTTCCGTTTGGCGGAGGTGGCAACACTGATTTCATCCGGTATGAGAAGCTCTGCTCGTGGGGAGATGTATAGGTACATGCGTGTTTCAATTTGGAATTCTGGATCGATCAGGTATTGCTAGAGCTAGGCAACGAGCCTCTGGAGAGGACGTGGCGTCGATGGAGCTGCTGTTGTACCAATGGGGTGCCGCGTGCCGCCTCGTATCTGGTCGGGCCTGATGGGACCTCGCATGACCCTCCTTGGCGTATGCGGTATCCAGGCCAACCACAGCCTCCGGGTGTTCTTCGCCTTTAAAGTCGGACGCCTTCCGATGCGGCCTTCTCTGTCCTACCCTTCCGTGGTTGTGCCACCATAGTCCTCGACGCCGGAGTGGCTGCGTTCATCAAGGGTGCCAGCGTCTTCATTAAGCCTTGTATCCTCCGCGCCGTTCCCCGAGCCGCGCCTCCGCGCGGGCCCGCCTCGCCGTCAACCGCCTCGTCGGCGCCGCCCCTGCAACCTCTGCCACAACCGCCCGCTCGCCTCCGTGTGTTCTTCGGCTTGGACGCGCAAGACCTACTCGGAAACCGAAGGCCGTCGACAGGGACAGACAAGGACGTCTCCGTAGCCGCGGCACCGGAGAACCCCCGGTCGCCAAAATCGCACAAGACCACCAACGCCGAACCAAGATCGACACCGACAATCGATAACCGAACCTCCAAGTTCGTCGACATAGAAGAGTTGGCCGTAAACCAAGATCTCCTTCACGGACCCGTAGACCACCAAGTGTTCCGTCATGGATAAGAAGACCGGACCCCGAAAACCGAACCCGGCACGCCAAGTTCTCCCTCTCGGATCCGAGAACGCCGAGACCCGAGACACCAAGATCTCCGCCGTGAAACGACAAGACCCTCGCCACTGCAAGCTCGACCCCGTGGAACCCGACAAGATCTGCATGCGACAAGAACGACACCGTACAGGGCGAGACCGATGCGCCCCCGACGCCAACCAAGCCCTGCTTCCCGGTTGAGACAAGACCTACCCCGATGGTCGAGAATGTTACGCCAAGATCGAACCCTAGACCCTGGACCCCGAGACCGACCCCGAACCCCGGAAACCAAGATCGTCGAGACCCCTAGTGCGTGCCCTTTCCGAAAACCCTATTTTTATAACATAATAACCTTGTCGCATATTAAATTGTCATTCATCTCGCATGCATATCATTGGTTTGGGGGCCTTATGCCGATTCACCTGATAATTAAATATGGGGCCCATATGCGGGCAAATCTAGTCTCATATCGGCCTCATTTAAACTTGTGTAGCGAATCGGTATCTTATCTTGCCTTGTTAAAACAACATTTAATTGCGGGGTAGCTAAACAACATGAACCACCTAATTAATTGTCGGGACCCAGGTTCCACTTAATATTGCCCAATTGCACCGCACCTTGCCATGACATGCATCATACATGCATCATGCCGATCTTCTGCCGTTGTATTAAATCTTGCATCCGGTGTTTCTTCTAGTGTTTTGCTTCTTCGCGGATAAGGCCGTTGAGTTGATGTGAGCTTCGCCCCGATCTTCGGTTGAACCCTTCGACAATGTTTTCAGGCGAGCATCTCCCCCTTTCTACCTATCTTACTTTTATAGTATTTATTCCCTCCTGTTGATCTATTGCTATCTGTGTTACGTTGCTCTAGTTTTCGTACCCGTGATATCCCTTGCAGCCATATAGCCTTGGACACATCCTATTACCTGTTGTTTGGTAGATAGTCGGACCCGCGTGTCGTAGTCGCTTGCTCAAGTGTTTTTGCTTGTCGTCAAGTACCACCATTGTTGGAGGATTGCCGCATGATGATGTTGGAGATGATCATGTCTTTAATTATTGTTCACTTTAATTCCTGTTTAACCACTAAAATTGAATTAAGCAGAGGCATCGGTGGGTGATAGGTAATATTTGGTTTCCGACCGCCCACTTGTGTCCCGTAGGACCCGAGTTCTTGACACCTGTTCCGAGATCGAGCGCGCTAACCACAGGTGGGGAGATATGGGCCCCCCATTGATTATTACCTGATTTCAAAGTATTGTACTGGGGGCCACAACTAGTTTGAGGATTTATTTACTATCCTGTACCTATGCCATGCTTTACTGCTTTATTTACGATTGTGTGAGGAGCACGCATCGTTTAGGAAGCGGAATGTTTTAGCGGTATCGACAGCCCCCGATTGGGATCTCGTCGTTCTGACCATTGTCGCAAAACCCTAAGTCCGTCTCGAGACCGCCGACTTCGTTCTTGGTAGACTTAGTGGGGTGGCCCCTGTGCTTGCTTTGGGTGCAGGAGCGTCATGACTTAGGCCCCCGACATACCGATGGGTGTATGTTAGCGATCCGCAAAAGGGTCGAAGTGCTGTGGATACTTTGGTGCACCCTGAGGTTAAATCTTTTCGAGAAGCCGTGTCCGCGGTTATGGACGACTTGGAGCACAGTGCTTGATCATAGACAACTATAACTAAAGTTTACTGTTATAAACTGCCTTGTATCCGATTTGACTAGTAATCAGCTTCACTACAACGGAATGGCTAAATAAAAGTACCAACAACTGCTGGGTTTTGGGGTTATCTCATGCTAATTGAATCCGACTAGTAAGTGCTGCAACTATCACGGAATGGTCAACTAAAAGTGCCCACTGCTTACTTTATCAGGATGATTATCTAAACCTGACTAGTAAAGTGCCGCAACTATAACTGAATAAGTAAAACTGCCAACTGTGTGAGTTCCTCGGTTGACTTCCTCGTTTGGTCTCGAGGGGGGGAACGCCAGGATGGGTTTGATTGATGATAGTATCAGGTTGGATCCGAATAGGTCTTTCTCACCCCTCTCTGATAGCCGCTAGTTGTATCGAGTCTCTATAGGTTGTTTAGTGCTTGCTGCCGCTGCCGCTTCAGTCCACCATACCTATGTAGGCGAGGACCGCCGAATTCTATCCTCGCCGTGTACTGGCCTCAGTACTGACACTCCTTCTTTTTCCTTTGCCCTTTGTCGGCATCCCTTTTTTTTAAGCAGGTTTGAGATCGACGTGGTTAGTAGGGTTACCCTTCCGGCTTGGCCTGGGCAGGGTTATGGACGCCATTGGTTATTCTTCAGGGCTCTTAGCCCCATTTGCATCTTGTCCGTAGTCGGACGCTCGATTATTTTCAAGGTGATTTGGATCTTTGTATATTATATTTGTATTCTTGACTCATGGAGTATTGTTATATATATATACATTACGAGGGTCCCATCGAGGACTGTTGTGTAATGTTATTACTGCTTTTCCACCCGCACGAAAGTGCACAGTGGTGAGCACCTTTGAATCGCTTTATGCGGGTTTGGCGGGTTTCGCTAAAACTTGCATAGGTCCGATTCGAGGGTGTTCTGAGTGGTATCGAGCTCAGCGGTTGCGATACCACAAGTCCAGCCTGTAGGATAACCTAGCTAACGGCCAAGTAGAGTGTCAAAACTATTTTGCAAAATCGGTTGGATAGTTACGATTAGGTCTGATTTTACTCCTTACCCTCCGCTGCTCTCCTCTCTCACCTCTGCAATTTTGAATCCGCTCTTCTCTCTCTTGAGTCCGGATTTCGTGGTTGGGTTTCCCGTACTTCGAGATCTCGCCTCCTTTGATAACGGTGTTGCTACATCCGGTCTTCATGCCATCCGTGGAATCCTTAATGCGTGGTACCATTCTTTGTTCCTTGTTTGTGCCTTCCGTGTTGGCCGACGACAACAAAGATCTACGCCAGATCCGATGCGTAGTCACATCCCTTTGATCCGAACCTCGCTTGTTGAGATCTTCAGTCTGAATCCGAGGGTTGGTTGCATAATCTGTCTGTTCGTGTACATAGTAATGCTTTGAGTGCGGGATGGAGTCGCGACCATACCACTACTCTTATCATTTGCTTTGTATATAGAATGGTGGATCGATGCAATTTTACTCCTTCCATGGAAGTTAGAGGTGGCCTTACCTTTAACTTCGTCCGTTGTTTATCCGGAGTGTTCTCTTGATGAACAGGATCAACGACCTCTTGTTAGTGGTGTCGCGAAGATCTACACGAAGCGAGAAGACGCAGATCGCCGCCCTTCTTTCCGGTACCATTAGGCGGATCTCGAGGGCGAGATCCATTGTTAGTGGTGTCGAATTGTGGCATCCCGCAAAACCACTACTAGAAAATCGCGTTGAATTTGTGCATTGCATCGTCATCATCATGCATTGTTTGTCAAAAACTAATTTCGAAAACCTATTTTTGTTTCCAAACGCCCCATCTACATTCAAACACGCAAAACCGGGTCGCCGGAATAATTTGTTTTGTCCGCTGTCGGATTGCAAAAGCGCTGGTTAAAAATAAATATTTTTAATTAATTGTTTTTAGTGGGGGCAGTCGAACAGGCCAGATCGACCCGAACGACCACCCCCAGGATTTTAAAATCGGTCCAACCTCTAAATCCTATAGCTACCCAGCTACCTACCCACACACCCCAGCCACATCACCCCATCCTATCAGCTCTCGCCACCTCACCCTCTCCCTCTCCTCAACCAATCCTATCCTGCCACCTAACCCCTCCCTCTCTCCACCTAGGCTAAACCCACCCCACCTGTCCCCACACAACCACCCCCACCACTCAACACACTCTGCCTCCACGCGCGCGCGCACCAGCCCCACACGCACACACTCACGCACGCCGCACGCACCCACCCAACTCCTCCCTGACAACCGGGCCCCATCCCGCGGACCCACCTTCCGACCCCACCCACTCGGCCGTTCCCTCCTCCCTCCTCTTCCCTTCCTCCTCGTCCCGCACGCAACCTCCCGCTCCACCCTGCTCGCCTCACCGCCCCAGAGCCCACCTCACGCCTCCGCCATGCCCAGCCTCCCCTCGCATCCTGCCGCCCGTCCTGCGCCTACCCGCCAAGCAGCCTCCGCTCCACCCAGCGCCTCGGCCTCTCGCCCGGAGTCGAGCTTCGCCTCGCCGCCTTCGCCCGCCGCTGCCTGGCCGCCTTTCGCGCCTCGCAGCGACCGGCCCCGCTTCTCGCTCGGCTCCGCTCCTTGCCTCGCCGCTTTCTGCCTCACGCCTGCTGCCCGCCGCTCCTCCGTCCCTTCGCCGCCTTCCTGAAGCCGCTGGCGAAGCCCGCCAGCTGCCAAGGCGGCGAAGCTCGCCAAGCCGGTCCGCGCTTCAAGCCAAGCTCGCCCTCCGCCGCGCCTGCCCGCCGCTCGCCCTCTCCGGCCGCCTCGCGCCGCCTCCTCCGAAGCTCGCAGCGCCGCAGATCTCTCCGTCTCGGCAGCACCTCGCTGCGCCACCGCTGTGCCCTCCGGCGCTCTCTCACTGGCGCGCCGCGCCGCCGCGACCTCTCGTCGCGATCGCCCGCCCGAGCCTCCCGTCCACTCCGCCCTCGCTGCGCCCGGCGCCGCACCTCCGCTGTTCCCGAGCGCCTCGCGTGAGCCTCGCCGCCAACCGCCTCGTCGGCGCCGCCCTGCAACCTCGCCACAACCGCCGCTCCGTGTGTGTTCTTCGGCTTGACGCAAGACCTACTCGGAAACCAAGGTCGCCGAGGAGACGAACAAGGGCGTCTCGTGGCAGCGAGAACCCCCGGTCGCCAAAATCGCACAAGACCACCAACGCCGAACCAAGATCGACACCGACAATCGATAACCGAACCTCCAAGTTCGTCGACATAGAAGAGTTGGCCGTAAACCAAGATCTCCTTCACGGAACCGTAGACCACCAAGTGTTCCGTCATGGATAAGAAGACCGGACCCCGAAAACCGAACCCGACACGCCAAGTTCTCCCTCTCGGATCCGAGAACGCCGAGACCCAAGACACCAAGATCTCCGCCGTGAAACGACAAGACCCTCGCCACTGCAAGCTCGACCCCGTGGAACCCAACAAGATCTGCATGCGACAAGAACGACACCGTACAGGGCGAGACCGATGCGCCCCCGACGCCAACCAAGCCCTGCTTCCCGGTTGCGACAAGACCTACCCCGATGGTCGAGAATGTTACGCCAAGATCGAACCCTAGACCCTGGACCCCGAGACCGACCCCGAACCCCGGAAACCAAGATCGTCGAGACCCCTAGTGCGTGCCCTTTCCGAAAACCCTATTTTTATAACATAATAACCTTGTCGCATATTAAATTGTCATTCATCTCGCATGCATATCATTGGTTTGGGGGCCTTATGCCGATTCACCTGATAATTAAATATGGGGCCCATATGCGGGCAAATCTAGTCTCATATCGGCCTCATTTAAACTTGTGTAGCGAATCGGTATCTTATCTTGCCTTGTTAAAACAACATTTAATTGCGGGGTAGCTAAACAACATGAACCACCTAATTAATTTTCGGGACCCAGGTTCCACTTAATATTGCCCAATTGCACCGCACCTTGCCATGACATGCATCATACATGCATCATGCCGATCTTCTGCCGTTGTATTAAATCTTGCATCCGGTGTTTCTTCTAGTGTTTTGCTTCTTCATGGATAAGGCCGTTGAGTTGATGTGAGCTTCGCCGATCTTGGTTGAACCCTTCGACAATGTTTTCAAAGTAGCATCTCCCTTTCTACCTATCTTACTTTTATAGTATTTATTCCCTCCTGTTGATCTATTGCTATCTGTGTTACGTTGCTCTAGTTTTCGTACCCGTGATATCCCTTGCAGCCATATAGCCTTGGACACATCCTATTACCTGTTGTGTGGCATCCCTGTAACTACCTCGGTGAACTACGCTCCTAGATACAAGCCTGGATGAGAGATAGCGGTTGAAATAGTACGGCGGGGCCCCAAAAGCCACTCACTGGTAGTCCTTTCAGACGTCCCAACCGCTAACCTCTCAACGGGACACATGCAGGCGGGCGTGGTCGGCGAAGGGATCAACTACGACACAAGTGGGTATGTACGCAAGCCACCATACAAAAGTACATCGAGCCACACCATCTAGAAAGAAAGGAATATACCAACGCCATACGGCAAGATTCAAATGACCTGGATACATCTATAATTTAGGATAGCTCCTCACAAAGACACATCGTAGTATCATGCGAAGGCAAACAAGATCCGAGTACGGATAAGAAGCAAATAGGCATAAGATGCGGAGAAAATAAGCACATCCCAACTACTGGTCTCACGGATCCCTGCCCGGAATCTCTACACGAGCGATCGTTGCCCACATCATCGGCTTCCTCCACCCAAAGATCCGTCCCCGAGAAGGTACTGCTCATCCGAATCAAGAATTTATCGTGTGAGACCCTAAGGGTACTCAAGAAGTCTTAATGCCTCTAAAGGGGACACAACTGGGTGACGAATTGCAGAAAAGATAAACCCTAGCAATTCTAGATACGCTAACCATCCGCCTAACCAATGATAGAGCGGATGTCCGTGAATTTAAGTACAACAGTTATAATGGTAATCTCATCCGATCCATCCTCCTCGCTACCAACAAGGAAGCGAACAACCCCCTTCCGTTGGCAATTTTATTATCCATTCCGTGAGTATTGCACTATTTACTAGTCAAGTGATTTAGTCAAATTAAGGCGGTACTTTAGTTAGGCTTGTCTATGATCAAGAACTGCTCCAAGTCGTCCATAACATGACACGGCTTTGAAAGTTTTACCCGCGGGTGCACCAATAGCAACACACACTCGATCAACCTCGAAAACCAAATCAAAACCCAACGAGGCTTTCACGTTGAACAATCACAAGATTCAGAAATATTTCAGGGGCCACCCTTAAGTAGAATCATAACGAGTAAGCAAGCCGAGACGGCCTCAAGGTTGGTGTGGACTAGCAGAACGACGGGAACGTGTGGCTGGGCTTGTCGACACCATGAAACGTGTCCCACTCCTAAACAGACAAAGGTGCTCCTCGCACAATCTTAATAAAGCGAAACATGGCATAAGCAGGATCGTAATAAAACCTCAAACTAGTTTGTGGCCCCAAGAAATAAGAATGAATCAAGCTCTGGCTCGGGGTCCCATATACCTCCCGGATGTGGATAGCGCATAAATCAAGGAACAGTATCAAGTACTCGGGTCTTACGGACACAAGTGAGCAGGAAAACCAAATAGCGAGATATTGCCCACCGTGCCACTTCCTTTAGTTATCCCAACTACTCAAGTTAAGTTGTTTAAGTACCTCGTTATCCATCGACTCTCACAAACCCTACACATGTTCTCGACTCGCATGGCTCAAACAACTCCTATAGTAGTGGCTCATGGGATGGAGGATACAAGCTTGGTGGGGTTTAAAAGTAACGCTATGCATACTTGGGATTCAATTTAATGCAGCGACTCAATGATGCAAGAATAAGATAGAGGCAATAGGTCTGTATGTATGCAAGCATGTGGTAGTGCTTGCACGGTGTCTCTGTTGAAGCAAAGGCAGTTACGGGTAGTGCTCTGGTTCTCTTGATACAACCCCGCCGGTCTATCCGGAAAAACCAAACAAACAAGGCCAACATAAATATAGAGCACAAGCATATGAATAAGATGCAAAGCAAACAATCATGCCATGATGAATGATGCACAATTTACATGGCAAGAAAGGTAGCATGGCATGGTGAGGTGTGAAGAACAAGAAAGTAACATTTAATTGGGTTTTGGATCCACATTGTTGCCATAACATTTGTTGTTTAACATATATTTATATGATGCATGCTGCAATTGAAGTCATGGATATCATAAGCGGAAAGGTCTCGTCGAGTGATCAATTTAGACTACTCATTTGCTTAATTTGGATTTTCCAAACAAAAGTTATTTAATTAAGAAATTCTAGTGGCAATTGAAGTAATTTAAACAAACTTGGAAATTTACTGGTGCAAAACACTAAACAGATGGCATATTTGAATTCTTCTCATTTTCTGAATCCAAAACATATATCATTTGTCTATTTTGGATAAAGTATGCAAAAGTTATTTAAAATCTGAAATAATTTGAATTTGAATTTATTTAACATATTTTGAATTTGAAAACAGCTCGAACTGTTTATAACACAGCCTCGGATAGCTGGGGCAAGCAGGTGGGCAGGGGTCCTTCGCCCACACGCTGCATGACGCAAACTGGACCGGGTTTATTAGATGAACAACCGAACCTTTTAGAAAACATCAGAGACCGGCAAGGGCTGGAAGGATCGGGTTGAGATCTAAATGAGCAGGGGTCTTATGCAAACGCACACGCTGTGGGAAGGACTGCGGTTCATTTGGGTTCTTGTGGGAGTCTTTTCAGATTGCATCGGTCACCGGGCAGTGGGGCCTCGAGGGTCGCGGGTTGCTAAAAGGTTGGGGGAAGGGGTTTTGTGCAAAACGACGCCCGTGGCATGGATCTTCTCTCGCGGCGTCGACGCGTGCGCGCGCTGGCGAGGCAGGTGGCTCAACGGGTCGAGGCTCGCATGATGCGGTGCCATGCGGTGGCCGCTTTGCTACTGGGTCGCCATGAGCTAGGTAAGGCGATGCGGCGCAGTGCACGGCCAGTGGCGGTGTGCACGGCGCTCGACGAAACAAAGCGCAACCAGGAAGCGGCGAGGATGGGATGTTGTCGGGAGGCTCAGAACTCACCGCGAACGTGACGGTGCTCGAAAGCGGGGGTGGAGGCGATCAACGGCGAGGGCGGGCGCGACGATCTAGGGTTTGCGCCGGCGTCTTGATGCAGCGTGCTTGGCGGCCTCCTCCTCGTCGCTCCTGGGCGTCGCAGCGAGCTCCCTGTGCTTCTCGACAACTGCAAGACGCCACCGGCTAGGGGGGTGGGCGGCGATGTCGATTTGGGTGGCAAGGGAAGGAAGGGGAGAGGCGCGGCATGGGTAGATCTGGGGCTCTGCAGGCAGAGAGGTAGGGGGAGATAAGACGCGGGGAGGCAGGTGGCGTGGGGAGGGAAAGCTGGCACGTCGGCCTCCTCCTCTCACGCCAGAAGCAGGCACGCAGTGGCGTGGCCGCTAGGGGTGGGGCAGGTGGCTAGGGTCATTGGCATGGGCAGTGGGCAGTGTGCAGAGAGAGAGAGGAAAGAGGAGAGGAAAGAGGGGCATGGGTTTGAGCTAGGGTTTAGAGTAGATAGGAGGGGCCTGGTGTGGGGTAGCTAGGAGAGTACTGTGGGGCATGCCTGTAGGGAGGAGGGTCGAGCTAGGTGGGTTAGGGGCATGGGGTTTAGCTAAGGAAGAGGGGGGTGGATAGAGTGTTGTTTGAGTTTTGTTTAGAGATAGAATTAGATGTAGGGGTTAGTTTAGGATGTAATTAAATTAGGGTTTAGTTAGTTGGGAAAAGGAAGAGAGAGAGAGAATGTTTGGGTTTTGTTAGAGGGAAGTGTAATTTGGGGTTTAATTTTAGGATAGAGGTAATTTAGGATTTGGATTTAGGATAGCTTGGAAAAATAGGGTTTTGCTAACAAGGGGTAAGAAGGTGGAAGGTTACTAATCTTGGTTATGCAAGCTTCAAGCAAGCTCTAGCAAGATCAGACAAGAAAAGAAGAAGAGGGAGGATAGATGGTCAAGGTGATGATGTGGTTCTAATGGAACATGCATGATCCACAAAGGAACAAGCAAGATCCAAAGATAGAGGGGGGGGTAGCTAGGATTTTATACTAACCAAACAAACAAGCAAAGAAGAAGGCTCCATTTAGAAATCCAAACAAAAGCCAAAGCTAGGGTGGATGGTACTTGCATGGCCCATGCAAGACAATTAAAGCCCAAAGGTCATATTGTGAAAACAACATTGTTTCTTGTGGCTTTTAATCCTTGCATTCCCAAGAAGGTGGGCAAAGGCCAAGCAATAGATTAGGAGTGGATCCAACCAACAACATGGGCTAGAGAAACTCAATAAAGGCCAAGCCCATATTATTGGATGGTGGAATTATAAGGTGGTGCAAGATAAGGTGGTGGAGTCAAAAGAGAGATGCCCCCAACTCAACTTGGGCATTTAACAATTTAGTAAGAACCAAATACAATATCAAGAAGCAACTACAATTAATCATGCACATGAGATAAGAAGCAAACAAGAAAAGGTTTTATATGATGCTCAAATGCAAGGGGACATGATGACATGAGCATGATATGATGATGATGCAACAATTATATGTTGGAAGTGGCCCATTTTATTATTAAACTTAGTAGCATTACAGTGGTTAGACAACTGGGATGCTACAACTCTCCCCCACTAAACAGGAATCTCGCCCCGAGATTCTAGGAAGAAGAAGAAGAAGAAGACACAAAGAGAGAAGGATGGTTGGCACGGAGTTCATCTTCACGCTCCCAAGTTGCTTCATCAACAGAATGGTGTGACCACTGCACCTTGCAGAATTTGATGGACTTGTTGCGAGTCCTACGTTCTGCGGTCTCAAGAATTTTTATGGGGTGTTCCTGATAAGAGAGATCTTCTTGGAGGTCTATTAGCTCATGATCCACGGTCTTGCCGGGGTCTTTGAAGCACTTCTTGAGCTGAGAGATGTGGAAAACATCATGGACTTTGAGTTTTTCCGGAAGCTCGAGTGCATAAGCAACTTCTCCTCTTCTACCACGTATCTTGAAAGGACCGATGTATCTCGGAGCCAACTTTCCTTTGATACCGAAACGGTGTGTTCCTCTCATGGGAGTGACACGAAGGTAGACGAGATCACCAGGGGCATATACCATATCTGTGTGCTTCCTGTCATAGTTGCTCTTCTGACGACTTTGAGCAATCTTCAGGTTCTCCAGAATGATATGCACCTTCTCCTCTGCCTGAGTCACAATGTCAGGGCCAAACCAGATTCTTTCTCCTGCACCTGACCAACCAATGGGAGTTCGCACCACCATAGAGTGCCTCGAATGGTGCCATCTTGAGACTCTTCCGAAGCTGTTGTTGTAGGAGAATTCAGCATATGGAAGGCATTCTTCCCACTTCATGCCAAACGAGATGACGCAAGCTCTAAGCATGTCCTCGAACTGATTGATCCTCTCCACTTGTCCTTGCATCGAGGGTGGTAGCAGGTCAAGTTCAACCGCTCCCAAAGCTTTTGGAAACTCTCCCGAACTTTGAGGTGAAGATGCTCCCACGGTCGAACTGATTTCGGTGGAACCCCATACAAAGAGACAATCCTGTTGATGTAGAGCTCACCAATCAAGTCCGTAAATTGTTTCTTTGATCGAAGAAGTGTGCCACTTTGAAAGCCTGTCGATGACAACAAAATTGCATTGTCTTCTGCGATCTTGGAAAGCCGGTGATGAAGTCCATCTCAACTTTCTCCCATTTCCATTCGGAGGCTTCAATGGCTGTAGAAGACCAAATGGTTTCGATGAACAGCCTTGACTCTGCGGCGAACATCACATTCGAGACGTATTTGGCACAATACCTTTTCAACCTGTGCCACCAGATTGTGTTTTCAAGTCCATGTACATCTTTGTGCTGCCAGGATGGATAGAAAGGACGAATCATGTGCCTCCTTGAGCAATTGATCTCGACCGGGTAGTTTGGAACAAACATCCGGTGATCAAAGAATAGCGTGCCACGATCATCAACATGGAAGGATTCATACTTGAGTGCCAAGCTTAGCGATGAGCTTTGGTGTGCGGATCACCACGCCGACGAGACCGAATCTGTTCTTCCAAGAGAGGAGTAGCGAAGGTTCGGAGATGCCCTTGTTCCACAATCGTGTTCACCGACGGAATTCCTCGCACAAGAGAGGTGCTCTTCTACCATGAGGTTGTTGACATAAGCTTACGGCTAAGCGCATCCGCCATGACATTTGCTTTGCTCGGAGTGTAGTTGATGGTCACATCGAAGTCATTGATGGCTTCAATCCATCTCCTTGTCAAGATTGAGATCCGTTGAGTGAAGATATACTTCAAACTCTTGTGGTCCGAGAAGATCTCACAACGGTTACCCGGCAAGTAGTGCCTCCACACTTCAAGGCAAAGACCACCTTGCTAGCTCAAGGTCATGTGTGGGATAGTTGACCTCATCGTCTTCAATCGACGAGAGGCATAAGCAACCACCTCTCTCTTGCATAAGGACCGCACCCAATCCTTGCAAAGAGGCATCGCAGAAGATCTGGAAAGGCTTGGATGTATCCGGAGGGACCAAGACGGTGTGGAAGTGAGCTTCTTTGAGTGTCTCAAAACTTTCTTGGCAAGGGTGTCCACAGTACTTCTTGCCTTTCTTGAGGAGATCGGTAAGAGGCTTTGCTATCTTCGAGAAGTTCGCACAAAACGACGGCAATAGCTAGCTGCCGAGAAAACTCCGCACTTCCTTGACATTAGGGAGGAAGCCATTCAACTATTGTCTTCACGGCCTCTCAAGTTAACTGCAATGCCCTTGGCGAGATGACATGTCCATAGGTTACTTGTGCAACCGAACTCACACTTTGAGAACTTGGCATACAAGCGTTCTCACGAAGCTTGTTCAGACACACCTCGTGTGCTCTTCATGCTCCTCCTTGGACTTGGAATAGACAGAATGTCATCCAGATATACCACAAACTTGTCCAGTACTCCATGAAAACGGAGTTCATCACCCTCGAGAAGGTAGCAGGTGCATTGGTGAGGCGAAAGACATGACCGTACTCATACAGGCCATAGCGAGTGGTGAAAGTCGTCTTGGGCACATCCTCTTGAATTTTGATTTGGTGATAACCACTTCAAATCAAGCTTAGAGAACACCACAGCCTCTGGTGATCAAATAGATCATTTATCCGAGGGAGAGGATATTTGTTCTTGATGGTCTTAGCATTTAGAGCCCGGTAGTCAACACATAGCCTATCGGTTCTGTCACGCTTCTTCACGAAGATTGTTGGACTACCCCAAGAAGAAGTGCTATGCTGAATGAAACCCAACTTCTCTTGTTCATCAAGTTGTCGTTTGAGTTCAGCCAGCTCAGAAGGACCCATCTTATATGGCCTCTTGGAGATAGGAGCCGTTCCAGGTTCAAGCTCGATCACGAATTCAACTTCGCGATCCGGAGGCATACCTGGCAACTCTTCAGGAAAAACATCCGGGAACTCACAGACCACTGGTACCTTCTGAATAGCTTCCATAGCATCATCATTAAGAGTAGCCAAGGAATAGAGCTGGACAGCAGGAGTCAGACTTGGAGAAAAGACTATGTGGCCTTCAGGGATCTTCAGAGACACTGAGCGTTCAGCACAATCGATCACAGCTGCATTTGCTGTCAACCAATCCATGCCCAGGATGACATCAATGTCAGAGTTGCCCAGAACAATCAAAGAAGCCAAGAATGTAGAACCACCAATCTCAACTTGGTTCCCATGACTGATATGCTCAGCCCTCATGTTTGAACCAGGTGATTGCACCACCAACCGCTTAGAGAGAGGGACCATGACTAACTCATTCTCTTCTGCAAACTTGTATGACACAAAGGAATGCGATGCACTGTAATCAAAGAGAACTGCAGGTGGACCGAGTTAATCGAGAGCATACCCATGACAACTCCAAAGTGAAGCTCAGCTTGAGAGGCGTTGACGATTAGCTCGAACCGCAGACCCGGCTTAGTGTTGATGTTGAGAGCCCGAGGCGTGGTGCACGAACCCAAGGAGAGCTTGATGCAGATCTTGGCGGGGTTGAGGAGAGCTTTGTTCTTCATTGGGCAGTTCCAGCGGGATGACCATGATCTCCACATGTGTAGCAAGCACCGCGAGGACGTGGAGCAGAAGCTGTGGACTCCGCCAGCGCCCAGGTAAGGGTTGTTGTAGCCCCCGGGAGCCGCAGGTGAAGTTTAGTGGCCTTGGCGTGAAACTCGCAGGTCTTGGAGCCAGAGCGACGGTGGTGTTAGGAACCCGACACGCCGCTTAGAAGGAGTTGCCATTGCTGCCGAGCTTGATGCATCCTGCTATGTTTCTTGGACCTCGAACATCCGCCTACTAGCCTCCTCTTGTAGTGCCATATGCTGCCTGTTCCAGAAGGTTGCCTTGCATGCGTGAGTGCATACTTGATCGACGCATTGAGCCCTTGCCTGAATCTCTTCTCGCTTTTCTTGTCATCGACACCTCATCACCACCATAGCGAGACAAGTTCATGAAGTTCTGATGTAGGTGTTGACGTTATCATTGCCCCGCTTCAAGTTGAGGAAAGCATCCTTCATCCGCTCCATCACAATCTCGAGAGAAACTGCCTTGAAAGCTCCAGAACCTCTCCCAAGTAGGTGGGGCCCAGCAGCTAGCCTTCAAATAGTTTTCCCACCATAGAGCTGCGTCTCCTTGAGCAGTGAGTAGCACACTTTACCCATTCCTGCTCGCACATCGCAGCCTCTAGCAGCCTTGAGATCTCACAGCCAATCATCAAGATCAAGAGGTCGATCGACACATCAAACTGCCGAGGACTGAACTTGAGGAAGCTCTTGATGTCGCCACGCTTGGGAGGTGGAGGAAGTGGAGTGAACTCGTTCCTTCGGACGCTCTCCTCAAAGCGCAGCTGGTTCTCTTGCATGGCTGCCAGAGCATTTGCAATGCTTGATGGCGAGCCCAGCCGAGGAATGTCCTCCTCATCCCATGCGGGGAGCCATCCTGTCATTGATGTAAAACTCAAGTCAGTACTATAATGGAAGATGATGATAATCCAAAATAGTACCAAGATGGAATTAACCAAGATTAAAGGATACAATTTACTGAGATGATATGAAAATATCAACAAAGTTCATAGCACCTCAAAGATATTAAGCATATCGCACACGACTGAAAAGGAGTGTGGTACACAAACATATCAAAGAAAAATTTTCCACAAATTTCGCATTAAAATACCAATAGATGCATAAAATTACTTAACGAATCAAGATTAGTGACTCTACCGATCCAATATACAAAAGCAAATGATACAAGTAGTGGTATGGTCGCGACTCCATCCGCACTCAAACCATTACTCCAAGACATGAACAAGTGGAACACATATCCTAACCCCTTCTTTCCACGATTTAAACCTAAAGATTGGTACTACGGAAACGAACACCCCAAACAAGCTAGCTTGATACAAAAGGAAGATAGATTGCGTCGGTTTACAAAAGCCTGCTGGTATGGAATGTACCAACAGTTGATAACCAAAGGCGTATAAGATAACAACTTGATGCAACAGATAGACAAGGACTACACACACACACACACACACACACACCCTATGGTACTACGGAAACCCGAACACGTGAATCCTAGTTTGAACTTTGAGAAGAGAATTGAAAACGTTACACTTCCTTACCGTAAAAGGGTGGGTGGAGGGTAAGAAGAAAATGGAAGCAGTCCTACTCTCGCTTTTGTTTTTCCCTAATATACATAACTACTCAAAATATTTGCTAGATCGACAACGACTGCTTGGCTGAAACCTCAAGGTCGGATGGCTCGATACCAATTGTAACTACCTCGGTGAACTACGCCCTAGATACAAGCCCGATGAGAGATAGCGTTGAAATAGTACGGCGGGGCCCCAAAAGCCACTCACCGGTAGTCCTTTCAGACGTCCCAACCGCTAACCTCTCAACGGGACTCAGACGGCGTGAGTCGGCGAAGGATCAACTACGACACAAGTGGGTATGTACGCAAGCCACCATACAAAAGTACATCGAGCCACACCATCTAGAAAGAAAGGAATATACCAACGCCATACGGCAAGATTCAAATGACCTGGATACATCTATAATTTAGGATAGCTCCTCATACAAAGACACATCGTAGTATCATGCGGAAGCGGCAAACAAGATCCGAGTACGGATAAGAAGCAAATAGGCATAAGATGCCGAGAAAATAAGCACATCCCAACTACAGTCTCACGGATCCCTCGCTCCCGGAATCTCTACACCAACGATCGCTGCCCACATCATCGGCTTCCTCCACCCAAAGATCCGGCCCGAGAAGGTACTGCTCATCCGAATCAAGAATTTATCGTGAGACCCTAAGGGTACTCAAGAAGTCTTAATGCCTCTAAAGGGGACACAACCTGGGGTGACGAATTGCAGCAAAAGATAAACCCTAGCAATTCTACAGATAACGCTAACCATCCGCCTAACCAATGATAGACGGATGTCCGTGAATTTAAGTACAACAGTTATAATGGTAATCTCATCCGATCCATCCTCCTCGCTACCAACAAGGAAGCGATTTAACAACCCCTTCCGTTGGCAATTTTATTATCCATTCCGTGAGTATTGCACTATTTACTAGTCAAGTTTAGTCAAATTAAGGCGGTACTTTAGTTAGGCTTGTCTATGATCAAGAAACCGTGCTAAGTCGCCCATAACCGGACACGGCTTTCAAAGTTTTACCCGCCGGGTGCACCAATAGCAACACACACTCGATCAACCTCGAAAACCAAATCAAAACCCAACGAGGCTTTCACGACCGAACAATCACAAGATTCAGAAATATTTCAGGGGCCACCCTTAAGTAGAATCCAGAACGGAGTAAGCAAGCTTCGAGACGGCCTCAAGGTTGGTGGATGGTCAGAACGATCGGGAACCCAAAGTGTGGCTGGGCTTGTCGACACCTGAAACGTGTCCCACTCCTAACAAAGATGTGTGCCTCGCACAATCTTAATAAAGCGGTAAAACATGGCATAAGTACAGATCGTAATAAAACCTCAAACTAGTTTGTGGCCCCAAGAAATAAGAATGAATCAAGCTTCCGCTCAGGGGGTCCCATATACCTCCGGATGTGGATAGCGCCAAAATCAAGGAACAGTATCAAGTACTGGGTCTTACGGACACAAGTGAGCAGGAAAACCAAATAGCAGATATTGCCCACCGGTGCCACTTCCTTTAGTTATCCTAACTACTCAAGTTAAGTTGTTTAAGTACCTCGTTATCCATCGACTCACAAACCCTACACATGTTGTTCTACGACTGCATGGCTCAAACAACTCCTATAGTAGTGGCTCATGGGATGGAGGATACAAGCTTGGTGGGGTTTAAAAGTAACTATGCATACTTGGGATTCAATTTAATGCATTCGCGACTCAATGATGCAAGAATAAGATAGAGGCAATAGGTATCAGTATGTATGCAAGCATGTGGTAGTGCTTGCCCGGTGTCTCTGAAGCAAAGGACGGTTCTGGTAGTGCTCCCGGTTCTCTTGATACAACCCCGCCAAGGTCTATCCGAAAAACCAAACAAACAAGGCCAACATAAATATAGAGCACAAGCATATGAATAAGATGCGCTAAGAAACAATCATGCCATGATGAATGATGCACAATTTACATGGCAAGAAAGGTAGCATGGCATGGTGAGGTGTGAAGAACAAGAAAGTAACATTTAATTGGGTTTTGGATCCACAATTGTTGCCATAACATTTGTTGTTTAACATATATTTATATGATGCATGCTGCAATTGAAGTCATGGATATCATAAACGGAAAGGTCTCGTCGAGCTGATCAATTTAGACTACTCATTTGCTTAATTTGGATTTTCCAAACAAAAGTTATTTAATTAAGAAATTCTAGTGGCAATTGAAGTAATTTAAACAAACTTGGAAATTTACTGGTGCAAAACACTAAACAGATGGCATATTTGAATTCTTCTCATTTTTCTGAATCCAAAACATATATCATTTGTCTATTTTGGATAAAGTATGCAAAAGTTATTTAAAATCTGGAAATAATTTGAATTTGAATTTATTTAACATATTTTGAATTTGAAAACAGCTCTGAACCGTTTATAACACAGCCTCAGCTAGCCTGGGCCGCAGACAGGTGGGCCAGGGGTCCTCTGGCCCACACGCCAGAGCCTGACGCAACACTGGACCGCGGGTTTATTAGACAGAACAACAGAAACCTTTTTGTAAAACTTCCAGAGAGACTGACAGCGGGGCCAGAAGGACCGCGGGTTGAGGATCTAAACAGAGCAGGGGGTCATATGCAAAACGCACACGCCGTGGAGGACCGCGGGTTCAGCTGGGTTCTTGTGGGAGTCTTTTCGCAAGATTGCATCGCGGCTGGTGTGGGGCCTCGAGGGTCGCGGTTGCTAAAAGGTTGGGGAAAGGGTTTTGTGCAAAACGACGCCTGCGGCATCAGTGGATCTTCTCTCGGGCTCGACGTGTGGCGCGCGCGGCGTAGGGCAGGGCTCGAACTGGGCGAGGCTCGCACGATGCGGTGCCATCGCGGTGGCCGCGGCATTGCCGCCTGGGTCGCCATGAGCTAGGTAAGGCGATGCGGGCGGTAAGCACGGGCAGTGGCGAGGCGCCGGTGCACGCAGGCGTCGAAACAAACGGCGCAACCAGAAGCGGCGAGGATGGGATGTTGTCAGGAGGCTCAGAACTCACCGCGAACGTGACGGTGCTCGAAACGCCAGGTGGAGGCGATCAACGCGAGGCTGGCGCCCGACGATCTAGGGTTTGCGCGGCGGCGCCGATGCAGGCGTCTTGGCGCTGCTCTCCTCTCGCTCGCTCTGCCGCAGTAGCTCCCAGGCTTCTCAAGTTGCTGCAAAGACGCCACCGCCAGAGTATCCGGGGCAGGGTAGACGATGTCGAGCTGGTGGCAAGGGGAAGGAAGGGAGAGGCGCTATGGGTAGATCTGGGGGCTCTGGCAGAGAGGTAGGTGGGGGAGATAAGAACGCTGGGGAGGCAGTGTGGCGTGGAGGGAAAGCTGGCACGTCGCCTCCTCCTCTCACGCAGCCAGGCAGGGGCACGGTGGCAGGTGGCCGCCAGGGGTGGCGAGGTGGGGCTAGGGTCGCAAAGGTCAGGGGCGCCTGGCAGGCCGCAGAGAGAGAGGAAAAGAGGAGAGGAAAAGAGGGGCATGGGTCGAGCTAGGGTTTAGAGTAGATAGGAGGGGCCTGGTCGGGTGTGGGGTAGCTAGGAGGGGTACTGCCGTGTGGGGCATGCCTGGTAGGGAGGAGGGTCGAGCTAGGTGGGTTAGGGGCATGGGGTTTAGCTAAGGAAGAGGGGGGTAGATAGAGTGTTGTTTGAGTTTTGTTTAGAGATAGAATTAGATGTAGGGGTTAGTTTAGGATGTAATTAAATTAGGGTTTAGTTAGTTGGGAAAAGGAAGAGAGAGAGAGAATGTTTGGGTTTTGTTAGAGGGAAGTGTAATTTGGGGTTTAATTTTAGGATAGAGGTAATTTAGGATTTGGATTTAGGATAGCTTGGAAAAATAGGGTTTTGCTAACAAGGGGTAAGAAGGTGGAAGGTTACTAATCTTGGTTATGCAAGCTTCAAGCAAGCTCTAGCAAGATCAGACAAGAAAAGAAGAAGAGGGAGGATAGATGGTCAAGGTGATGATGTGGTTCTAATGGACCATGCATGATCCACAAAGGAACAAGCAAGATCCAAAGATAGAGGGGGGGGGTAGCTAGGATTTTATACTAACCAAACAAACAAGCAAAGAAGGCTCCATTTAGAAATCCAAACAAAAGCCAAAGCTAGGGTGGATGGTACTTGCATGGCCCATGCAAGACAATTAAAGCCCAAAGGTCATATTGTGAAAACAACATTGTTTCTTGTGGCTTTTAATCCTTGCATTCCCAAGAAGGTGGGCAAAGGCCAAGCAATAGATTAGGAGTGGATCCAACCAACAACATGGGCTAGAGAAACTCAATAAAGGCCAAGCCCATATTATTGGATGGTGGAATTATAAGGTGGTGCAAGATAAGGTGGTGGAGTCAAAAGAGAGATGCCCCCAACTCAACTTGGGCATTTAACAATTTAGTGAGAACCAAATACAATATCAAGAAGCAACTACAATTAATCATGCACATGAGATAAGAAGCAAACAAGAAAAGGTTTTATATGATGCTCAAATGCAAGGGGACATGATGACATGAGCATGATATGATGATGATGCAACAATTATATGTTGGAAGTGGCCCATTTTTATTATTAAACTTAGTAGCATTACAGTGGTTAGACAACTGGGATGCTACAATCCCGCAAAACCACTACTAGAAAATCGCGTTGTTTTTGTGCATTGCATCGTCATCATCATGCATTGTTTGCTAAAACTATGTTTGCAAAGCCCGTGTTGTTTTCTAAACGCCCCTCTTTATTTTTCAAACATCAAAACCGGGTCCCCGGAATATTTTGTTTTGGCCATCGATTTGCCACGTCTGCTTAACACAAATAAAATTATATTATTTTAAGCGAGGCGGTCAGGCAGGCGTCCCGACCAACGACCACCCCGCTTTAATAAACGGTCCACCCTGCCAGCCCTACCTAAATCCTAAACCTACCCACTATTCTACCCAACCCAAACCTCCACCTCACTCCCTCCAATCCAGCCTCGCCACATCAAGACACCCTCCTCACCCAATCACAATCCCACCTCCCACCTAATCACTCTCCCTCTCTCCTCAGTCAACCACCCAGCCCCGCCCCGCTGGGCACACACACACGCACGCCTCACACGCAGCAGCCGCATACCCCTGCCACTGGCCCCGCAAGGTGGACTCCAACCGCCACCAGACCCACGCGCTACCCACCTCCCCGCTCAACCTCCCGAGACCGCCATGGGCCGACCGCGCTTCCCTCCTTCCGCTTCTTGCTCCCTCAGTTCATGGCCTGGCGCCTCAGCCGGCCGTCCCTCCGCCGTCTGGCCTCTGCCTTCGCTTTCCCCCCGTCCGCGGCGACGAAGGCTCTCGCCGCCGCTGCCGGACCCATGAGCCGCCCGCGCTGAGCCGGCCTGCACCACTCCGCCCGTCCACCTCCGCCACGACCCCGGCCTCACGCCTCCGTGCCCGCCTGCATGCCGCTCGGCTGGCGCCCGGCCCCGAAGCCTCGGCGCCCGCCTCCATGAGCACTGCGAGCGCCCACGGCCTTCTTCTCCGTCGCTCCTCCCACCCCTTCGCTGCAAGGCTCAGCGACCCCAAGCCCGCCGGACCTCTCTCCCTCACTGGCCCGCGTGGCTGGCCACAGGCCTCCCTGGGCCTCTCCTCCGGCCGCTTGCCGCCGAGCTCCGCCCGCCAGCCACGTCTCCGCCAAGCCTCCGCCAGAGAACCTCCGCCGGCTGGGCCCCATCGCCTCCCAAGCTCACCACCCCGCCGCGCCTCCTGCCCCAGCGAGCCCGCCCCCGGTCGCCTCTGTGCTCGCCAACAACCTCCAGCCGGTCCCGCACAAGCCGCGCCACCTCCTGCCGCTCGCGGTCTCCCCTGCAGCCACCGTGATGTTGTTTTGTTGTTGGACCTACCAGGCTGTTGCCGCGCGAGTTGGCATCTGCCGGCAGACCACGTCGACTCCTTCCAGTGGAAGCGGAGATGGACATGAAGTGCCCGGTTCCTAAGAACCGGCGACGCCAAGACCACCAACGTCGAGAACCGAGTCCAACACCGACAATCAAGCCCCGATGCCCACACATCCGAGGAGGGAACATGGTGACAATCGAGGAAACGACAAGAACTCCTTTTCCGCACCGAAGACCGAACCCGGCCCGACAAGTTCTTCCGCTCGGATCCGAGGGCACCGAGACGCTGGACCCTCAAGTTCTCCTTCACGGACGCCAAGAACCCAGTCGAACACCAAGACCGCCTCGATGGCGCGGACCCGACAAGACCCTCACAACGGCAAGACCGACCCCGTGGATCCGACAAGACCTACGCGACGATAAGAACGGCACCGACCCAGAAGTAGCCGATGCACGACACGACCCAAGCTCGCTCCCGGACATCGAGACCCTATGCGACAAGATCTGCCCCGTGACCGAGAACGCTTCCGTCGAACCCTGGATCCCTGAGACCGAAACCCCGAAACCCCGGAACCCCAAGATCTGCCGAACCCTAAATGTGTGAACCCCTTTTCCGAACCCTATTTTATAATATAATACAACTTGTTGCATTAATCATTCATCTCACATGCATGTCATTGGGTTGGGGGCCTTATGCCGGTTCACCTAATAATTAAATATGGGGCCCATATGCGGGCAAATCTAGCCTTATATCGGCATCATTTAAACTTGTGTAGCGAACCGGTATCTTACCTTGCCTTGTTATACAACATTTAAATTGCGGGGATCTAAACAACTTGAACCACCTAATTAATTGCCGGGACCCCGGTTCCGCTTAATATGACCTAATTGCATCGCACCTTTGCCATGTCATCCATCATACATGCATCATGCCGATCTTCTGTCGTTTTATTAAATAACGCATCCAGTGTTTCTTCTAGTGTTTTGCTTCTTCGCGGATTGGACCGTTGAGTTGATGTGAGCTTACCGATCTTGATGAACCGTTCGACAATGTTTTCAAATGAGCATCTCCCTTTCTACCTATCTTAATTTTATAGTCTTTATTCCCTCCTGTTGATCTATTGCTATCGTGTTGCGATGCTCTAGTTTTCGTGCCTTTGATATCCCTAGCAGTGATATTGCCTTGGACACATCCTATTACCTGTTGTTTGGTAGCTAGTTGGACTTGCGTGTAAATGTCGCTTGCTCAAGTGTTGTCGCGTGTTGTCAATGCCACGCTTGTTGATGTATTGCCGCATGTTGATGTTGGAGATGTTTCTAGTTTTACTTATCGTCACTCTACTTTCATTTAACAACTAAAATTGAATAAGCGAGGCATCGGTGGGTGATAGATAATATTTGGTTTCGACAACCCACTTGTGTCCCAAGACCCCGAGTACTTGATACTGTTCCTTGATTTTATCGCGCTATCCACATCCGGAGGTATGGGACCCCTGAGCGAGCTTGATTCGGACTTATTTCTTGGGGCCACAAACTAGTTTGAGGTTTTATTTACGATCCTGTACTTATGCCATGCTATCGCTTTAATTACGATTGTGCAGGTCTTGCTTTATCTTTTAGGATCGGGACACGATTCAGCGGTGTCGACAAGCCCGTTGGGGTTCCCGATCGTTCCGTAGTATACTGACACCTTGAGGCCGTCTCGAGCTTGCCTACTCCGCTATGGATTCTACTTAAGGGTGGCCCCACAAATATTTCAATCTCGTGATTGTTCGGTCGTGAAAGCCTCGTTGGGTTTTGATTTGGTTTTCCGGTTGATCGGTGTGTGTTGCTATTGGTGCACCCGGCGGGTAAAACTTTTCGAAAGCCGTGTCATGGATATGGACGACTTGGACAAAGATCTCGATCATAGACAAGCATAACTAAAGTTTATTGCTATAAATTTGACTTATAATGGCTAGTAATCAGCTCTACTATAATGGAATGGCTAATTAATACTGCCCACCATTGCTTGTTGGTTGTCGCTTGCGACAAATGTATCTGACTAGTAAGTATTGCAACTACAACGAATTGGCTGAATAAAAGTACCAACAACTGCTGGGTTTTGGGTTTATCTCATGCTATCTGTATCGGATTAGTAATTGCTGCAACTATAACGGAATGGTTAACTAAAAATGACCCACTGCTTACTTTATCAGGACGATTATCTAAACCTGACTAGTAAAGTGCCGCAACTATCACTGAATGAGTAAAACTGCCAACTGCGTGAGTTCCTCGGTTGACTTCCTCGATTGGTCTCGAGGGGGAAACGCCAGGATGGGTTTGTTTGATGATAGCTTCAGGTTGGATCCGGTTAGGTCATTCTCACCCCCCTCTGATAACCGCCAGTTGTATCGAGTCTCTATAGGTTGTTTAGTGCATGCCTTTGCCGCTTGATCCACCATACCTATGTGGCGAGGACCAATTCTAGCCTCGCTGTCTTGGCCTCGATCGACGCTCCTTCTTTGTTTCTGCTTTGCCCTTTGTCGGCACCTTTTGTTTAAGCAGGTTTTGGGATCGGCGTCGTTAGCGGTTACCCTTCGGCTTGGCACAGGCGAGTTATGGACGCCATTGGTTATTCTTGGGCTCTTAGCCCCATTTGCATCTTGTCCGTAGTCGGACGCCGATCATTTTCAAGGTGATTTGGATCTTTGTATATTATATCGTATTCTTGACTCTTTGAGTCATTTATATATCGATATGTGGGTCCCATCGAGGAAATGTTGTGTGATGTTATTACGTTTTCCACCCGCATTTAAAGTGCCTGGTGGGCACCTTTGAATCGTTTCTATGCGGGTTTGGTGAATTTTGCCCAAATTTGCATAGGTCCGATTCTGAGGGTGTTACATGTTGTTTGGTAGATAGTCGGACCCGCGTGTCGTAGTCGCTTGCTCAAGTGTTTTTGCTTGTCGTCAAGTACCACCATTGTTGGAGGATTGCCGCATGATGATGTTGGAGATGATCATGTCTTTAATTATTGTTCACTTTAATTCCTGTTTAACCACTAAAATTGAATTAAGCAGAGGCATCGGTGGGTGATAGGTGATATTTGGTTTCCGACCGCCCACTTGTGTCCCGTGGACCGAGTTCTTGACACTGTTCCGAGATCGAGCGCTAACCACGGTGGGAGATATGGGCCCCATTGATTATTACCGATTTCAAAGTATTGTCGGGGCCACAACTAGTTTGAGGATTTATTTACTATCCTGTACCTATGCCATGCTTTCGCTTTATTTACGATTGTGTGAGAACCTGATCTTGTTTAGGAAGCGGAATGTTTTCGATGTCACAGTCCCCGATTGGGGATCTGCTGTCGTTTACAACCATTGTCGCAAACCCTAAGTCCGTCTCGGAGACCGGCCGACTTCGTTGCGGGTAGACTTAGTGGGGTGGCCCCCCGTGCTTGCTTTGGGTCTGGGAACGTCATGACTTAGGCCCCGCCGACATACCGATGGGTGTATGTTAACTGATCTGGCAAAAGGGTCAAGTGCTGTGGATACTTTGGTGCACCCTAGGTTAAATCTTTTCGAGAAGCCGTGTCGCGGTTATGGACGACTTGGAGCACAGTGCTTGATCATAGACAACTATAACTAAAGTTCTTGTTATAAACGCCTTGTATCCGATTTGACTAGTAATCGCTTCACTACAACGGAATGGCTAAATAAAAGTACCAACAAGCTGGGTTTTGGGGTTATCTCATGCTAATTGAATCACTAGTAAGTGCTGCAACTATCACGGAATGGTCAACTAAAGTGCCGCTTCTTACTTTATCGGATGATTATCTAAACCGACTAGTAAAGTGCCGCAACTATCTCGAATAAGTAAACGCCAGTGTGAGTTCCTCGGTTGACTTCCTCGTTTGGTCTCGAGGGGGGGAACGCCAGGATGGGTTTGATTGATGATAGTATCAGGTTGGATCCGAATAGGTCTTTCTCACCCTCACCCCTCTCTGATAGCCGCTAGTTGTATCGAGTCTCTATAGGTTGTTTAGTGCTTGCTGCCGCTGCCGCTTCAGTCCACCATACCTATGTAGGCGAGGACCGCCGAATTCTATCCTCGCCGTGTACTGGCCTCAGTACTGACGCTCCTTCTTTTTCCTTTGCCCTTTGTCGGCATCCCTTTTTTTTAAGCAGGTTTGAGATCGACGTCGTTAGCAGGGTTACCCTTCCGGCTTGGCCTGGGCAGGGTTATGGACGCCATTGGTTATTCTTCAGGGCTCTTAGCCCCATTTGCATCTTGTCCGTAGTCGGACGCTCGATTATTTTCAAGGTGATTTGGATCTTTGTATATTATATTTGTATTCTTGACTCATGGAGTCGCTGTTATATATATATCTGTTCTGAGGGTCCCATCGAGGACTGTTGTGTAATGTTATTACTTCGTTTTCCACCCGCACGAAAGTGCCTGGTGGGCACCTTTGAATCGTTTCTATGCGGGTTTGGCGGGTTTCGCTAAAACTTGCATAGGTCCGATTCTGAGGGTGTTACACCTCACCAGCGTTAGGGTGGTCAGCTGTACATTTTTTTGCTCTTTTTTTGCTTCAGTTTACTCTTTTTTTTGCTAATAAGTTTACTTTTGTTGGCGGATTGTTCCTATAGTCACTTGGATTGTTGGGTTTTCTTGGTCCATAGGAGGGCATGGTAGCTGATGCAAGATGGAGGCAGCAAGTTGATACAAAGATGCGAACACACTGAATACATATTTTAGTTGAAGATCTGTCACTGATAGTTGTTCCAAGAAGATGAGAAAATTTGGGCCTGAATTCCTGGACTAGACAGTTGTACTGGCCCATTAACATTCTACCCACGTAAAACTAGCCTGATAACTCAAGGTGTTCGACCATTCCTAAGACTGCTTTAAAGAGCAGATACATGAATATTTTGTGTTTATAATAGTACCACATCGCCTCTTTAGACTAAATCTATCCAGTTTATATATGTTCCTATACTGCATGGAATTTCAACAAGCAAAGTCGGAATCAAATAGAAAACATAGCCTTGTGGTGTGAGCTAACTATAAACGGAAGGATATTGAAGAGCTTGCTGCACAAATTGGATGGTGCATGATAAAAGGAGAGTCTGTGTGACAATTAAATTGGCCTGTATTAAACATGATTGAGGGATGTGCGTATTCATGGAAAGAAAGAAGTGCAACCTGAGAGGCAGAGTATGAGTAAAAGAAAGAAAGATGACGAAGGATATGAGATAATAATAAAAGGCGTAGGATTGATGAATTAATCTCGAGTGGAGGTGAAAAGGTTGCTCGATCAGCTCTCCCATGGAGAGAAGACGCTCATTTGTTTCATAGGAAGGTCAAAGATGGGATGCATATGTCGATCTGTTTGGACGAGCGATGGATGCCAGTTGTCAGGTCAGCATGATCACTAACTAGACCATGATCAACCCATGCCAAATTCACATCATGTTCGTTAGTCATAGAAAATTTGATTGGTTTTATGGGAAAGCCCTAAAACATAATTATGCACACAAGAGGAGGAAAAGAAACGAATCTTTGAGGCGCATAGAGTTCGAATCAACACTGATGGCCGCCAGGCCCTAGGAGTTCATGCAGGTTTGAGCACAGGATCTACTTTGATCTGTTTCGCCTACATGCCCAAGCGCACACGTTTTGGTCAGCAAAGCGACAAGGTCGTGGCGTGCCTGGTCTCCTTTGTTTATTATTTTCTTCACGACATGAAGCAGCAAGACACAACTTCACACTTCAAGAGATCGGGAATTCTGTTTGTAAAATCCGTTTTGCACTCAATATACTTTTCTCACCTTTAGCTTTCTATATTTTTGGTGACAGATCAAATGACGATAAAAACCCCGGCTTGAAAAACGATGCTGCTCTTTTATTCCGGACAAAAGTGATGCTTTAGGCAGCTCTGCATGCATGATCATCAAAGGAAAAATAGCAGTAAAGCATATACTCCCTCCTTTTTAAAATATAAGATGTTTTAGGTTTATGAAGAAGATCAATCTAGACTTATTTTAGTATATAGATTCATCCTAAATTTGAGTGAACCTAGATACTAAAACAAGACTATATTCATTTTCTTCACAAACCTAAACCGTCTTATATTTTGAAACTGAGGGAGTACATCGGTGAGGGACTACAAAAATATAAGCATCACTATTTGTGAAGAGTGTAGGGGTTTGTAGCATGGAAAACAAAAATTTTCTATCGCATACAAACAAACAAGCCAAGATCTATCTACTAGATTGTAGCAACGAGTCGATGGAATAACTTACCCTCGAATATTCCAAAGTGTTTAACGAGAGCGGATTCTTGTGGGTGATGTACTCGTATTCTTTCCGATCTCAAGATCGTGTGGACGATCCTTCCGGCGCTGCGTTCCGGTAGCGCTTCCGCAGTCGGTCACACGTTCGGTACTCGACGAAGACCTTCCTCTCCCTTGTTCCAGCAGGCAGCGGAGGTTGTAGCACTCTCCTCGCGATTCCAAAGACAACCTGGCGTGGTAGGAGTAGAGGGAAATCATGAGGCTTCTTAAGCCGAGCGAGTATGGTGGATTATGAGAGAGGGCTATTAGTGGTCTAGAGATTACACACCAATTAGAAGGCTCTAAACCGGCTAAAGCAATTAGAAGCTCTAAACCAAACGGCTCTAAACACGAGATTAGAGGTAGAAACTTGTGTCTCAAGGAGGCCTGCCTCCTTTTATAGGTGGAGGGCTAGGCGGCAGGAGGGGAGTCCCTCCCCAACTCGGCCTAGGGCTGGGCGCCGGCTTGGAGGAGAGGAACTCCTCCTCCAAGTTGCTTTCAAACTCCTCTTGCTTGTTTCCCACAGTTTCCTGTTTCCCACAGTTTTCTGTTTTCCACAGTTTCCTGTTTTAGCCGTTTGACTTTCAAACTGGCAATTTGACTTTCATGTTTTTGGAACAGCAAGAACACTTAGTACATGATGCAATCATTCAATGACACATTCATGTACCCTCCCCCGAGTCGGACAATCGGACCCTTCTAGAACATTCCCGATGAAAACACCGGAATCATTCCCGAACTCCGAAACGGGACTTTCCTTATATGAATCTTATTCTCCGGACCATTCCGGATCACCTCGTGATATCCTGGATCCCATACGAGACTCCGAACAACATTCTGTCTCTTTCTCATAATACCATAACTACTCAAAACAACGTCGAATCCTTAAGTGTGTCTCCCTACGGTTCGTGAATTATGCGGACATGATCGAGACACTTCTCCGAACAATAACCAATAGAGGAATCTGGAAATTCATATGGCTCCCACATATTTCTACGATTACTTTGCGATTGAATGAACCACTTACATACGATACTAATTTCCCTTTGTCTCACAATAGTTTACTTATCCAAGGTTATGATCGTCGGTATCTCTGCATACCTAGTTCAACCTTGTTACCGATAAGTACTCTTTTCTCGTTCCCGTGATATGTGATCCCTTGTGACCCAGTCACATGCTTGCAAGCTAATTGGATGACATTCCACCGAGAGGGCCCAGAGTATATCTATCCGTTATATGGATGGACAAATCCCACTCTTGATCCATGTGTTTCAACCAATACTTTCTGAACACTCAATGCCACCTTTATAGCCACCCAGTTACGGTGTGGTGTTTGATGTCATCAAAGCATCCATCCACTAAAGGTGATATGCATGATCTCATGGTCGAAGGAATTAGGTTACTATGTATCAGAAAGCATATAGCAAATGAACTATTGAAATGACTTGATCTTTATGCTACGCTTATCAATAGGAGTATGTCCACCATATCATTCTCCTAACGATATGATCTTGTTGTTGATAACATCTGTGGCATCCCGCAAAACCACTACTAGAAAATCGCGTTGAATTTGTGCATTGCATCGTCATCATCATGTGTTGTTTGTCTAAAACTATGTTTGCAAAGCCCGTGTTGTTTTCTAAAACGCCCCGTCTTTTATTCAAACGCCAAAACCGGGTCCCCGGATTATTTTGTTTTGTCCGTTATCGGTTTGCGAAAACCTTGTTTGAAATAAATAAAATATGTAATTTATTTTAGCGGGGCAGTCGAGAACGACCACCCCATATTTTAAAATCGGTCCAACCCGCCGCCCATCTAAATCCTCACTACCCAGGAATCTACCTCTCTCACCTCCACCTCACTCCTCCTATCCTGCGCCACCTCGGCACCTCTCCCTCCACCAATCCTCTATGCCACATCACCCAACCTCCTCTTCCCTTTCTCTCTCTCCTCACAGACCCTCCACACATGCGCTTGTGACACACGCCTGGACCAGCCGCCCCCTACCCGCTCTCTCTCTGCCGCTGGGACCTCACCCCTGCCCACCTCGGCAGACCACACTCCACCCGCCCGCACACCGTTCCCCCACCAGATCCTTGGCACTGGCCCCACTGGACCCGCCTCCCCTGGCCCACCACCACTGCCTCCCCCATGCCCCTGTTCATCTCCTCCCTCTGGCCGCACACGCCCGACCCCGCCGTGCTCCTCTTTTCCCCCGCGACCAACCTCCTTCCCCCCCCGCCTCCTCTACCCCCGCCTCTGGCGAGCACCGTCGCCCCGCCGACTCGCCCGTCGTCCACCCGCCTCCCGTCTGCGCTGGCTCCGCCGAGCTCACGCCTCCTCGCCCACCGCCCCATCGCCGCCTCCTGGCGCGCCTCGCTCCCTCGCCCAGCTGGCTTCGCCGCCCGCACCGCTCACCTCCAGCGGCCAGCGGCCTCCGTCGTCCACCGTGCTCCCGCTGCGGCCTTCTCCGCCGCTCCGCGCCCCAGCGCGTCCTCCTTCCCGAGCTTCGCCACGGGCGCGCCCGCCATCGCCGATCTGCCTCCGCCGCCTCCGCAGCTCGATTCGAGCCGCGCCTCCGCGACCCGCTGAGCCCGGCCCGTGTCCGCCGCCGCCGGCCCCGTCGTCTCCCTCCTCTCCCGAGCACCTCCGTCTCCTTCCGCCAAACGCCCCTGCCACTCGCCGCCTCGAGCGCCTGCCCCTGTTCCACTCCGAGCCTCTGTCTGCGTCGAGCCCTTCAAGTTCCGCCGTCTGAACCATGTCGACTAAGACCAAGCTCGTCAAGATCTGCTAGGAAGCTATGTGCTTGAGGGTTGACAAGTTACCACAAGGACTTCTTGTCGGCCGGTACCGCGGAAGAATGCACAGGGTGATGCTCGAGGAACCCGACAAGATCCTCGACCCTAGGACCGAAGAGCAGGCTTGAAGGCGAGCCCCGGAACCCCCAAGTTCACCCCGCCAAGATCTACCGATGTCCAAGGATCCGATGACCGCCGAGATCGCCACCGATTCGACATGCACGCCACCGCGGACGAACAAGTACTTCTTCATGGTACGACAAGAACCCCGGACTCGGATGCCAAGATCATCGGCATGAGATCGAGACCCCGGACCCGAAGACCACATACGACAAGACCTGCGCCCCGACACCGAACCAAGTCCGGCTTCCCGGGACGCCAAGAACTAACCTCGATGTCCGAGAACGATCCCGTCAAGTTCGAACCACGAACCCGAGATCGACCCCGTCGAACCGGACCCGACCGAACCCCGGAACCCCGAGATCGTCGAGACCCCTAATGTGTGAACCCCTTTCCGAGAACCCTAATTTTATAACGTCATATCAACTTGTTGCATATTGAATTGTCATACTCGCATGCATTCATGTGGTTTGGGGGCCTTATGCCGATTCACCTAATAATTAAATATGGGGCCCATATGCGGGCAAATCTAGCCTTATATTGGCCTCATTTAAACTTGTGTAGCGAACCGGTATCTTATCTTGCCTTGTTATAACAACATTTAAATTGCGGGTCTTCTAAATAACATGAACCACCTAATTAATTGCCGGGACCCGGTTAAGCAATATGACCTAATTGCATCGCACCTTTGCCATGTCATCCATCATACATGCATCATGCCGATCTTCTGTCGTTTTATTAAATAGCGCATCCGGTGTTTCTTCTAGTGTTTTGCTTCTTCGCGGATTGGACCGTTGAGTTGATGTGAGCTTCGCCCCGATCTTCGGATGAACCTTTCGACAATGTTCTCAGGCGAGCATCTCCCCCCTTTCTACCTATCTTACTTTTGTAGTATTTATTCCCTCATGTTGATCTATTGCTATCTGTGTTGCGATGCTTTAGTTTCCGTACCCGTGATATTCCCCTGCAGCCTCATAATGCCTTGGACACACCCTATTACCTGTTGTTTGGTAGATAGTTGGACTTGCGCGTCGTAGTCGCTTGCTCAAGTGCTGATGTGTGTCGTCATGTGCCACAGTTGCTGATGTATTGCCGCATGTTGATGTTGGAGATGACCCTAGTTTTATTTATCGTCACTTTAATTTCTGTTTAACAACTAAAATTGAAATAAGCAGAGGCATCGGTGGGTGATAGATAATATTTGGTTTTCCGAACGCCCACTTGTGTCCGTAAGACCCGAGTACTTGATACTGTTCCTTGATTTATCGCGCTATCCACATCCGGAGGTATATGGGACCCCAGGCGAGCTTGATTCCGTCTTATTTCTTGGGGCCACAAACTAGTTTGAGGTTTTATTTACGATCTGCACTTATGCCATGTTTTTTTGCTTTATTTACGATTGTGCGGTCTGCACCTTATCTTTTTGGAAGCGGAGTGATTACGTGATGTCGACAAGCCCGTTTGGGGTTCCTGATCGCTCCGACCATTGTCGCAGACCTTGAGGCCGCCTCGGAGCTTGCTTACTCCGTTGCGGGATCTACTTAAGGGGTGGCCCCCTGAAATATTTCTGAATCTTGTGATTGCTTTGTCGTGAAAGCCTCGTTGGGTGTTGTTTTGGTTTTTCCGAGGTTGATCGAGTGTGTGTTGCTATTGGTGCACCGGCGGGTAAAACTTTGAAAGCCGTGTCGCGGATATGGACGACTTGGAGCACAGTATCTCGATCATAGACAAGCATAACTAAAGTTTACTGCTATAAATTTGACTTATAATGACTAGTAATCAGCTCAACTACAACGGAATGGCTAAATAATACTGCCCACAAGTGCTTGTTGGTTTGTCGCTTGCGACAATTGTATCTGACTAGTAAGTATTGCAACTACAACGGAATGGCTGAATAAAAGTACCAACAACTGCTGGGTTATGGGTTATATCATGCTATACATGTCGATTAGTAAGTACGCCACTATAACGGAATGGTTAACTAAAGTGCCCATTGTTTACTTTATCGGGACAATTATCTATACGACTAGTAAAGGTGCAACGATAACCTAATAAGTAAGCCGCCAACTGTGAGTTCCTTGACTTCCTCGTTTGGTTTCGAGAAACATCGGGATGGGTTTGTTTGGTGTTAGCCTCGTTGGATCCGGATAGGTCATTCTTACCTCTCGATAACCGCGGTTGTATCGAGTCTCTATAGGTTGTTTCGTGCATGCTGCCGCCGCTTCCACCATACCTATGTAGGCGAGGACCGCCAATTCTAGCCTCGCTGCTTCGCCTCAATCGACGCTCCTTCTTTGTTTTCTGCTTTGCCCTTTGTCGGCACCCCTTTTGTTTAAGCAGGTTTTGGGATCGACGTCGTTAGCAGGGTTACCCTTCCGGCTTGGCCTGGGCAGGGTTATGGACGCCATTGGTTATTCTTCAGGGCTCTTAGCCCCATTTGCTTCTTGTCCGTAGTCGGACGCTCTACTATTTTCAAGGTGATTTGGATCTTGTACATTACATCTGTCTTCTTGACTCTTTGAGTCGCTGTTATATATATCTGTTATGTGGGTCCCATCGAGGACTGTTGTGTAATGTTATTACTTCGTTTTCCACCCGCACGAAAGTGCCTGGTGGGCACCTTTGAATCGTTTCTATGCGGGTTTGGCGAATTTTGCTCAAACTTGCATAGGTCCGATTCTCGAGGGTGTTCTGAGTGGTATCGAGCTCAGCGGTGCGATACCCCACAAGTCCAAATGTAGGATAACCTAGCTAACTCAAGTAGAGTGTCAAACCTATTTTGAAAATCGGTTGGATAGTTCGACTAGGCCTGATTTTACCTTACCCTCTCGCTATTCTCCTCTTACCGACGTGTTTTGAATCGCTCTCTCCTCTCTCTTCGAGTCCAGGAATTCTCGTGGTTGGGTTTCGTCGTACCTTGAAATCGCTTTCTCCTTTGTAACGGAGGTGCTACATCAATCTGCAACTTGCATTGTACCTTCCTCCAATCTTTTGTTCTTGAGCTCTTTGTCCATATGTGTTTCTTGCTGGATATCAGTGTCGTTGAAAAACATATGAGAAGGACGAGCTTTGGTGAAGTTGGGGTTAACCTTGAGCATGTGTTGTTCATGCCAATGGAACCATCGCGGAACCTAATCATTGTGTCTTTCATACGATTTCTGCTGGCAGCATTCCTTTGTTCCGTATACCACCTATGAAGATCTTCAGTCTAAATCTCGAGAGTTAAGTTGCCTGATTCTCCTACCCGTGTATAGAGTTGATAGTTTGGGCCGAGATGGACTGATCACCCTACCCGACTCTTACTGTTCGCTCTGTACATCGAACTGGTGGATCAATGTAACTTTTCCCTCTTCTAATGGAAGTTAGAGGTGGCCGTATTGTTTGATACCTCTATCTTCGTCCTTTGTTCTCCGGAGTGTTCTCTCGACGATCAGAGACAACGACCTTTGTTAGTGGTGTCGCGAGGATCTACACAACGCGAGAAGACGCAGATCGCCGACCTTCCTTCCGGTACCATGAGGCGGATCTCGAGGGCGAGATCCTTTGTTAGTGGTGTCGAATTGTGGCATCCCGCAAAACCACTACTAGAAAATCGCGTTGAATTTGTGCATTGCATCGTCATCATCATGTGTTGTTTGTCTAAAACTATGTTTGCAAAGCCCGTGTTGTTTTTCTAAACGCCCCGTCTTTTATTCAAACGCCAAAACCGGGTCCCCGGATTATTTTGTTTTGTCCGTTATCGGTTTGCGAAAACCTTGTTTGAAATAAATAAAATATGTAATTTATTTTAGCGGGGCAGTCGAACGGGCCGTAGCGACCCGAACGACCACCCCATATTTTAAAATCGGTCCAACCTGCCGCCCCATCTAAATCCTACAGCTACCCAGGAATCTACCCTCTCTCACCCTCCACCTCACTCCCTCCTATCCCTGCACGCCACCTCAGCACACCCTCTCCCTCCACCAATCCCTCTATGCCACATCACCCAACCTCCTCTTCCCTTTCTCTCTCTCCTCACAGCACCCACTCCACACATGCGCTACACGCACACACGCCTGGACCAGCCGCCCCCTACCCGCTCTCTCTCTGCCGCTGGGACCTCACCGCCCCTGGCCCACCTCCCAGGCAGACCAACTCCCTGCCCACTGCACCTGCACGCTTCCCCACACAGATCCTCACTGTGGCCCGGCCCCATGGGACCCGCCTCCCCAGCCCACCGCCTCCCCATGCCCCTGTTCATCTCCTCCCTCTGGCCGCACACGCCCGACCCCGCCGTGCTCCTCTTTTCCCCCGCGACCAACCTCCTTCCCCGCCTCCTCTACCCCCGCCTCTGGCCGGCGAGCACCGCCGTCGCCCCGCCGACTCGCCCTCGCCGTCGTCCACGCCTCCCGTCTGCCTCGGCTCCACCGCCAGGCAGAGCTCACGCCTCCCCGCCCACCGCCCGTCGCGCCTCCGGCTCCGCCTCGCTCGCCCAGCACGCTTCGCCTGCCACTCACCTCAAGGCCAGCCCGTCCACCCGTGCTCCGCCTGCTCCAAAGCTCGCCCGCTCGCCCGACGCGCGTCCTCCTTCCCGAGCTCGCCACGGGCCACGCCGGCTGACCGCCATCGCCAAGACCCGGCCTCGCTTCGCCCCTCCCTCAGTTCGCTGGAGCCGCCTCCAGACCAGGCCCGGCCCGTGTCGCCCCGGCCCCTCCCTCCTCCCGAGCACCTCCGTCTCCTCCGCCAAACGCCCGCCACTCGCCGCGCCGCCTGCCCACTCCGAGCCTCTGCTGCCGAGCCCTTCAAGTTCCGCCGAACCATGTCGACTAAGACCAAGCTTCGAAGATCTGCTAGGAAGCTATGTGCTTGAGGGTTGACAAGTTACCACAAGGACTTCTTGTCGGCGGTCAGCGGAAGAATGTGGTGATGCTCGAGGAACGACAAGATCCTCGACCCTAGGACGAAGAGCAGGCTTGAAGGCGAGCCGGAACCCCAAGTTCACCGCCAAGATCTACCGATGTCCAGATCCGATGACCCCGAGATCGCCACCGATTCGACATGCACCGCGACGAACAAGTACTTCTTCATGAATGACAAGAACCCGGACTCGGATGCCAAGATCATCGGCATGAGATCGAGACCCCGGACCCGAAGACCACATACGACAAGACCTGCGCCCCGACACCGAACCAAGTCCGGCTTCCCGGGACGCCAAGAACTAACCTCGATGTCCGAGAACGATCCCGTCAAGTTCGCCGAACCCTGAACCCCGAGATCTGACCCCCGTCGAACCCCTGGACCCCGACCCCGAACCACGGAACCCCGAGATCGTCGAGACCCCTAATGTGTGAACCCCTTTCCGAGAACCCTAATTTTATAACGTCATATCAACTTGTTGCATATTGAATTGTCATACTCGCATGCATTCATGTGGTTTGGGGGCCTTATGCCGATTCACCTAATAATTAAATATGGGGCCCATATGCGGGCAAATCTAGCCTTATATTGGCCTCATTTAAACTTGTGTAGCGAACCGGTATCTTATCTTGCCTTGTTATAACAACATTTAAATTGCGGGTCTTCTAAATGACATGAACCACCTAATTAATAGCCGGGACCCCCGCTTAAGCAATATGACCTAATTGCGCCGCACTTTGCCATGTCATCCATCATACATGCATCATGCCGATCTTACATCGTTTTATTAAATAGCGCATCCGGTGTTTCTTCTAGTGTTTTGCTTCTTCGCGGATTGGACCGTTGAGTTGATGTGAGCTTACCGATCTTGGATGAACCTTCGACAATGTTCTCAAAGAGCATCTCCCCTTTCTACCTATCTTACTTTTGTAGTATTTATTCCCTCATGTTGATCTATTGCTATCTGTGTTGCGATGCTTTAGTTTCCGTACCCGTGATATTCCCCTGCAGCCTCATAATGCCTTGGACACACCCTATTACCTGTTGTTTGGTAGATAGTTGGACTTGCGCGTCGTAGTCGCTTGCTCAAGTGCTGATGTGTGTCGTCATGTGCCACAGTTGCTGATGTATTGCCGCATGTTGATGTTGGAGATGACCCTAGTTTTATTTATCGTCACTTTAATTTCTGTTTAACAACTAAAATTGAAATAAGCAGAGGCATCGGTGGGTGATAGATAATATTTGGTTTTCCGAACGCCCACTTGTGTCCCGTAAGACCCCGAGTACTTGATACCTGTTCCTTGATTTATCGCTATCCACATCCGGAGGTATATGGGACCCCGAGCGAGCTTGATTCCGTCTTATTTCTTGGGGCCACAAACTAGTTTGAGGTTTTATTTACGATCCTGTACTTATGCCATGTTTTTCTGCTTTATTTACGATTGTGCGAGGTACTGCACACTGTACTGTTTAGGAAGCGGAGTGATTACGCGGTGTCGACAAGCCCCGTTTGGGGTTCCCACGGCCATTGTCGCAGACCTTGAGGCCTCGAGCTTGCTTACTCCTGCGGATCTACTTAAGGTGGCCTGAAATATTTCTGAATCTTGTGATTGCTTTGTCGTGAAAGCCTCGTTGGGTTTTGTTTTGGTTTTTCCGAGGTTGATCGAGCGTGTGTTGCTATTGGTGCACCCCGGCCGGGTAAAACTTTCTGAAAGCCGTGTCCGCGGATATGGACGACTTGGAGCACAGTATCTCGATCATAGACAAGCATAACTAAAGTTTACTGCTATAAATTTGACTTATAATGACTAGTAATCAGCTCCACTACAACGGAATGGCTAAATAATACTGCCCACAAGTGCTTGTTGGTTTGTCGCTTGCGACAATTGTATCTGACTAGTAAGTATTGCAACTACAACGGAATGGCTGAATAAAAGTACCAACAACTGCTGGGTTTTGGGTTATATCATGCTATCTGTATCTGATTAGTAAGTACTGCCACTATAACGGAATGGTTAACTAAAAGTGCCCACTGTTTACTTTATCAGGACAATTATCTATACCTGACTAGTAAAGGCTGCAACGATAACCTAATAAGTAAACTGCCAACTGTGTGAGTTCCTTGGCTGACTTCCTCGTTTGGTTTCGAGGGGGAAACATCAGGATGGGTTTGTTTGGTGTTAGCCTCAGGTTGGATCCGGATAGGTCATTCTTACCCCTCTCTGATAACCGCCGGTTGTATCGAGTCTCTATAGGTTGTTTCGTGCATGCTGCCGCTGCCGCTTCAGTCCACCATACCTATGTAGGCGAGGACCGCCGAATTCTAGCCTCGCCGTGTACTGGCCTCGATCGACGCTCCTTCTTTGTTTTCTGCTTTGCCCTTTGTCGGCACCCCTTTGTTTAAGCAGGTTTTGGGATCGGCGTCGTTAGCGGGGTTACCCTTCCGGCCTGGGCAGGGTTATGGGCGCCATTGGTTATTCTTCGGCTCTTAGCCCCATTTGCTTCTTGTCCGTAGTCGGACGCTCTACTATTTTCAAGGTGATTTGGATCTTGTACATTACATCTGTCTTCTTGACTCTTTGAGTCGCTGTTATATATATCTGTTCTGTGGGTCCCATCGAGGACTGTTGTGTAATGTTATTACTTCGTTTTCCACCCGCACGAAAGTGCCTGGTGGGCACCTTTGAATCGTTTCTATGCGGGTTTGGCGAATTTTGCTCAAACTTGCATAGGTCCGATTCTGAGGGTGTTACAACATCTCAATGTTCATGATAGGGAAACCACAATAATTTAATCAACCAACAAGCTAGTGAAGTATAGAGGCTATACTAGGGACTTCAAATTAAGTTTACAAATCACACAAGTATCAATGTTTCCTTGTTAATACTATTATAGCATGAATGTAAACATTTATCATAAACACAAAGATATAATAATAACTACATTTATTATTGCCTCTAGGGAATATCTCCAACAGTCTCCCACTTGCACTAGAGTCATCTAATCTAGATTACATGGTAATATACCGAACACCCATGGCAGTTTGGTGTTGGTCATGTTTTGCCCTCGGGAGAGGTTTAGTCAACGGATCCGCCACATTCCGATCTGTGTACTTTGCAAATCTTTATATCCCCATCCCGGATATGTTCTCGAATAGCGTGAAAACGCAGCTTGATATGCTTGACTTCTTGTGTGACCTTGGTTCTTGCGCATTGGCTATGGCGCCCATGTTATCACAAAGAGATAGACATTGGGTCCAGCACTAGGAACCACACCCAGCTCTGTAATGAACTCTTTCATCCATATCGCTTCTTGTGAAGCCTCCAAAGCAGCCATGTATTCCGATTCGGTTGAAGATCTCGCCACAACGCTTTGCTTTGCACTCCTCCATAATCGCTGCACCATTCAAAATAAATACGTATCCAGTTGTGATTTAGAATCATCCGGATCGGTGTTCCAACTAGCATCGGTGTAACCATTAACAACGAGCTGTTCATCACCTCCATAAGAAATAACCATATCCTTAGTTCTTCTCAAGTACTTAAGGATGTTTTGATCCTGTCCAATGATCCACTCTGGATCACTTTGATATCTGCTAGTTAAACTAACAAAGATATGCAATGTCGGGTCTAGTACATAGCATGGCATACATTAGAGATCCTATGGCTGAGGCATAGGAGTCTTACTCATCCTTTCTCTATCTTACGCCGATGTCGGACTTTGAGTTTTACTCAAGGTCGTATTAGCAACATGGGCAAGAACCCTTTCTTGCTTTCTTCCATTCCAAACCTCTTTAGAACTTTGTCCAAATATGTACTCAGTGACAATGATATTTGGCGTTTCGATCTATCTCTATAAATCTTTATGCCTAATATGTAAGCGCTTCGCCAAGATCCTTCATTGAAAAACTATTATTCAAATATTCCTTGACACTATTAAGAAGGTCTACATCATTCCCAATCAACAATATGTCATCCACATATAGTATTAAGAATGCTCTGAGCTCCCACTCACTTTCTTGTAAATACAAGCTTCTCCATAAGTTTGTATAAAACCAAAACTTTGATTACCTTATCAAAGCGTTGATTCCAACTTCGGATGCTTGCTTCAATCCATAGATGGACCTTTGAAGTTTGCATACCTTGTTAGCATCTTTAGGATCGACAAAACCTTTGGGTTGCATCATATACAACTCTTCATCAATATCTCCATTGAGGAATGTTTTGACATCCATCCGCCATATCTCATAATCATAATATGCAGCGATTGCTAACATAATCCTCACAGACTTTAGCTTCGCTTACGTGAGAAAGTCTCATCGTAGTCAACTCCTTGAATTTGTCGAAACCCTTTGCGACAAGTCGAGCTTTATAAACGAACATTACCATCAGCATTTGTTTTCTTCTTGAAAATCCATTTGTTCTCGTGACCTTCCGCCATCCGGTAAGTCCACCAAAGACCATACTTGGTTTTCGTACATGGATCCAATCTCGGATTTCATGGCTTCTTGCCATTTATTGGAATCTGGGCTCATCATTGCTTCCTCATATGTCTCGGGTCATCGGTGTTGTCCACCAACATGACACTCATAACGGGATCATACCAACTGGAGTGGTACGAGTTCTCGTTGACCTCCGAGGCTCAGAGCAACTTCAACCAAGTTTCATGATCATCATCATTAGCTTCCTCTCTAATTGGTGCAGGCACCACAGAACTTCTTCCGTGCTGCGCTACTCATAATTCGAGAGAAGGTTCGACAACCTCGTTGAGTTCTACTTTCCTTCCAGTCACTTCTTTCGAGAGAAATTCCTTCTCTAGAAAGGATCCATTCTTAACGAAGATTTTGCCTTCGGATCTATGATAGAAGGTATACCCAATAGTTTCCTTCGGGTATCCTATGAAGACGCATTTTTCCGCTTTGGGTTCAAGCTTGTCCCATTTGTAACTTCTTTACATAGGCTTCAGATCCCCAAACTTTAAGGAGCGACAATTTAGGTTTCTTCCCAAACCATAATTCATAAGGTGTCGTTTCAACGGATTTAGACGGTGCCCTATTTAAAGTGAATGCGGCTGTTTCTAATGCATAACCCCAAAATGATAGCGGTAAATCTGTAAGTGACATCATAGAACGAACCATATCTAAGAGAGTTCGATTGACGTCGGACACACCATTACTGTGGTGTTCCCGGTGTCAACTGTGAAAGTATTCCGCACTTCTTTAAATGCTCGCCAAACTCGTAACTTAGATATTCACCTCCACGATCAGAACGTAGAAATTTAATCTTCTTGTTACGTTGATTCTCTACCTCACTTTGAAACTCCTTAAACTTCTCGAAAGTTTCGGACTTATGTTTCATGAAATAGATATACCCATATCTACTCAAGTCATCTGTGAAGGTAAGAACATAACGATAACCACCGCGTGATGCTACACTCATTGGACCACACACATCGGTATGTATGATTTCCAATAAGTCCGTAGCTCGCTCCATCATACCAGAAAATGGAGTCTTAGTCATTTTTCCCATCAGACATGCTTCGCATCTTTCAAGTGATTCAAAATCAAGTGATTCAAGAAGTCCATCGAATGGAGTTTCTTCATACGCTTCACCCAATGTGACCAAGACGACAAAGGCTACATATAGGTCGAATTATCGCTTGATTTCAAACGGTTAGGGTCAATGTTGTTGATATGTGTATTTCCACTATCGAGATTCAATAAGAATAGACCATCTATCAAAGGTGGATGTGCATAAAACATGTTATTCATATAAATCGAACAACCATGATTCTCGACTTAAACAAGTAACCGTCGCAATAAACAAGATCCCGATATAATGTTCATGCTCAACGCAGGCACTAAATAACAATTATTTAAGTATAAAACTAATCCCGATGGTAGATGAAGGGGTAGCGTCGACCGCGATCACATCAACCTTTGATCCGTTTCCCACGCCGCATCGTCACCTCGTTCTTCGCTAGATTCCGTTTATTCGCAAAGACACTGTTTCGAGTTACAAATATGAGCAACCGAACCAAGATTCAAATACCGGGCACTACGGCAGTACTAGTGAGATACACATCAATAACATGTATATCGATATACCTTTCTTCTTGATGTTGCCGTTCTTGAGATCCGCCAAGTACTTTGGGCAATTCCGCCCAAAGTGACCTTCTCCCTTGCAAGAAAAGCACTCGCCTGTGCTTGGGTCCATCCTTGGTTTTTTCGCGTGGTAACCTTTTACCACCCTTCTTGAAGTGTCCCTTTGCTTAGACTTGCCTTCTTGAGTTTGGTGGTCTTATTGACCATCAACACTTGGTGCTCTTTCTTGATCTCCACTGCAGACTTTAACATAGCAAACAGTTCGCAACTCTTTGTTCATGTTACGCATGTTGTAGTTCATCACAAAGTTCCTGTAACTTGGTGGCGTGATGGAGGACACGGTAAATCCCCAAAGCATTAGGAATCACTATACCCAAGCTTTGGAGTTTGTTTGCGTGCTGACATCTTAAGCACATGCTCACCGACGGAGCTGCCTCTTCCATCTTGCAGTTAAAGAACTTTTCAGAAGCCTCATAGCTTTCAATTGCCGCATGAGTCTCAAAAATCAATTTGAGATCCTCGACAATATCATATGGGTCTGACTCTTCAAACCTTTTCTGAAGCTCCGATTCTAAACCATACAAGATAGCACACTTAACTATGGAGTACTGATTCTTCCGAGCGAGGTAAACATTCTTTACTTCATCGGAAGCATCAGCTGCAGGTGGGTCACCCAATGTGCATCCAAAGACATAGGTCAAATTACCAGCTGTGAGGACAATCCTCAAATTGCGGAACCAATCCGCGAAGTTGCTTCCATTGTTTTTCAACTTTTCTTTCTCTAGGAACGCATTAAAATTGATGGTAGGGGCTGCCATTGATCTACAACATATTTGCAATAGTTTAGACTAAGTTTATGATAGATTGAGTTCAAATTAATTAATGAAATTAAACTAGGTGAACTCCCACTCAAAACAACATCCCTCACATTGTTTTAGTGATCACACGAACCAAATCCACTACATCAACACCGATCATCACGAGAGTTGATATAGTTTCAATGGCGAACAATCGTCATGTTCATCATATCTACTATATGATTCATGCTTTACCTTTCGGTGATCCGTGTTCCGAGACCATGTCTGTACATGCTAGGCTCGTCAAGATCAAACCTTAGTTTACGCATGAGCAAATCTGGCTTGCTCACGTTGTATACACTTGCAGAATCTAACACACCCGATCATCACGTGGTGCTTCGAAACAACAAGCTTTAGCAACGGTGCTAACTAAGGGTGAACACTTTATGATTTGAAATTCATGTGCATGAGGGATCATCTTATAATGCTACCGTCTACTAAGCAATACAAGATGCATAAAGGATTAACATCACATGCAATTCATAATATGTGATATGATATGGCCTTTCTTCTTTGTGCTTCCGATCTCCATCTTCAAGCACGAACATGATCTCCATCATCACCGCATTGCATCAAGGTCAATGACGCTTCACCATGGTTGTCGCCCACGGCTTCAACTATTACAACTACTTTGAATAGACACGGGTCTTAACATAAATTAAAGACAACCATATGGCTCCCCGATTGCCAACTTACAATAAGGAACATTGCATACATCAAATATAATCACAATCATGGCCATATCACATCACAGACACCCGCAAAACAAAGTTAGACGCCTACTTTCTTTGCATATTTTACGTGGTTTGGGGCTTTCAATAAGTGTTGTTCTAACTTACGAACAAGAACCACAACATTGATACTAGCATTGTTGATTACCCGTGTAAATTGGATCTTAACTATGCTAGGAGAAACAGCACCCATAAAGCCACTTATGCAATACAAGTTGCATGTTAGCGTGGAGCAAGTCTCATGAACGATGTCATGTAAGGTTAGCCCGGCCGCTTCATCCCAACATACCGCAAGATGCAAAGTACACAAAAGCAATCGACAATAAAAGCATCAACGCACAATGACCATTGTGTTCTACTCAGGCAACAGATCTACATATAGACACGGCTCACGATACCCTTTGAGGGGTTCGTAGCATGGAAAACAAAATTTTCTATCGCATACAAACAAACAAGCCAAGATCTATCTACTAGATTGTAGCAACGAGTCGATGGAATAACTTACCCTCGAAGATTCCAAAGTGTTTAACGAGAGCGGATTCTCGTGGGTGATGTAGTCGTACTCTTTCCGATCTCAAGATTGTGTGGACGATCCTTCCGGCGCTGCGTTCCGGTAGCGCTTCCGCAGTCGGTCACACGTTCGGTACTCGACGAAGACCTTCCTCTCCCTTGTTCCAGCAGGCAGCTGAGGTTGTAGCACTCTCCTCGCGATTCCGGCAGCACAGCGGCGTGGTACCGGAAGTAGAGGGGAAATCCCGCAGGGCTTCGCCTTAAGCCGGAGCGAGTATGGTGGATTATGAGAGAGGGCTATTAGTGGTCTAGAGATTATACACACCAATTAGAAGGCTCTAAACCGCAGGCTAAAGCAATTAGAAGCTCTAAACCAAACGGCTCTAAACCTGAGATTAGAGGTAGAAACTTGTGTGTCTCAAGGAGGAGCCATGCCCCTCCTTTTATAGGTGGAGGGGCTAGGCGCGCCAGGGAGGGAGGGAGTCCCTCCCCAACTCGGCCTAGGGCTGGGAGCCGACTTGGAGGAGAGGAACTCCTCCTCCAAGTTGGTTTCAAACTCCTCTTGCTTGTTTCCCACAGTTTCCTGTTTCCCACAGTTTCCTGTTTTCCACAGTTTCCTGTTTTTAGCCGTTTGACTTTCAAAATGGCAGTTTGAATTTCAAGTTTTGGAACAGCAAGAACACTTAGTACATGATGCAATCATTCAATGACACATTCATGTACCCTCCCCCCCGGAGTGCCGGACAATCCGGACCCTTCTAGAACATTCCCGCTGAAAACACCGGAATCATTCCTGAACTCCGAAACGGGACTTTCCTTATATGAATCTTATTCTCCGGACCATTCCGGATCACCTCGTGATATCCCGGATCCCATCCGAGACTCCGAACAACATTCGGTCTCTTTCTCATAATACCATAACTACTCAAAACAACGTCGAATCCTTAAGTGTGTCTCCCTACGGTTCGTGAATTATGCGGACATGATCGAGACACTTCTCCGAACAATAACCAATAGAGGAATCTGGAAATTCATATGGCTCCCACATATTTCTACGATTACTTTGCGATCGAATGAACCACTTACATACGATACCAATTTCCTTTGTCTCACAATAGTTTACTTATCCAAGGTTATGATCGTCGGTATCTGCATACCTAGTTCAACCTTGTTACCGATAAGTACTCTTTTCTCGTTCCGTGATATGTGATCCTTGTGACCCAGTCACATGCTTGCAAGCTAATTGGATGACATTCCACCGAGAGGGCCCAGAGTATATCTATCCGTCATATGGATGGACAAATCCCACTCTTGATCCATGTGTTTCAACCAATACTTTCCGAACACTCAATGCCACCTTTATAGCCACCCAGTTACGGTGTGGTGTTTGATGTCATCAAAGCATCCATCCACTAAAGGTGATATGCATGATCTCATGGTCGAAGGAATTAGGTTACTATGTATCAGAAAGCATATAGCAATTGAACTATTGAAATGACTTGATCTTTATGCTACGCTTATCAATAGGAGTATGTCCACCATATCATTCTCCTAACGATATGATCGTGTTGTTGATAACATCTCAATGTTCATGATAGGGAAACCACAATCATTTAATCAACCAACAAGCTAGTGAAGTATAGAGGCTATACTAGGGACTTCAAATTAAGTTTACAAATCACACAAGTATCAATGTTTCCTTGTTAATACTATTATAGCATGAATGTAAACATTTATCATAAACACAAAGATATAATAATAACTACATTTATTATTGCCTCTAGGGCATATATCCAACAAAGAGACCATGAGTTAAGGACTCCGAAGGTCATCGGGGAAGGCATATCTCCGTGCAGCCCCAGTAGTGTACTCTACGAGACAATTCTTAGCCGGTGCAACGCACGGACACGTGTGCTAGTATATATATAATAACGATTTTGCTATTTCTCAGGCGTCTGAGAAATAGTTATTTCTCAGTCATCTTGTTCACCGTTGGATTTTGTTTCCAAGATTGGATTGAGCTATCTAGTTGCAGTTTTTTTATTTGTAAACCATATACATGTTTCCATTTGATTGAAGTTATCGCCAGCCGATCGAGAAATAGTTATTTCTCGATCGCGGTATATGCTGCTCCCATATAATAAAGGACGAAGTGTTTCTTCCCCCAAGTTATATATATTGCCACCAACACCATCGGTCAATAAAAATCGGTTGGTACCGTTTAAATCGTCCGTCAAATTGTCTAGCACAGATCACAAATATACCACCCTACCGGTTCGTGTTTTTTTCATCCCTCTGAGCCGAGCGGTCCGACGCATATCCGTTTCCCTGTCGCACAACCTGCCTCCGTCGATGCTGATGAGGTGAACGCGTGCCTCCATGACGTGCGTGCCATGGGATAGGTGCCTCCATGGTAATTGAAGATATGGGCCTTCAATCGTCCCTATATTCAAGACATGCAGGAAATTCCTAAGTCCAAGGTCTTGTTGTGTACCGGCAATTACGACCCTGAATTAAACAAGTATTTACCCACTTGTGCTTACCTAAGATGCGTTATGTATGTACGCGTGATTGTCCTAGCACGGCTGGAATTGCAATAGCGCATCTTAAAGGAAAATTCTCCTAACTACTAATAGATTAACATTTTTAAAATAAAGTATAAAAATAGATCAAATAAAAATAAAGATTAAAATGAAAGGGTGAACTGAGGCCTGGTTGCACAGCTTGATAAACGTTGCGGCAAATTTGGACCATGCAAATATTTTTTGTCTAGAAGTTGCTATTTTTCTCCCCGTTGCAACGCAGGGTATGTTTCCTAATAATAATAAAAGACGAAATGTTTCTTTCGGTCCAACACTTTTAAACCTTTTTACCTCTAAAAAGCTGCAAACAATTACCCACTATGCCACTCATAAGTCTAGAACGACCAAAACTGATCGGCCCGTTAACTAATAGCCTTTAATGGGAGCAAGCCTGTCCTGATCGACTCCTGCCTGTCTAGCCTGCCCATGTATATGATGGGCATGTACCTCCTCCCCGAGGGAGTACATGGGACATTCGACAAGGAGTTGTCGAGGTTCTTCTGGCAAGACTCTTTGGGCCGTCAAAAATATCACATGGTCAAGTGGGCGGACATCAGCGCCCCCAAGGAGGTTGGGGGCATAGGAATCCTTGCATCCCGCTAGTTCAACAAGGCCCTTATGCTTAGATGGGTTTGGCGTATTTTGCGTGATGATGGCGGTCTGTGGCTCAAACTCATCAAGGCCAAATACCTACGCGATCGGCCCCTTCTGGACTGTGATCGTAGCGAGGGGTCCCAATTCTGGCACTCCATTCAGGAGATCAAGCGTGAGATCAGGCATGGTATCGCCTTCTCCATTGGAAATGGAGAGGGGACCATGTTCTGGCTCGACCCCTGGCTCCGTGAGCGCCCGCTGCAGGAGGCCTTCCCGAGTCACTTCGCCATCTGTTCCGACCCAGTGCTACGGGTATCCAACGCGGCATCGGGAGGTAAATGGAACATCTCGTTCCGTCGTACCTTCGGCCCGGAGGAAACGGTAGCATGGAGGGAACTCAGGGCGGAGCTCCCGGCCTCCTTGGCGAGTGGTCCCGATAGCGTCTCATGTACTCTCTCCCCGTCCGGATCTTTCTCGGTTGGCTCAGCATATAGGGCCCTCTTTGGCCAGGACACTCTCCCCTGGACCAAGCACCTCTGGAAAGCACCGCTCCCGCTGAAGACAAAAATCTTTGTTTGGCAACTTTTACGCGATAGGCTCCTCGGAGTGGAGGTGGCGACATGGGCCGGGGGACGGATTATGTCCATTATGTGGGGTCCCTGAAACGGGCACCCACATATTGTTCACCTATCCCGCGGCCCGGTTTCTGTGGAGTTTCACCAGAGAGGCGTTGGGCCCGGATTGGCTGGCCCAAGATCTCGGTGAATTCCTAAAAACCCAAGCAAACCGGGATGGAAAGGGTCGTCGACTCTTCTGGCTTGTGTTCGCGGCCATGTCGTGGTCCCTCTGGAACATCAGGAATAAGATGGTTATTGAGAAGATTCTCCCTAGGCGTTCGTCTGACTCGGTGTTTCACTTTCTAGCTTCTCTGCAGCTCTGGTACCCGTTGTGTAGACAGCGGGACAAGGCGAGGTTGGACGTGACCCTTCACCGTCTCTTGGGGGCGGCTCAGCGGCTCCCTCGTAGCTCGCCTTAGTGTCCTCGGCGTCCACTCCCATGGCGAGGCGTTCTTCCTTTTCTTCGTTGGGTGGTGTCCGAGTTGGGTCGTCTTGTGCTGTGGCCCCAGCATGTGGTGTGTGTGTGTCTTTGTACTGTGATATTTGTGATGGACGGTTGCTTTATTTATAAAGCGAGGCGAAAGCTTATTTCGAGTTAACTAATAGCCATGCTGGTAGCAACAATCGGTATGGTCCGGCCCAGTTAATTAATAGCCGCACTGGTCGCAACAACCTGTAGGACTCATGTTTTGTCCCACCTCGACCCCTTAGACTGATCTCCACCGGTTCATATACCTTCGAGTGCAAGGCATATCAGCAAAGCCGACTAACAGAAATTAAATTCCACGAGATACAATGGGGAAGCGCAAGCAGCTCGACGAGCTCTGAGGGAGTGGCGAGGACGGCCGGCGCAGCGCTGCGGAGCATGGCGGGGAGGACGACGAAGCGGCGGTGCAGAGGAGAGTCGGCAGGGTCGGGCGTTGGGATCCAGGACGAGGAAGTTCTCGTAGGGCGGCGACACGAGGAGAATCCCGCGGGCGGGGACGGCTTGAGCCATGACTGCGGGAGGAAATCATGGGGAAGGTGGGAGCGTGCGGTGCGGGATGGGGATCGGTGCTGCTCTCGTGTACGCGCGGGATGGGGCCAGGGTAAACGGAGTCGGGAAAAAATCGGGAAGAGGCGGCGGCCAGGCATGGTGGGTCCTTATCATCCTTTCATGATGGGTCTCAAAAGTTTACAAGCACAATCTTATTTTACATAAAAAGCACAACCGTTTTTCATCTCCCCTCGCATACTTAAAAGACATGTGGGATATTGTCAAAAAGAAAAAGACATGTGGGATCAGCTTCTTGTGGTTTTTGCGTTTCATCATAATAGAGTAATCTCAATTCTCAAATAGACATGTACACGGTGCTATAAAAATACACACAAATGTTCGTGCTTTTCCTAATTTCCCTCTAAAGCATTTATAGAGAGCTATTTTCAGTAAATAATATATCATAAAGTTGGAATTTTATTTAATTTTTATGAAGTGCAAAAGAATAGATCAAATAAAAGAATTAAAGTCTAATTTTTTTTGGTTTGATCCTTTGGACGAATCCTTTAAATTTTTTTTCGTTGCAACGCACGAGCAAATATGCTAGTAGTATATAATTTTGCTTGAGGTGGCTTTTCTGGTCTCGCTATTTTCGTACGTCGTCGTACGTCGCTTGTGTCACCTTGGTTTCCGTTTCATACCTCCCGAGTCACCTTGGTTTCCGTTTCGTACCTCCCGAGTCACCTTGGTTTCCGTTTCGTACCTCCCGAGTTGGCAGGTCACACAGCTGGCTCGCTAGCGTGATCGTTCGACCCTCTCCGCCGGTTTCTCTCTTCGTGCGTCACGCCGTAATCTGGTTGGTTCGGGTCCAGTAGCTTAGACGGGTGCTCCCGTCGACGAGAGTCGGCGGGAGCGAGGGTTCCGATCGGCGATGGGCAATGGCAGAAGGCGGTGAAGCTTGAATGTTTAGCGGCGATGGCGTCTTGGCGTAGGCCCATGGCGCGCTTCCCTGATTCCTGCGGTGGTATGTTGTTTTTCCCTCACGCGCCTCTGATCTCTGATCCCTAATTGCAGGAGCCGGCAGGCAGGACGCGCAGGTGCGTTCGGAGATGGGGATGTGCGCGGAGGCCGACGCTATTCGCCATCATCCTCCAGCACCCCGAACGCCATCCTCGACCTCGAGCACCCTGGCGGTAAATTAAATAAAAATAACCCAAAGTCGTAAGAAATTTAAAGATTAACTCTATTCGAAAAAAAATTCAAACGGAATAACCCTTTTCTGCCACTCCCGCCCGCGCGGCGCCGCAGCCTCCTCTGCAGCGCCAGCTCGGACGGCGCCGTAGGCCTGCCACGCTGGCCAGCTGGGGACAGGCGCCGCAGAGCTGCCACGCTGGCTCGTGTGTGCAGCGCCACCGCGCCTGGCGCCGCACACCTACCTGCTGTGCCTCTCGAGCTGGCGCGGCACACCCTGCCACGCTGGCTCCGCGGGCCCCAGCACCTTAAGTGCGACGCCAGGCGGGGTGGCGCCGCACCCACCTGTGCCGCGCCATGGTGGCTGGCGCCGCACACCTGGAGCCCTTAAGCTCGCGCCGGGTCGGCCCAGCCCGACCCTCTTCTCCTTTTCCCCTCTTTCCTCTCCCCTCACCACTTAGAACGGCGGCGGCTAGGGCTCACTCTTCCTCAATATCCACTCAAAACTCCAAGATTTGAAGAAAAACTTAGGGGATTTCTTCCCCAATAGCCTCACCAAGGTATTTTCCTCTTCTCCCCTTAATTTCATCCGCAAATTTTAAGTTATTTGTTCCTAGATTGAGAAATTCCTCCAAATGCTAGGCCACCAATTGGATATGTAAATTTGTATGGAGCAATGCGGCCTTTGGTTGATATATAGAGTTAGAATTGGTATATTAAACCTTCATGTATATAGATAAGATTGTTAGGGTTAGGGTTAGGGTTAGAGTTATGGTTAGGGTATGGTTGTATGAGCTTGTTTTTAGTGTAAATTTCGGCATAGATACTTATTTAATTTATGCACCGTTATGTTCTTATATTCATTTTAGGGATGGCTAGAATTGTCCATGTTCATCATATGGACAAGGAAGCTTTCTTGAGAGGCAATATTGAGCCAGACCCGGATGAGATTGACTTGGTGTTTGATCGTAGTCCAAACAATGCGGAGGTGTTGCAACAAATTCGGGTAGATTTGAATTGGATGGATCCTAGTGATGTTGTTGAGTTGGAGGGTAGGCACAATGTGGGATTTGGGATGCACAATCGTTGGAAGACAATGCGTATCAGCTCGGAGCAACGTTGGTTTGCATACAAGGAAGTGGTGGCCGAATCACAAGACAAAACTCTTGAGTTATTTGCCACGAAAAAGGTTGATGGTAATATGCAAAGGAGTATCATACCGGTTGCCTCCCCATATGAAGTTTGGAGTCCTCCACCCATGAACCAAGAGGAATTGACTGAGCCTCCTTTGACACGGCAAGATGAATTGAGGACATCTCTGAGCCCCATTTCAAAGAATCAAGCTGAAGCATTGGAAGAGGAGAATGATGAGTATGAGGATAGTTAGAGGGAGGTTGAGCTCTGTGACAATACTATTGGAAATTTAGACTTATATCATACACACGAGAACATGGATCATGACATCCCGTTTTCTCGAATGTATGTATCCGACTCGGATGAGGATGGTCCCGATGAAGAAGTTGATGAGGAGGGGTTCACTAAGGATGAGGCTGAAGTGCATGAGAAGGTATTGGGCAGGGATCATCGGGTACCCTTGTTTCGTGATCTTAGTCTAGCGGTTGAAGCCACGGTTGATGGCGGCAAGGGTGTAGTGCTTGGACCAAGGCCAACTTCCTATCGGGATGTTAGTCACGAGAAGAATGGGATTTCAAAAGGACAGAGGTTTGCCACATTGTTGGAACTTAAGCAATGGATCAAGGACTTCTCTATTAGGTATCATCGCCCTTTCACGGTGGTTCACTCGGACGTGAAGAAGCGTTACACGGTTAAATGCGACGATGATGGTTGTCCTTGGATAGTGCGGGCAAGACCATACAAGGGGGGGGGGCTGACTGGCGCATTTCAATGGGGTTTTGCAGTCATTCTTTTCGATTTCTTAGCTTCTCTCACACATAAAAGAAATCTAGCTACGTGTTTCTGGTGAATCTTGCCCCAGTCAGTCTTCTTGCTCTTGAGCCTGTCCAACCTGTATGTGAATAAAAAGCAACTTTGAAGCACACACAACTATCATACATTGTCTTCAAAAACATGTATAGAACCAATTCTTACCGATGAAGAGCTTCGTCGGTGTCCTGGTAATCCGGAGGTGTAGCCTGATAGAGACCAAACTGTCTCATAACCCGCTGCGGCATATAATGCTCAACAACCCACATGCATATCATCAGGCACTCCATATACCATAGATTGCGTTCCGCGTCGCACTGTGGGTTAAGACGGAACTCCTCACAACCAAAATTGTCCCTAGGACCATATACCTCCCATACAACCTTAATCGCAAACAAGCTAGTTCAATGAGAAGAGCACTTGAAAGGAATGCTAAACGGTGTATGTTCAGAAATTCTTACTTGCTCCAGGAGAAGGTTGTCAAACTCATTGGTGTATCTCAGGTACGCATTTTGTAGGTCGGTTGGAGGCTTTGAGACCACGTCCCAATTGTAAGCCCATGTGGGCCACTTCAACCTTTCCCCGACATCACTATAGGGTTTGGAAGGCATATGTTTTGGCCTACCAACTGGAAAGCGTTCCCACATCCACACCGAGAGGAGTAGCAACGGACCACCGATATAAGCCTTAGCCCCAGTCCTTCCACAAGCCTCGTCCAGCTACACAAGAAAGCAAACAAACTTAGTCATGCATAAGTTCGAAGAACATATGTAAAGAGGGGAAAAATAGGAACACCCCATTACCTGCCGGTACAAGAAGGCTAATGTCGCCGAACCCCAGCTCCATTTTTTATCCATCATAGTTAAGGCCTTCAGCCAGTGCCAGTGAGCCATGTTTCCCTTACCATCAGCAAATATATTCTTCGTGATGACATACCACACATACACACGGGCATATATAATAATCTCATCCTCGCTAGCATTCTCAGGACATGTACTAAAGTTTTGTGCTATCCACTTGAAAGTAGCACCGGCCGTGACTCTTAATTTCTCCCCCTTTGAGTTTATAGTGTCACCAGGACACTTGCCACCGGTAAGGCCACACATCCGCACGCCACCTGGCCGGAGCCTGTGTTAATACACAGAGGATCTCCCTGGATAGGGAGTGCAAGGATCATGGACATGTCCTGCAGAGTGACGGTCATCTCACCGGTACGAAGGTGAAAACTATGCGTCTCCGGCCTCCATCGGTCGACGAGCGCGGTGATAGCAGCAGGGTTCATGTGCGGTGAACCACGATTGACCATATGGATGAATGGGAGCAATTCTAGCGCTTTGATGTGAACCATGTACCGCATCATCTCTTGCAAATGCCCGTGATACCTAAGTCGTAAGGGAACAAGAGGCTGCACACATAGAAGCTCGGTTATAACATGTCCATCCAACTTGAGAAACATATAATGATTTCGAGGTTTTTTTCTTACCTTGATCCCCTCGGCAAGAATGCGGCCACGGTGAACCTTGTCATACGACGGCTCAAGAAGCGACATGCCTTCTATGAACCCGAGTTGTACATGGGGCGGTGTACGGGCTTCTTCCGATTCCGATTCCGACATCCTAGTTAATTAAAAAAAGTAGAACTATATATGTGAGCATCTATGAGAGCAAAATATATAAACAATTCTTTCTATATGAGCATCTCTATGTGACAAAGGTTCCAATAGTTATGAAAAAAAATTACAACTAACAAGTACATGGAGAATTCATAGTATGAAAGTTTCCTAGTATGAAACTAACAAGTATATGAAGGATTGCTATATTAACAATGAGAGATTTCTTGGACAAATACCAATTACTAATAGGCAAGAATATTGCCAAACTAGGGTTTTCCTTAGGGCAAAATGAGAGATTTCTTGGGCAAATACGTGGGGGATGTGGTGAAGAACAAGATCCACGGATAGATTCTTCAAGATCTGAGCAATTGGAGGAGAGATTAGAGGAGGGGAGCATCAACCCTAGCCGCCGCCGCCATGTGTGTGTTCACTGAGGGGAGAGGAAAGAGGGGAAAATGAGAAGAGGGTCAGGCTGGACCGACCCGGCGCGAGCTTAAGGGCTCCAGGTGTGCGGCGCCAGCCACCATGGCACGGCATAGGTGGGTGCGACGCCACCCCGCCAGACGTCGCACTTAAGGTCAGCCCAAACCAGGTGGCAGTGTGCGCGCCAGCTCGAGAGGCACAAAGTAGGTGGCCAGCGCGCGCACACACGAGCCAGCGTGGCAGCTCTGCGACGCCTGACCCCAGCTGGCCAGCGTGGCAGGCCTGCTGCGACGTCCGAGCTGGCGCTGCACAGGAGGCTGCGGCGCCGCGCGGGCGGGAGTGACAGAAAAATATTATTTCGTTTGAATTTGTTTTCGAATATGGTTATTCTTTGAATTTCTTACGACTTTGGGGTTATTTTTATTTAATTTACCCACCCTGGCGCCATCCGCCGTCGATCTCCAGCACCCCCGAACGCACCTGCTGTTGCTGGAAGAAGAGAAGGTGACCTCCGGCTCAATAGCGGCAGCTGCCGGCCAGACGCCGGGCACTCGCGCGGCCCCTAGCCGCGACGTTAGGCTACCGGAAGAAGATATGGTGAGCGAGACATCGGGAGCGGCGGTGGGGCAGGCGCCAGGAACTCGCGCGGTAGCAGCGACAGCGAATCTGGCCTCTCTGACATCTCCCACCACGCCGTTATATTCAATTGCGTTAATTCTACCTTTTCCTGTTGCTTCCGCTCTGTGCTCTGCTCTGAATAGCTCATATGGAGGGTTTGATCTGGGAGTATGGCTTGGAGCTCTATTGCTCGCCGTAGTTATCGATTTCCTGCCGGAGTAGGGCCTGTTCTCGCCATAGTACATCAATCCGTCGCTGGAGTACAAGTGCAGTACAAGAGGCAGTCTGGCTAGGAGAAGAGATTGTGGTCGGACAAGTGGTGATCGGGCTGGTAGGCTCAGGCAAGACCACCTACTGTAACGGCATGTACCAGTTTCTCTCCTATGAACTAGCTAATTACTTTATCATCACAAGCTGCTTTCCTGAATGAGCACTATTTTTATTCATACGCTTGGTCCCGTGTTTTGTTCAGTTTAGATTGATAGTGCATATCGTAACAGGCATCTACTATTTTTTCTCCCAAAAAAAGGCATATACTATTTTGGTAGCAAAAGTAAATATGAGACAAATATGTGTTGTTTATGCATGAGATTCCCTAAGGGTACACATGATAATTTTACTCTGCACTTTTCAAAGATATGTAGTGATATAGTATATGCAAAAAAAGTTGTGTCCGTGGAAATAGCAACTCACCCTGCAATATGTTGAATTTTCTAGAGTATATAATCTTGGAATGATTGTCCCACATAGCTCTGTGTTACCGCATAGTTCTCTTACATATTTTGTTTCCAGTACAAACATGACCATTTTGTTTTGTTTTCGAATATTAGGATTTTATAGAAATAAAATGCCAGGGCCTTATATCTTAAGAAATAATAGTTTCATTGACATGGCCAGGCGAAAATCCTACCCTAATATGCTCGGTACAAATTCGTGTGACCAAACTGAATAGGTAATCTATTATTTGTATACATATCATTTATTTTGTATACATATAAGTAATCACTAATGAGTAAGACCAAACAAAATAATACCCCCTCTGTCTTAAAATAAAAGACTTGAGTTTGTGTAGATATACGTGCATGCATGAGAATTTAGATAAACTCAAGTCACTTATTTTTAAAACGGAGGGAGTATTATTTTGTACCAACACACGGGCATTTAGCTAGGACCTCCCGACCAACTGCCTTCAGTTTATCAATATCTAGAAATATTTTTGTTCCGTGACAACGCATGTGTATTTAAAATTTATGTTAAGTTGGTTTTTGTCTGCCTCCGTTTTCGTCGGTCGTGTGCTGTCTCCTTTACAACCGATGTGGGACAAAACTCACGAAGCTCCTCCCATGACAGCTGGATGATCAGAGCAGGCACGTCGGCCAAGGCCCAATGAAAGCACATCGACCAAGGCCCAATGAAACCCACGACATGCTGCTTGCACCCCTGCTCCCTTCAACCTATATATGGTGACTTCTTTTGGGCTTATAAGCCTACTTATAGATTTTGGTGGGGGAAAACTGTGGCGTGAATAAGCTTCCAGAAACTATCGGGAGACTTCTTTTGGGCTTATACATTTTTAGCTTATTTTCTACATTGAATTGTGAGATGTCTATTATGCCCTTGGATTTGATCTGTGGACTTAATCAGTCAAACATCAACTTCTGCAAGCATCACACAGCAAGAATCATCGACTACCATTTGACAACAAGCATCAGTAAAATAATCAGCTACTAACAGCAAGAATCATCTACTAGCATGAGTCAAACAATCATCTACTAGCAGTAGCGGAGCCACCTTCGGGCAACAGTTCAATGGTGTAGCCGCACTTGTTCTTTGACCGAGATACAACGGCCACCTAGCTCCGCCACTGCCTACTAGCAGCTGACATCGAGGTGGAGGGAGGACCAGGCCGGGGCAGAGAGTCGGTCCGAGCAGGCGGGATCCGGCGCGGGCTTGGATCTCGAGTCGCCGGCTTGGAGCTGACGGTGGGGAGCAGGTTAGGACCGAAATCGGGAGGGACTGGTTGGATCCGGCCGCCCGCTGCCGGGATCTGGAAGTAGCGGCGATGGGAGAGCGGCGGGAGTGGAGCGACGGGGCAGGGGTGAGCGGCGGCGCTGTGGGGGCGTGGAGGAAGGCCGGGGGTGGAGTGCGAGGCAGGTCGGGAATCGTTTGATCGAGTTGATATTTTTTTCCGCTTTCACTCGTTTCCTCGACGGTGGCGTTTTGATTGTAATATCTGAGAAAGACATGTCCATTTTCCAAAACGTTTCGCATCCCGTCCGCAGAAGCTCGGGAAACTGGTCGAGACCAGTTTCTCCCCGCTGCATATAACTGGGCTTTTGGGGCGTTTATCGGTGGGGAGAATTTAGAGACTTCTTTTCTGCTTATACGGTTGGGGACCTAAAAGCCATGTTAGAAGCCCAAAAGAAGTCACCCATAGTCCAATCGTGGCTTAATCTCATCTCTCTGGCCGCAGCTAGGGAAGGCACGGCCGCATGAGGCAGAGGAACAACGACACCGACCAATAGAGCGTTGGATGCCTAGAAACTGGATCGATGGGCTTGGGACAAAGCTTTTGAGACCAAGAGATTTTGTGATGGCTTCATGCAGTGCTTGGGGCCAAAAATAAAATGTACTTGTACTTTATTTTTGCGAAAAGGACCTTGTCATTAAAAGAAAGAACAAACAGTATAAAAAGATTAAAAAAATTGAAAATTATAGCGAAAACGTTGAGATGCCTTTCATCTTCAACCTTCGGACCTTATCAATGGTGCGCCTCCGTTGCCGCTCCTTCCTGAGCCGGCTTAACATTGTTGGTTGTAGACGAAAAATCGCCGAAGTCAAGAAGATCACATACATCCCGGAGACGAAGAAGGCGGAATAACCTCCGATGAAGCTTCTTGACCACGGAGAGGTCACACGGGCTGTGAGGCTTTGCTTAAAGTAAAAAAAAATGTACTTGTACTTACATGAGATGATTAACATAGTGGGCTCTAGGATGACCTGTGGAGTCATTGAGACGTCTCTCTTTCTCCCCTCCCGCCTATATGTCTCTCTCCTTGTCATATATAAAAAAATATTGAATAATGAATATATTTTAATAAAAAAATTGTGGTTAGGGTTATACGTGGAACCGGAGAGAAATAAACATGCGTGGGACATAAAAAATAAGATTCTCGTTGGTGCATCTAAGATGTGTATCAAAATCCAGCCAGCTTTTGATCGCGTGAATATTGCACGGCGTGTCATCATTCATCAATGCATCATTTACTAGGCAGGCCAGCCAATACACTAGCCCAAATTGAAAAATAAGTTGTGCATATTCTCATAGCTAGGACAAAAAATGTATCTAAGGTATAGACTATTGACGCCGTGAACCTGCGATGATGGGATATACTTTTTTGTCACAAGAAAAGTTCATGTTAAACCGTGTAGATGATAGCATTTTTTAATGTTAAAACATTATAAAAACATTTTGATAGTCCGTAGCAATGCATGGGCATTCAATTAGCATTATTAAGTATAGATACATATCAACCATCGGCCAACCATGTAAAGTATGCCTAAAAGCAACAAATTGAGTAGAATACACCAGTAAGTCACCGCAAGAAATTATTTCATTATAAAATTTGGCAATTTAAATAAAAATAACCTAAAAGTCAAACAAATTTAAATAATAAACCTTCTTGTAAACAATTTTACACAATCTAACTTTTTTCTACAACTCCCGCCCGCACGGCGCCGCACACGTGGCTGCAACTCCACCCCGCACGGCGCTGCACACCTGCCACGCTGGCGCGGCGAAACCCGGCGATGCAGCCCTGCCACGCTGGCGCGCACGTGCGGCGCCAGCCTATACGGCGCCGCAACCACCGCTGCATCGCCAGGCCATGCGGCGCTGCAGCCTCTGCCACGCTGGTGCCATGGGCCCCCGCCATGCAAGTGTGGCGCCACTCAGAACGGCGTCGCAGCGTGCTTGCGCCATGATGGCTGGCGCCAGACACCACCAGCACTTAGCCGTGCGGCCCGCCGAACCCGACCCAACCCACCACTTAGCCACCGGACCGCGAACTCCGGCGCCCAGTGCGGCTCACTAGCGCCAGCTCGCACCCGAAGACGGTGCTGAGACGGAGCCGTCGAGGAGCTCTGCGATGAGGACCGCGTAGGGGACCCTGGAACCAGCAGCGGACACGAGGCGGAGGGCTTCCTGCATGACGCCGAGCAGCGCGGTGTCGACGGAGATGACCTTGCCTTCGAATGCCGCAGCAGGATGTTCTGCGCAAACACCGCGACCTGTCGAATGTCGAGCAACGACAGCATCATCACAATTAGTCAAAAAATCACTTGATTCTCAAGCCTAGCCTGTAAATCAAAATCGATTCAAAATGGTTCCGGACTGGACAGCAATGGTGGCACGAGAAAATACGTACTAGATCAAAATTCTTAGTTGAGTTTATACTGATGGTACGGGGAGAGGACTGGATCGAGTGAGCGACAGAGGAGTAGGTGACTGAGTGACTAAAGTGGCGTATTGTGCTCGTATCTGAATCCTACCATATCGCGGCGCTCGACCCCGAGTCCAGCGAGGACAGCTGCAAGGTGAAGACAGATGTTTTGTGTTGAGTTGTTTGGCGATACATTTTTCAGAAGTAATCCAGATAGCCTTGTTCAGACAATTCAGATGTTATCTATCTACTATGTGCTTTTGATAATCATTGTTTGGGTGCAAACTTGTATCCTTTGTTCAGGCGCAGTCTGTTTATATGGTGACCACTCTGAGTTCTCTGAATTATCGGAGGCTCTAACTGAGTCAAAAGAAATACTAAAAATGTGTTCGAAGAAATCTTTGCTTGACATTCCAATTTCCTACAAAACCATTTTTACTTTCGAACTACTGCCATTTTTACAGATTATCCGTCGAACACTACTTCTCTTTAGTCCCTGTCATCATGTATACACCAGTAGCACTCAATTTGGTAGAAGAAACAGTTGCAGGTTCAAGTAAAACAAAAGTTTTCATGGTCACAGAGGAGCCTTTGGGTTGTCGACATTGATCAGGGATTCTGAGAGGAGTAGGTGACTGACTAAAGTGGCGTGCTGTGCTGGTATCTGAATCTTACCACATCGCGGCACTGGACCCCGAGGCCGGCAAGGGCGGCGGCGACGCGAAGGCAACATGCTCGGGTCTCCCTCCACGTTCGCGGCAGCACATTGCCGGTGGCGGTGACGATGGAGGAATGGTCTGGGTAGACAAGCGTGGACCGCTCGAGGAAGAAGATGGCGCGTGAGCGGCGCGTGGTTGGCGGCACAGAGGACGGTGCCCTCCATCTCCGAGACGGCGAGCTGCTAGAGAGACGATGACAGCGAGCTAGGACTAGGATGCGCAGGAGACATGATCAAGCGAGAAAATGCAGAGTGCTGGTGGCTGTGCGGCGCCAGCCACCGCGGCGCGGCAAGCACGCGCGCGGCGCCGTTTGGATTGGCGCCATACTTGCACGGCGGGGCCCATAGCACCAGCGTGGCAGAGGCTGCAGCGCCGCATGGCCTGACGATGCAGCGGTGGTTGCGGCGCCGTATAGGCTGGCGCCGCACGTGCGCGCCAGCGTGGCAGGGCTGCATCGCCGGGTCCCGCCGTGCCAGCGTGGCAGGTGTGCAGCGCCGTGCAGGATGGAGTTGCAGCCATGTGTGCGGCGCCGGGCGGGCGGGAGTTGCAGAAAAAAGTTAGACTGTGTAAAATTGTTTGCGAAAAGGTTTACTATTTAAATTTGTATGACTTTTGAGTTATTTTTATTTAAATAACCATAAAATTTTGGGCAAGTCCTAAACAATAGTAAGCCACTGCAAGCAATGAATAGTGCCCCACGTTCACATGCGAACCTGGCCCCAAATTCCTCACTTCCAAATTCCTGCCATTGATCCATCGACGGATGTTATAGCCATATAGTTGAGGTCTTTTTTGTCGTAAATGGATGGTAAGCTTGAGCCTAACGAAGCTCAGTCGGTAGATTTACCCCTGGCCATGGGGGATTTGTATATTTGCCCTGTTTTATTTATAACTTTTGCATATTTCCTGACCGGTGTAGGGCACATATAATTGTTTTAATTGTCTTATCTTAGCAATGTCACGTAGGATGATTGCTGAGTTGGAAGAAACAGAAAAAAAGATACCTGCCATCTCTTAGCTAAGAAATCATCTTTTAGAATGATATGTCTCATCACATATTTAGGGATATCTGTCGCTGAAGATAAGATTAAAAATTATGCATTTATGTCATGTTTTATCATTATATTAAATTATGTGGCATGTATAAGGTAAGACTGTCGGATCAACCATTGTACATGCTCGTAGAAGGCTCATAGGTGATATCAATGATATTAATTTGGTATCGATAAGGGCTTGAAAACTAAATCACGTGTTGCTATATTTTAACGAATTTCTTTCCGTCACGATTGCAAGATTATAAGCAAAGAATTACCACGATAATCGATAATTGTACGTGATCGATATGTTATAGGGGTAGGACTGAGCGTGCTGCAGAGGCTGAAATTTTTTCGACCTCCAAGTCCAGCTTTTGACATATGTCCTGTTTCAGACCACAACTCACACACGGGAGAAAAATCCCGGCATGTTTCCAAAGAAATCATCAGCATATGTGCGCACATCACACAAGCTCGTCCCTGTGTCCTACCGTCGCCAGAGGAGACGTCGCCGTCGGTTGTAGCATCTTCGCTCGCCGGCCGTAGAACCACTTTCGTCGGCTGGACGTAGCACCCCTGCCAACCGCTCTTAGCATCTTCGACAGCCGCTAGTAGCACCCCCGCCGGCTGCTCCTAGCGACACTGTCGGCCGCTCATAGCAATTCTAGCCACGGCTTGTAGAAATGGCAGGCGCCGAAGGTAGCAACAGCAGGCGCCGAAGGTAGCATCATAGGCGCAGAAGGTAACATCGGCTGCTGCCAAAGGTAGCAACGACATGCGCCGAAGGTAGCATCGGCAGGTGGCGATAGTAGCACTGGCGGGCACGCGATGATGACATACACAGGCGGCTAAGGTAGCATCCATGGGCGCCAATGGTAGCATCGCCTGCAGGCTAACCAGCCTATAGCAGCAGTGCAGACTTTCCCGGCGGCGGGATTGAAGCTCCCGCGGCAGTCGCTTGCAGCTTCAGAGATGGCCCTTTATAGCTCTGGTGCCGAGTGGACGTAGCCGACCCAACGCTGGCAGTAGCACCGTCGGGCTCAGGCAGCACTGCGCCCCAAACTTGGCAGTAGTGGACGGCAGCGACAGAGTCCCACTGGCAGTACCACGACGTCTCTTGAAGCAACACCCTCTCGAAGGGGAGAGATAAAGGAGACAAAGAGAGAGAAGGAGGGGCTTGTGCGGTGGTATCTGGGATGGCATGGGCAAACAACGGCGACAGAGCGAGTTCCATGTGAGGACGAATGCACGTGTGTGTCCTTCATGGGCTGGGGAAGAAATCAGAGACGGAGGGAGTGGATGGGAAGCGATAAGGATGTGAGAACGGATTTCCCTGGCGTAAGTTGGACCCTCGGCATCATCTTTACCCCACATTTCTTATAGATTCGTGCAAGTCAAGGTGGTCATCATTCACAACACATTTTCTATTTTACCCCTCCTGACATTTAGATTTAACCGCTGTCTAGAGATAGGATAACCACCCAGAGGCCCAGACCCTGACCCACCCCACTGATGCACTCGTTCTCCTCCCGATCTAGAGGCTTTCTCCCTCGCCAACTCCTTCCCTCCCTTCCTTCTTGTCGACGAAGACCAGACTCAAGCACCCTCACATGCCTCCCCTCCCCCTCGATCCCTCGAGCTCCTACTCCCACCTGCTGTTCTTCCCAGATCTCTCGATGCCCCACAGTGGAACTTCCTGCTGGAATGCGGCCTAGGCATGGACGCGAGATCTAGGCACACAACAGAGCGTCGCTGTACCGGAAGCCCCTCTCCCTTGCAGGATCTAGGCAGGGCGGATCTGGGCATGGAGGCCCTTGATCCATGACTCCTCCATGTTTTTTTGTTTTGGATTAATTCCTTGCTGATCATGGCCATGGAGGGGTTGGGTCTTACTTCTTTTCTTTTTTAATTAGATTTTGCTTCTTTTGTTCATTTGCTTTTGTAAAAATTCTGTAGCACCCCCGGATTTACTGTCCGGGAATACCTTTTATGCATACCACCACGATCCCATGATCAGTGCATCATGGCGCATAACCGACCGATATCGAAGTGTACATCCATTACAACATCGATTGCAACAATTTTTACATAAATAGACTTACAAAATGCCACCAAGGGCTCAGATACATAAAAACAGCGGATCCTCTAATCGCGGAGGACCCGATTCAAGCCATAACCCAACAGGGTGCCTGAATCGGAGATTTGCCCTAGCTTGCATAGACGTCAGCTTCTTCCTTGCTCCTCGCTCTTCTAGGAATTTGGCCAAGTTAATAGCCAGGGACAATGCCGGTGAGTACTTTGAATGTACTCGCAAACCACCTTTAAGAATATAACAAAAAAGTAATATGTAACATGGCTCTGGTATTAGGAGGGCTCCAGATGCGGTTCTTTTCTAAATTAGTTTCTCTTGTAGATATAGCATCTATGAGATTTTATTGAAATCTTTTATAAAACATTTTGGAAATATTTTAGAAGAGTTTTGTATAACAATATGACTAGGTCACCCTATTTCCATCTCCATGGTACTCAACTGACCGAGTTATCCTGCTCCATCTCTGGTGTCCCTTGGACCACCAGGTTTTAGAAAAACACTTCCTTTACAGAAGTCCTTTTTGGAAAACAAAACCAGCACCGTCGTACAACAACCTTCCCAACCGTCCATGACCGAGAACTCGGCTATTCGAATAGATTTACACTCTGCAGAAGTTGTACGCTTTACCCACACCATCTGGGTACCCTGCCCTGATCTACACCGATTGTGGGTCGAGTAACCGGTCAAGACCTTCCGATGACCACTCTAGTATAAATGCCTACCCTATAAGTGTTAATCCCCTCAAAACCGGGAATCCCTATATAGTTCCCAAGCCAACCTGTAACATCTCAAAAATATTAAGGAGGATATCAATTTCTAATCAACCAAAATTAGGGTTAACATCTCAAAAATATTAAGGAGGATCGATCTTGTCAATGCCCATTGTTATGAGCTTAGGTTTTGGAGAAGATGGGGTTGCTAGAGATCGCGGAACGGTTAACAGACAAGCAACCAGGGGACATGAGATTTACCCAGGTTCAGGCCCCCGAAGGGAAAACCCTACTCCTGCTTGACTGCTCTTGATTATGTCGGAACCGAAAGTTACAGGGGTGCGCAGATGCAATCTGACGTGGAGGTGTGTATGTGTTGGTATGAGAGGTGCCCTCCTCGTCGTGCCCTCCTAGCCTTTATATAGAAGTAGGAAGGTCCTGGGCACAGATCGAGTCGGTTACAGGTTTAGGGTTTGCCCTTTTGAATATTCTATCTAATCTAGTCTTGCTCTCCAAGGATCTGAAGAAGTCATGGGATTGGGCCACCCGAATATCTTCATGGGCCACGTACATTCTCATGGGCCTTCCTTGGGCTGGACCAGGTATGCTGAAGTCGTGTACCCGTAGGCTATAACCATGTCAGTAGCCCCCAAGTGTTCATTCGAATCGTAGATTCGGCTGAGGACTCTTCAATCTTTCGGGTGCAGTTGTCTCTATTCTTTAGAGAAATGATTCTGGTTTGTAGGGATTGTTGATGCGTGTGCCTGACTCTTCCAACGGATCAGGGCCAGTTAACTGTCTTAGGACAAAACAACACGATCTTCTTCAGATTCGAGTCCCTCGACTCGAACCCGGAACAAATGCTGGCGTAATTCAACTCAGGCCGTTGAGGACTTAGAGGAGTAGAATTCCAGTAATTTTCGAATGATGTACCCAACGCGTCCGTCGGGATTTTCATCGCGCCTGTTGGCATAGATTTTTACTAGCAAAGCGCCGTCGTGTGCGTTACCAGGCCATCATATGGTACCTTTAGGTCTTATCTTTGCGTCGTAGACACAGCATCCGAAATTTTATCACCGCAGAGGTGTTTCGTGTTAATCGGGGCAAAGTTGCTGAAAAGTTTTTTGCATTCTGATCCGAAGGATCGTAGTCGAAGAATTCATAGGGTGCGCGACCAGTGCTCCCTATGGGATTAGCCCCCGAGTGTCTGTTCGAGTTGTAGACTCGAGCAGAGACTTTAATTCAGCCATTGTTTGTTTCAGGTCCGTAGGACACAATTTTTTGGATGCTTGAATCGATCCTCCCTATGGGAGTAGCCCCCGAGTCCGTAGTGGAGTTGCAGACTCGACGTAGGACTCAAAGAATAGTTCATTGGTGTAGTACGCTATTCATGCTTCGGGTGCGCGGCCAGCGCTCCTGATAGGAGTAGCCCCCAAGTAGTTGCTCGAATCGTAGATTCGAGTGAGTACTTTAGCTGTTTAGCCGAAACTTTGTAACCGTTGCTAGTATAGCTTTGATGACGTCAGTGCTGACGACCGGTGATCTCAAGCGTCTGCGGCGCTAGAGGTGACACGATTGGACGAACGTGGGTCCCACTTTCTGACTTGGAGTTGACTGCTCATGCGCGACGTGGCGATAATTACGGCGTCTCCTCGGTTTCTATGCGTAGTGGACGGCGTGCGAGCGAAGGTTTGCTGCTGTGCTGACACGTGGACGGCTGGACTTGATGTTGGCTCTAGGACTTCCCGATGAACGGTCCCTGTTCATCGTCTTCGTCCTTATAACTGTGAGGAAATTTTTGTTTGTTTTCACCGCAGCCATTTGCTTTTCATTGCTTCCACTTTCTTGAGCTTTTCTCGCCGCGCACTGGAAGTTCTTCGATCTTTCCCGTTCACTTTTCTGCCCTCACACCTCCATCGTCGCCATACCGCAATGAGGAAGCTGAAGAAGGCCTCCACCATGGTGGGCACCAGCGCTGCTGCCGGCGGCAAAAAGGGCACTGCCGCCACTCGCGTCACCGATGGTGGGTGGCGATGTACGGAGACGCGCGAGGACGACCTGCAGAAGCTTTGTGAGCGGGGTCTGATCCCGCAGGACAAGGAGGCCGTCAAGATTCCCGGCGATGAGGTAATTCCCCGTCCACTCGCAGGGTTTCGGGTCATGTTTGTTGATTTTGTCCTTCGGGGCCTCTCTCTCCCAGTCCACGATTTTCTCTGTGGACTGCTTTTTTCTATGGCATCCAACTCCACCATCTCTCGCCAAATTCTCTTCTCCACATCGCCTGTTTCATCACCTTCTGCGAGTGCTGGCTCGGTATCGAACCGCACTTTGGCCTCTTCCGGAAGCTCTATTCCGTGAAGAGGTAATACGGCTCCGACGGAGTTTATCCGGTCGACGGCTACATTATTTCCCTTCAATCCAATTTTATCTTCTTTTCCTTTTCGATGTCTGAGTCTGTCCAATACTGGCGGAGGAGGTGGTTTTATATCCGCGATTCCATAGTGGACGGGCAAGACTTTGTCCTTGCCCCTTTCGACTCCACCCAGAAAATCCAGCCGAAGAGGTCATGGAAGAACCACATCCTAGAGGGTGAGGTGGAGGAGATAGAGGGGCTCTACCATCGGGTGGAGGACCTCCAGGTGATTCCGGAGAAGGAGGTGAACGGTGTGGATATCATCCGCACCTTCCTCAAACATCGGGTGCAACCGCTCCAGGCTAGGGCGCACCCGAAGAACCACGACCCGACGAGAGTTGTGGCTGAGGAGCTCTCCAAGGGGGACCTCGACAGAGTCCTTCGGCCGCTGCTGAAGTTCAAAGCTGACGAGGACCTTCCGGGGAAGTCGCTGACCCCTCCGTTTAGTGCCTCTCGACCGGTTCCGCAGGTGTAGATCTGGGACATGCGCGTAGCGCTTTTTCCGAATGCGTTTTCTTGTACTTCCTTGTTCTGAAAGTATATTTTCATTGTGCAGGAGTTCAAGGTGCCTGTCATGGTACCTCCGCTACCCGAACGTTTTCCGGATGCCCCGAACAATGAGGTAGTGGACTCTATGTCTGAGATTCCCTCGGCACGATCACCGGTTGAAGAAACCTTCGAGTCGAGCAAGGAGCAGACCCGAAAACGGTCACGGAGCTCGAGCGAATCGTCGGATGACTCGAATCCACCAACGCCTAGGGATCCCCCATGCCTTGTTCATCATAGTGGAGGTGATGGTGGCTCTTCCTCCCCCATTCCGGCCGTCCCTATGCAGGCTGTAGCGCCACAGCCGGCAGAGAAGCGGAAGAAGGAAGAGAAGAAGGGAAAGAGGGCCTTGCCTGTCTTCAACTTGAGCGATATGGACTCGTAAGTTCCTTAGGATGCCTTTTGCTATCTTTCCTTGTTGCTTGCTTGTCTTTGACTGGTGTTTTTCTTTTGCAGCCACTCTTCTGAGGACTCGTTTGGCAATGCCACGAAGGAGATGGTGGGGGATTCGAAGGTGACGCCTCCTCCCTCTCAGACGGTGGCCACCTCTAGGGGCGTTGCTTCGAACCCTTCTCCGCAGGAGATTCGGGTGGTCGTCTCCCAAAATACTACAGCCGGACCTTCGGAGTCTCCGTCTGATCATGTAAGTGTTTCCGTTCTTGCCGTGGGGGGAGCCCTCGAGTGTTTTTTGTATGATCTGCTGATCATTGCTTCTGTTTTGTGCGTGTCTCGGGGGGAGCCCCCGAGCGCCTTTCGCGTGTTTGATTTTGTTTTGCTCGTTTCTTGGGCGCAGCCCCCGAGCCCTTTTCCTGATAAGACGCTTCTTCTCGCAGCCTTTTGTGCAGGGCGCCAACCAGCTGGTGAAGCAGCATCTGGCCTTGGAAGCCAGCCTGCAGCGGCTTCAAGGTACATCCTTAACTAGATCTTCTACTTCTTCGTCTGCTTGCTGGATTGTAAAGCTCATGCATGTTCTTATTCGCAGATGAAAATAACACTACCTTCCGCGAGCTTGATGCTCTCAAAAAGAGTCTCGGGCGAGTGGAGAAAAAGGCCGAAGACGCCGTTGGTGCGAAGGAGTGCCTCGAGCGGGAGCTAGCTGACTCAGTTGCGGCCAAGGAGCGCCTGCAGCAGGAGGCTATGGACCGCGAGGAGCAGCTCGCCACCGTCGCAACTTCGCATGAGAAAGAGGTAGCCGGGAAGCTGATGGCTGCTACCAAGGCTATTTCGAGTGAGTAATTTCGTTTGTACTTGTTCCATTTCGGCTGCCTCGTCTCTCTGGTTTTGCTTGATTCTCATTTTGCCTTTTCTGTTTTTCTAGATGCCGTAGGCATTGAGTTCGACCACAGTGCTCTGGAGCACGGTAGTGCTCTTGATGATGCTACTGTGGCGGTCGAAGACTGCTGCAGTACTGTGGTTGGCTCTCTTGCCAAAGCCAAGGAGGTTCTCGGGCGCTTCTACAAGGAGCTCGTCCCCAAGGGCGTTGCCCTTGAGGATGTCGACTTGTTGGCGGATCTTGTTGTCGAGGCGCCCGCGCAAAGCATAAATGAAGGGCATCGTCACGTCCATGGGGATGGCGATGGACATGGCATTTGGGGCAGATCTGGATCTTCATGAGGTCACCTCATAGATGCCAATGGCTCCCGACGGATCCGAGGTAGCCTTTGCTCTATATGCTGCCCGCTATAAACGTTATGGGCCGAAGCTGATTGACCTGCTGGCGGAGTATGTGGTGAGGCAGCAGGAAGAGGTCAAGAGAAGAGGTCAAGAGCAGGCAATCTGGCTCTGAGGCCACCCAGGACGCAGCCGCTTAGGCTTGTAGTTGTAGGATAGTTGTCGTCAGCTTTTGTTGTAATATCTTCATGAACACTGTTTGTGCCACGCAGTGGCTTTTGTTGTATATGATGAATCTTTGAGCTATTGCCCATTCGTGTGTTGTTCATATCCTTGTTTGTTTTCCTCTAGGGAACTTCGGATGATGACCATGTCGATACTTCGTCTTCTCCGCAGCCGAGACCATCCTTGGATGATGCGTCGCAACTTGTTTTTCTCCGTGACCGCGTCCACAGTCTTGAGAAGGAGTTGCTTGGCATCCGAGGCCATGCAGACGTTTGGAAGTCGAAGGCGGAGCGGGGCACCGCCAGAGAGGAATATCTGATGGGGGAGCTGCGACGTTTGGCCGAACAGCTGCAGTGTAAGTTTCTTCGAGCTGCTGCTCATTTTCGGATGCGCCTGTTGGGTGGTCATCTTACTTTGTAGGTGTTGCAGGTGCTAACCTTGTTCCTAGGGAGGAGAAGGAGATCGTTGCAGTTCGGATCAATTTCTTGACCCAGCAAGATATGGAAGTCGGTGGCTTTTTCTGGATGGATCACGACCGTGCCATGGTCCTTGCGACTGTGCAGGATCGTGCCCACCAAGTGTCACGGGTGCTGCGGCAAGTGAAGACTTCCTTGGCGTCAATTCTTCACGTCATGTTTACCCTAGATGAAGCACCATCGACTCTCAGGGTTTGCTGGCAAAGTTTCAAGATGTGCATCATGTCAGGGAGATGGTGCGGCACCAATTAGTTGCGGGTGTGAAGGCCACTCATTCCCTTGTGCGGCTGCATCGCCACGACGTAAATCTTGCGGCTGTGGCGGCTGGGCCGCCCCCTCGACCAGATGGTGGCCTTTGGGACATGAGCCCGCACTATGCGGCTGTGAGGAAGTATGCCGAGGAAGTTGTAGATCTCTTTGATCACCGTGCGCGGGTGATTCTTCAGAATAGGTAGGACCTGTAAAAAGATAGATGTAAAATTTGTATATTTTCGACTGAGCATGTTATGCCCTTTGATGTAAAGGTTGATTGTAATAGCACGTAGTGCTTGTTTGTATGCATGCCCTTTTCGTTAGCCTGACGTGATCAACTACTCAGGTGTACATGCGTTATTCTCAGTCGACGAAGTCGTGAGGTGAGGGGGAACCCCCGAGTGCGTTGTAGCATAAAGAAATGCGAGTGAAAGATAAATTTTGGGGTGAGACATTTAGCTTTATTCATATCGTAATGAGGAGGTACATTGTTCGACTGAGTAGCCTTGGCTAAATAGCCTTATTGAAAGTAAATGGGGGATATCTAGGGGTAGAAGCATCGCAATTGTGCGACGTTTCATGGGTTGGAGTATGCGACTCTAGACTCCACATGCTTGAGGTGATAGGCGCCACCTGGGATGACTTTGGTGACGACGTAGGGTCCTTCCCAGGGTGACACGAGCTTCTTCGGCCGCTCTTTCTTGAGTCGTAAGACGAGGTCTCCTTCGACGAAGGACCTTGGGCGCAGCCGACGGCTGTGATAGTTGCCGAGGCTCTGTTGGTAGACCGCCGATTGAGCCGCAACAATGTCGCGTGCCTCGTCGAGTGTGTCGACGAAGTCTTCGAGTGCGGACGTCGATTCGTCTTCGCTGTAGGCAACGACCCGTGGGGCCTTATGGCGTACCTCTGCAGGCAACACGGCTTCGGCTCCGTGCACCATGAAGAAGGGCGTGTTGCCAGTTGAGCTGTTTGGCGTTGTGCGCAGGCTCCTGAGGACGGAGGGTAGATCTTCTGCCCATGCTCCCGCGAGCCGCTCGAGTGGGATCATTAGGCGCTTCTTGATGCCACCGCCGACGAGGCCGTTGGCCTTTTCGACCCGCCCGTTCGTTTGTGGGTGCGCCACAGAGGCGTATGATATGTTGATCCCGAGGCCTTCGCAGAAGTCCTGGAATTCTTTGGAGATGAAGTTCGACCCGTTGTCGGTGATGATGCTGTGTGGCACGCCGAACCTGTAGACAATTGATTGGAAGAACTTCACGGCCATTTTACCCTTTTGGTTGGTAAAGGGCATGGATTCGATCCACTTGGTGAATTTGTCGACAGCGACCAGGAGGTAGACGTGGCCTCCTTTCGAGGACTTGTGCAGTTTGCCGATCATGTCGAGGCCCCATTGGGCAAAGGGACAGGCCAGGGGTATGGGCCTAAGCTCTGATCCAGGTGCATGCGGTTTGTCTATGAACCGCTGGCATCCATTACACCTTCGGACGATGTCCTTGGCGTCATTCATGGCCATTGGCCAGTAGAACCCAGCTCGTAGAGCTTTGGCGACGAGGGCGCGGCTGCCCGCGTGATGGCCGCAGATGCCCTTATGGATGTCTTGGAGGATAGTTTTGCCATGACCGATGGTGACGCACCTTTGGATCACACCCGAAATTATGCGCTTGTACAGCTCGCCATTAATGATGCTGAAGGCTTTGGACCGACGAGATATGTGCCGCTCATCTATCGGGTCATCAGGCAGTTCCCTGTTTATCAGGTACCGCAGGTACGGCTTCGTCCATGTTTCTTCGACTGCCATGACCTGCATCAGGTTGACCACTATGACCTCTGTGTCGAGATTTTCGGGTCCTTCCTGTCCTTCGGGTAGCGTAGCCCCCGAGTGCTCCGCCTCTTCGGGTGATCCCTTGGGGAATTTCCTTTTGATGGATGACACACAGATCTGTTCGAGGAACACACCTGGTGGCACCCGTGCGCAGGTGGAGCCGATGTTGGTGAGTCTGTTGGCCTCTTCGTTGCTTTATCTTCCAATGTGTCGAAGCTTTCAGCCGTCAAAGTCTCCTTCGAGTGAATTGTAGAGCGCGAAGTACGCGATCATGTTGGCGGCGTGCGTGTCGCACTCGTTCATCGTCTGCTGGATGACGAGGTTCGAGTCACCGTAGATGACCAGGCGCATTGCGCCGTAGATCTTGGCCATCCTCATGCCGTGGATGAGGGCCTCATATTCGGCTTCGTTGTTGGAAGCTTGAAATTTCATCCGGAGGACATATTTCATCTTGTCGCCCTGCGGGGATGATTCCGGCTCCTGCTCTTGCCTCGCTTTTGGAGCCATCGAAGTGCATCATCCATGACTGTGTTATGTCTGGGGTGTCCGGAAGCTGCAGCTCCATCCAGTGGACAAGGAATTCTAGTAGGACCTGCGACTTGATCGCATGGCGCTTCTCGTAGACTATGTCTAGAGGGGACAGCTCGATGCCCCATAGGGCCACGCATCTTGTGGCCTCCGGGTTGTTCAGGATGCTGTTCAGGGGTGCCTCGTTGACGACCATCACCTGATGCTCCTGGAAGTAGTGGTTCAGCCGACGAGTCATCATGAACACGCCGTAGGCGAGTTTCTGGTAGTGAGGGTACCTTTGTTCTGTTGGCGTCAATACCTCGCTGAGGTAGTATATAGGGAGTTGGACCCCGTGGGTCTTGCCGTCTTCGGGTCGTTCGACCACTAGCACGGTGCTTACCACCTGATGCGTGTCTGCTATGTATAGCAGTAGGGGCTCGCGTTCCTTTGGCATAACCAGGACGGGCGAGGTGGAGAGTAGCCACTTCAGATCTTCGAATGCGTCGTCTGCTTCAGGCGTCCACTCGAATTTGTCCGCTCTGCGTAGCAGCTGATAGAAAGGCAGGGCCTTTTCGCCCATGCGGCCGATGAACCTGCTCAGCGCCGCGATGCATCCAGCTAGCTGTTGGACGCCTTTTGGTTTCTCCATGGCCATTATGGCCCGGATTTTCTTCGGGTTCGCCTCGATCCCTCGCCGGGAGATGAAGTAGCCAAGTAGTTGACCAGATGGGACGCCGAAGGCACACTTTTCTGGGTTCAGCTTGATGTTGTATCGATCAAGGTTGTCGAACGTCTCGCGAAGGTCGTCGATCAGTGTCTTGGCCTTCCTTGTTTTGATTACTATATTGTCGACATAGACCTGTATGTTGCAGCCGATCTGGCTCTTCAAGCATGCTTGCATGCATTGCTGGTACGTGGCACCTGCGTTCTTCAGCCCGAAAGGCATTGTGTTGTAGCAGAATACTCCAAATGGCGTGATGAACACCGTTTTCTCCTGATCTTCGACCTTCAGTCGAATCTGCTTGTAGCCTAAATAGGCATCAAGGAAGGAGAGTTTCTCGCATCCTGCAGTCAAATCGATGATCTGATCGATCCGAGGGAGAGGGTCCTTCGGGCAGTGTTTTTTTAGCAAGGTGAAGTCCACGCACATCTGCAGGATGTCCGTGTCCTTTTTAGGGACCATCACGGTGTTGGCCAGCCATTCGCTTTCCTTGATCTCCCTGATGAAATCGGCGTCGAGCAGTCTATTGACTTCGACTCCGATGGCTTCGGCATGTGGCTCGGACAATCGTCGGATGGACTGTTTCACGGGCTTAGCATCTGGAAACACGTTGAATGCGTGCTCGACGAATTCCCCGAGAACTCCTGGCATGTCCGCAGGACACCAGGCGAAGTTTTCCCAGCGCTCACGGAGGAATTCGACGAGCGCACTTTCCTATGCGGGGCTGAGGTCGTTGGGGATCAGCGCCGTCTTGGAGGCGTCCGTCGGGTGAACCTGCACCTTCTTTGTGTTGACTATTGAGTCAAACGATATGTCAGGTGCGTTCTGCCTTGAGACTGGGGGTGCCCCGTTGTCTGTCCCCTCTCGAAGCCTTATGAGCTCCTCCTGCATGCCGAATGACTGGGAGATTCTGTTGAAGTCACTATCGCAGTGATCCAATCGGGTGAAGCTTCCGTGGACCGTGATGACGCCCCTCGGTCCTGGCATCTTGAGTAGCAGGTACGCATAGTGCAGTACTGCCAGGAACCGTGCGAATGCCACGCGCCTGAGGATGGCGTGATATTGTGATGGCCAATACACCACTTCGAACTCGAGTCGCTTGCACCGAAAGTTATCAGGCTTGCCGAAGATGACGTCGAACCATATCTTTCCCAGTGGAAATATGCCCTTCCCTAGGACGAGGCCGTGGAACGTTGTGTCGGATTGTTCCAGGCTGCACAGCGGGATCCGCATTGCTACTAATGTGCTAGCGAACATCAGATTGTTTCCGCTGCCACCGTCCATGAAGACGCGACTCATCTCGAACCCTCCGATTTGCGCCTCAAGCACCAGGGCAGCATGACCTGGGCGAGGGATCTGGCGAGGTTGATCCGAACGGCTGAACGTGATGCAGGACTCCGAACCGTTGAGGTACTCAGGGATGGCGGGTGGAGCGGTCATAGCCAAACTGACTTGGCGGGTGATTTTCTTTTGCACCCTGTTTGTTGGGTGCCCCTTTTGGATCATCAATGATCCTTTTGGCGTGGGGTACCCATTTCTGCCGTTGTGTTGCGTGGGTGTGATTGGGTGATTCGAAGGTCCCACAGGTGGTGGTGGAGGAGCCCTGTGGGCGATGTCACCTGGTGTGGGTGCGTGTCCGTACATGGGGTTCGGGGCTTGCTGCCTCATCTGGGGGTATGCTCTCGCTAAGTTTCTAGAACTCACGGCAGTCTTTGAGCATGTGGCTTTCCTTCTTTTTTCCATCCCGCTTGTCGATGTAGAAGTGGATGGCGCATGGTCTCGACAACTTGTCGTATGCCGAAGGCCCGTCGTCGCGGCCGCGGCGTTGCCACGATTGCGCTGGGTGTCCTCCATCGCGGAAGTTGTTTACACGGTATCTGCCGCTGCCGCGGTTGCCTTCGTTGCGGCGGTCGGCGTAGCCTGCTGCGACCATGTCGGGTCCATCACGATCGTCATAGACGCGCGATCTTCGTTTGCTATGGCGCTTGCGTCGGCGGCCGTAGTCATATTCCTCCTCCGAATGTGCTCGGTGGACGGAGTCCTCACCATCTGCCCACCTGTTGGTGATGTCCATGAGGTGGTCGAGTGTCTTGGGCTTGACGCGCCCAAGTTCTTCCTTGAAGTCCTGGCGTTTGACGTCGTCCTTGAAGGCGTCGATTGTTCTCTCCTCAGAGATGTGCACTGAGGAGTTCTTGATGTTAGACCAGCGTAGTATATACGAGCGGATGGATTCACCCGTTTGTTGGGTGCAGGCCCTCAGCTCTTCGATCAAGGCTAGACTCTTGCTGGTACCCTTGAAGTTTCAGATGAAACTGTATGCCAGTTACTCCCAGCTTCGGATGGATCCCGAGGATAGGCTGTTGAGCCAGATCCGGGCTGCGCCTGTCAACTGCAACTGAAGGCATTATAGGGTTGTGTTTTTGTTGCCACCATGCAGTTTGACGGACGACAGGTGGTCGCTGAGCCACGCCTTAGGGTCCTGCGTACCATCAAACTTCGGAGTGTCCAAAGGAAGCTTGAAGTTCCTCGGCATCCGCATCCACCAAACAGATCTACTGAAGCATCGAGCCCCGCAGAGTTCTCCTTCATCGTCATCCTCTTTGGATTCGGATGAGCATACGCGTTTGGCGCGTGCCTTGTTGATCTTGTGTTGGGTGAGTTCGCTTCGAGCGTCGTAGTCGCGGCTGCGATGTCGCGAGCTCTTGTGCCGTCGAGGTATGTCGTGTTCTTCCTCGTCGGATGAGGGTGTGGGACTGCGGTTGAACCTAACCGCAACCTTCTTCTTCGTCTCCTCAGGAGCTTCCTCGTGGAGCGCAGCTCCAACAAGTCCAAGTCCGGCTAATGCAGAATTGTCCATGGCCCTCTTCGGGTCCCCCACCGGAGGTGGATGGGACGCGAGGTATGTGGTGGCTACCATGATCGTAGCTTGCGGCGTCTTTGGGATGACGTTGCCATTGGCATTCATCTCCATGAAGGATGTGTTGAGGGTTCGGGTCACCTCACGACGTGCGTCGGGGTCCATGTTCTCTACGCGAGAATGATGTTTGTTGGCGTGGTTGTCGTGCGAGCTGGAGCTGTCAACGGTAGAGAGCGCAGCTCGCTGCACACTGGACTCCGAGGCCGCTTGCTTGCCTTTTATCAAGCACATCTTGCATATTCACCTGCTTTTTGTGCTCTTCGATGAGGAGCAGGTGGTATTCCATTAGTAGGTCCCGTGAGGCACCCACAGGCAAGATCTTCTTGCCCGCCACGGCTTCGCGTGCTTGGTTCCATCCCTCCTCGCTGAGGTGGAATACTCGATTGGCATCAGTGTCGTCCTGATTTCACCGTTTCTACCCTGCGGGTTGGGTGGCGGGTTGGGTTGTTGCTGATCCACATTGCTTTGGATGACCACGGCGCATTGGTAGCGACCATAGGTCGGATCGCTGATGCCACAACTTTTGGATCCGGAATCATAGGTTCCTTCACCCGACAGAGGATCACACAGATCTGAGTTGCAGCTGCTGCTGTCGTAGGACTCATCTGTCGATGGGGATGTGCGTAGCACGGGATGCGGGGCCCATGAGGCGGGCCTGATCGATGGCAGTGGCACCCGCTCTGGGAGGCGGAGAGTGTCGGTGTGTCCCACCTAGAAGCAGAAGCTCCCGGACAGGATCTCGAGTCCGTCGCCTACGGGCTCGAAGTCTTTGATGGTGGCTGGCGAGTGGGCGGTGAAGTCGAAAGCGCCGAAGAGGAGATGGATCTCCGTCGCCAAGGAATTGTAGATCGCTTTGGTTGGTACCGTCACGATCGCACAATCAGCGCCCCCGATGCCCACAAACGGCGCCAATTGACGAGGATCGATCTCATCAATGCCCATTATTATGAGCTTGGGTTTTGGAGAAGATGGGGGTGCTGGAGATTGCGGAACGGTTAACCGACAAGCAACCAGGGGACACGATATTTACCCAGGTTCAGGCCCCCGGAGGAAAAACCCTACTCCTGCTTGTCTGCTCTTGATTATGGCGGAACAGAAAGTTACAGGGGTGCGCAGATGCAATCTGGCGTGGAGGTGTGTATGCGGTGGTATGAGAGGTGCCCTCCTCGTCGTGCCCTCCTAGCCTTTATATAGAAGTAGGCAGATCCTGGGCACAGATCGAGTCGGTTACAGGTTTAGGGTTTGCCCTTTTGAATATTCTATCTAATCTAGTCTTGCTCTCCAAGGATCCGAAGAGGTCATGGGCTTGGGCCACCCGAATATCTTCATCGGCCATGTACATTCCCATTGGCCTTCCTTGGGCTGGACCAGGTATGCTGAAGTCGTGTACCCGTAGGGTATAACCATGTCAACTGGGTCACCCTATTTCATATCCATGGTACTCAACTGACCGAGTTATCCTCCTCCATCTCTAGTGTCCATCGGACCACCAGGTTTTAGAAAAACACTTTCTTTATAGAAGTCCTTTTTGGAAAACAAAACCAGCACCATCGTATAGCAACCTTCCCAACCGTCCATGACCAAGGACTCGGCTATTCGAATATATTTACACTCTGCAGAGGTTGTACACTTTACCCACACCATTGTAGGGGTTCATAGCATGGAAAACAAAAATTTTCTATCGCATACAAAAAAACAAGACAAGATCTATCTACTAGATTGTAGCAACGAGTCGATGGAATAACTTACCCTCGAAGATTCCAAAGTGTTTAACGAGAGTGGATTCTCGTGGGTGATGTAGTCGTACTCTTTCCGATCTCAAGATCGTGTGGACGATCCTTCGGCCATGCTCGTTCGGCGGCGCTTCATGATCGGTCTGCGTTCGATTCGACGACCTTCCTCTCCCTTGTTCCAAAGAGGGCGGAGGTTGTAGCACTCTCCTCGCGATTCCGGCAGCACAACGGCGTGGTACCGGAAGTAGAGGGGAAATCCCGCAGGGCTTCGCCTTAAGCCGGAGCGAGTATGGTGGAGTATGAGAGAGGGCTATTAGTGGTCTAGAGATTAGACACACCAATTAGAAGGCTCTAAACCGCAGGCTAAAGCAATTAGAAGCTCTAAACCAAAACGGCTCAATTTATAGGTGGAGGGGCTTGGCGCGCCAGGGAGGGAGGGGAGTCCCTCCCCAACTCGGCCTAGGGCTGGCCGCCGGCTTGGAGGAGAGGAACTCCTCCTCCAAGTTGGTTTCAACCTCCTCTTGCTTGTTTCCCACAGTTTCCTGTTTCCCACAGTTTCCTGTTTTCCACAGTTTCCTGTTTAGCCGTTTGACTTTCAAACTGGCAATTTGACTTTTCAGTTTTGGAACAGCAAGAACACTTAGTACATGATGCAATCATTCAATGACACATTCATGTACCCTCCCCTTGAAGTCTTGGGACAATCCGGAACCTTCTAGAACATTCCCGATGAAAACAGGAATCATTCCGAACTCAAAGCGGACTTTCCTTATATGAATCTTATTCTCCGGACTATTCGGATCACCTCGTGATATCCGGATCCCATCCGAGACTCAACAACATTCGGTCTCTTTCTCATAACACCATAACTACTCAAACAACGTCGAATCCTTAAGTGTGTCTCCCTACGGTTCGTGAATTATGCGGACATGATCGAGACACTTCTCGAACAATAACCAATAGAGGAATCTGGAAATTCATATGGCTCCACATATTTCTCGATTACTTTGCGATCGAATGAACCACTTACATACGATACCAATTTCCCTTTGTCTCACGATAGTTTACTTATCCGAGGTTATGATCGTCGGTATCTGCATACCTAGTTCAACCTCGTTCGAAAAGTACTCTTTTCTCGTTCCGTGATATGTGATCCCTTGTGACCCAGTCACATGCTTGCAAGCTAATTGGATGACATTCCACCGAGAGGGCCTGAGTATATATATCCGTCATATGGATGGACAAATCCCACTCTTGATCCATGTGTTTCAACCAATACTTTCCGAACACTCAATGCCACCTTTATAGCCACCCGATTCACGGTGTGGTGTTTGATGTCATCAAAGCATCCATCCGGTAAAGGTGATATGCATGATCTCATGGTCAAAGGAATTAGGTTACTATGTATCAGAAAGCATATAGCAATTGAACTATTGAAATGACTTGATCTTTATGCTATGCTTATCTATAGGAGTATGTCCACCATATCATTCTCCTAACGATATGATCTTGTTGTTGATAACATCTCAATGTTCATGATAGGGAAACCACAATCATTAATCAACCAACAAGCTAGTGAAGTATAGGGGCTATACTAGGGACTTCAAATTAAGTTTACAAATCACACAAGTATTAATGTTTCCTTGTTAATACTATTATAGCATGAATGTAAACATTTATCATAAACACACAGATATAATAATAACTATATTTATTATTGCCTCTAGGGCATATCTCCAACAGTCTCCCACTTGCACTAGAGTCATCTAATCTAGATTACATGGTAATATACCGAACACCCATGGCAGTTTGGTGTTGGTCATGTTTTGCCCTCGGGAGAGGTTTGGTCAAAGGATCCGCCACATTCAGATCTGGTTGTACTTTGCAAATCTTTATATCCCCATCCTGGATATGTTCTCGAATAGCGTGAAAACGCAGCTTGATATGCTTCAGCTTCTTGTGTGACCTTGGTTCTTGCGCATTGGCTATGGGGCCCATGTTATCACAGTAGATAGACATTGGTTCCAGCGCACTAGGAACCACACCCAGCTCTGTAATGAACTCTTTCATCCATATCGCTTCTTGTGAAGCCTCCGAAGCAGCCATGTATTCCGATTCAGTTGAAGATCTCGCCACAACGCTTTGCTTTGCACTCCTCCAGCTAACTGCTGCACCATTCAAAATAAATACGTATCCAGTTGTGATTTAGAATCATCCGGATCGGTGTTCCAACTAGCATCGGTGTAACCATTAACAACGAGTTGTTCATCACCTCCATAAGAAAGAACCATATCCTTAGTTCTTCTCAAGTACTTAAGGATGTTTTTGACCTTGTCAATGATCCACTCCTAGATCACTTTGATATCCGCTAGTTAAACTAACGATATGCAATGTCGGGTCCGGTACATAGAATGGCATACATTAGAGATCCTATGGCTAAGGCATAGGAGTCTTACTCATCCTTTCTCTATCTTACGCCGATGTCGGACTTTGAGTTTTACTCAAGGTCGTATTGAGCAACATGGGCAAGAATCCTTTCTTGCTTTCTTCCATTCCAAATCTCTTTAGAACTTTGTCCAAATATGTACTGTGACAATGATATTTGGCGTTCGATCTATCTCTATAAATCTTTATGCCTACTCTGTAAGCTGCTGCGCCGCGATCATTCATTGGAAGACTATTATTCAAATATTCCTTGACACTAGGAATAAGTTCTACATCATTCCCAATCAGCAATATGTCATCCACATATAGTATTAAGAATGCTCTGAGCTCCCACTCACTTTCTTGTAAATACAAGCTTCTCCATAAGTTTGTATAAAACCAAAACTTTTGATCACCTTATCAAAACGTTGATTCCAACTTTGGGATGCTTGCTTCAATCCATAGATGGACCGTTGAAGTTTGCATACCTTGTTAGCATCTTTAGGATCGACAAAACCTTTGGGTTGCATCATATACAACTCTTCATCAATATCTCCATTGAGGAATGCTGTTTTGACATCCATCTGCCATATCTCATAATCATAATATGCAGCGATTGCTAACATAATCCTCACAGACTTTAGCTTCGCTACTGGTGAGAAAGTCTCATCGTAGTCAACTCCTTGAATTTGTCGAAACCCTTTTGCGACAAGTCGAGCTTTATAGACAGTAACATTACCATCAGCATCGGTTTTCTTCTTGAAAATCCATTTGTTCTCGACAGCCTTCCGGCCATCCGGTAAGTCCACCAAAGTCCATACTTGGTTTTCGTACATGGATCCAATCTCGGATTTCATGGCTTCTTGCCATTTATTGGAATATGGGCTCATCATCGCTTCCTCATATGTCTCGGGGTCATCGGTGTTGTCCACCAACATGACACTCATAACGGAATCATACCAACTGAGGTGGTACGAGTTCTCGTTGACCTCCGAGGCTCAGAGCAACTTCAACCGAAGTTTCATGATCATCATCATTAGCTTCCTCTCTAATTGGTGCAGGAACCACAGAACTTCTTAGGTCTTGCGCTACTCACAATTTCGAGAGAAGGTTCGACAACCTCGTCGAGTTCTACTTTCCTTCCAGTCACTTCTTCGAGAGAAATTCCTTCTCTAGAAAGGATCCATTCTTAACGAAGATTTTGCCTTGGATCTATGATAGAAGGTATACCCAATAGTTTCCTTGGTATCCTATGAAGACGCATTTCTCCGCTTTGGGTTCAAGCTTGTCCGTTGTCAGAACTTCTTTACATAGGCGCATCCCCAAACTTTAAGGAGCGACAATTTAGGTTTCTTCCCAAACCATAATTCATACGGTGTCGTTTCAACGGATTTAGACGGTGCCCTATTTAAAGTGAATGCGGTTGTTTCTAATGCATAACCCCAAAATGATAGCGGTAAATCAGTAAGTGACATCATAGAACGAACCATATCTAAGAGAGTTCGATTACGACGTTCGGACACACCATTCTGTTGTGGTGTTCCCCGGTGTCAATCAGTGAAAGTATTCCGCATTTCTTCAAATGCTCGCCAAACTCGTAACTCAGATATTCACCTCCACGATCAGAACGTAGAAATTTAATCTTCTTGTTACGTTGATTCTCTACCTCACTTTGAAACTCCTTAAACTTCTCGAAAGTTTCAGACTTATGTTTCATGAAATAGATATACCCATATCTACTCAAGTCATCTGTGAAGGTAAGAACATAACGATAACCATCACAGCGATGCTACACTCATTGGTCCACACACATCGGTATGTATGATTTCCAATAAGTCCGTAGCTCGCTCCATCATACCAGAAAATGGAGTCTTAGTCATTTTTCCCATCAGACATGCTTCGCATCTCTCAAGTGATTAAAAATCAAGTGATTCAAGAAGTCCATCGGAATGGAGTTTCTTCATACGCTTCACTCCAATGTGACCAAGACGACAGTGCCACATATAGGTCGAATTATCGCTGATTTCAAACGTTTAGCCTCAATGTTGTTGATATGTGTATTTCCACTATCGAGATTCAATAAGAATAGACCATCTATCAAAGGTGCATGTGCATAAAACATATTACTCATATAAATCGAACAACCATTATTCTCTGATTTAAACAAGTAACCGTCTGCAATAAACAAGATCCCGATATAATGTTCATGCTCAACAGCACTAAATAACAATTATTTAAGTATAAAACTAATCCCGATGGTAGATGAAGGGTAGCGTCGACCGCGATCACATCAACCTTTGATCCGTTTCCCACGCATCGTCACCTCGTTCTTCGCTAGCTTCCGTTTATTCTGCAAAGACCTGTTTGAGTTACAAATATGAGCAACCGAACCAAGATTATCAAATACCTGTGCACTACTACAGTACTAGTGAGATACACATCAATAACATGTATATCGGATATACCTTTCTTCTTGATGTTGCCGTTCTTCAGACCCGCCAAGTACTTTGGGCAATTCGCTTCGATGACCTTCTCCCTTGCGTAAAGCACTCATTTTCAGGCTTGGGTCCAGCCTTGGTCTTCTTCGCCGGCGTGGTAACTTTCTTACCACCCTTCTTGAAGTGTCCCTTTTGCTTAGACTTGCCTTTCTTGAATTTGGTGATCTTATTGACCATCAACACTTGGTGCTCTTTCTTGATCTCCACTTCTGCAGACTTTAACATAGCAAACAGTTCTGGCAACTCTTTGTTCATGTTCTGCATGTTGTAGTTCATCACAAAGTTCCTGTAACTTGGTGGTAGTGACTGGAGAACATGGTAAATCCCCAAAGCATTAGGAAACACTATACCCAAGCTTTGAAGTTTGTTTGCGTGCCCAGACATCTTAAGCACATGCTCACTGACGGAGCTGCCCTCTGCCATCTTGCAGTTAAAGAACTTTTCAGAAGCCTCATAGCTTTCAATTGCCGCATGAGTCTCAAAAATCAATTTGAGATCCTCGACAATATCATATGGGTCTGACTCTTCAAACCTTTTCTGAAGCTCCGATTCTAAACCATACAAGATAGCACACTGAACTATGGAGTACTGATTCTTAAGCGAGGTAAACATTCTTTACTTCATCGGGAGCATCAGTGCAGTGGGTCACCAATGTGCATCCAAAGACATAGGTCAAATTACCGGTGTGAGGACAATACTCAAATTGCGGAACCAATCCATGAAGTTGCTTCCATTGTTTTTAACTTTTCTTTCTCTAGGAGCATTAAAATTGATGGTAGGGGCTGCCATTGATCTACAACATATTTGCAATAGTTTAGACTAAGTTTATGACAGATTGAGTTCAAATTAATTAATGAAATTAAACTAGGTGAACTCCCACTCAAAACAACATCCCTCACATTGTTTTAGTGATCACACGAACCAAATCCACTACATCAACACCGATCATCACGAGAGTTGATATAGTTTCAATGGCGAACAATCGTCATGTTCATCATATCTACTATATGATTCATGCTTTACCTTTCGGTGATCCGTGTTCCGAGACCATGTCTGTACATGCTAGGCTCGTCAAGATCAAACCTTAGTTTCCGCATGAGCAAATCTGCTTGCTCACGTTGTATACACTTGCAGAATCTAACACACCCGATCATCACGTGGTGCTTCGAAACAACAAGCTTTAGCAACGGTGCTAACTAAGGGTGAACACTTTATGATTTGAAATTCATGTGCATGAGGGATCATCTTATAATGCTATCGTCGTCTACTAAGAAATACAAGATGCATAAAGGATTAACATCACATGCAATTCATAATATGTGATATGATATGGCCTTTCTTCTTTGTGCTTCCGATCTCCATCTTCAAGCACGAACATGATCTCCATCATCACCGGCATTGCATCAAGGTCAATGACGCTTCACCATGGTTGTCGTCCACCGGCTTCAACTATTACAACTACTTTGAATAGACACGCGGTCTTAACATAAATTAAAGACAACCATATGGCTCCCCGGTTGCCAACTTACAATAAGGAACATTGCATACATCAAATATAATCACAATCATGGCCATATCACATCATCACACACCCTGCAAAACAAAGTTAGACGCCTCTACTTTCTTTGCATATTTTACGTGGTTTGGGGCTTTCAATAAGTGTCATTCTAACTTACGAACAAGAACCACAACATTGATACTAGCATTGTTGATTACCCGTTGTAAATTGGATCTTAACTATGCTAGGAGAAACAGGCACCCGCAAAGCCACTTATGCAATACAAGTTGCATGTTAAGCGTGGAGCAAGTCTCATGAACGATGTCATGTAGGGTTAGCCCGGGCCGCTTCATCCCAACATACCGCAAGATGCAAAGTACACAAAAAGCAATCTACAATAAAAGCATCAACGCCCACATTGACCATTGTGTTCTACTCGTGCAACAGATCTACATATAGACACGGCTCTGATACCATTGTAGGGGTTCGTAGCATGGAAAACAAAAAATTTCTATCGCGTACAAACAAACAAGCCAAGATCTATCTACTAGATTGTAGCAACGAGTCGATGGAATAACTTACCCTCGAAGATTCCAAAGTGTTTAACGAGAGCGGATTCGCGTGGGTGATGTAGTCGTACTCTTTTCGATCTCAAGATCGTGTGGACGATCCTTCCGGCGCTGCGTTAAAGCGCTTCCTTAATCGGTCACGTTCGGTACTCGACGAAGACCTTCCTCTCCTTGTTCCAAAGGCAATGGAGGTTGTAGCACTCTCCTCGCGATTTCGCTGGCGTGGCAGGAAGTAGAGGGAAATCCCGCAGGGCCTTAAGCCGGAGCGAGTATGGTGGAGTATGAGAGAGGGCTATTAGTGGTCTAGAGATTAGACACACCAATTAGAAGGCTCTAAACCGCAGCTAAAGCAATTAGAAGCTCTAAACCAAAACGGCTCAATTTATAGGTGGAGGGCTTAAGGCCAGGAGGAGGGAGTCCCTCCCAACTCGGCCTAGGGCTGGCACCGGCTTGGAGGAAAGGAACTCCTCCTCCAAGTTGGTTTCAACCTCCTCTTGCTTGTTTCCCACGGTTTCTGTTTCCACGGTTTCTGTTTAGCCGTTTGACTTTCAAAGCAATTTGACTTTTCAGTTTTGGAACAGCAAGAACACTTAGTACATGATGCAATCATTCAATGACACATTCATGTACCCACCCCTTCGAGTCTTGGACAATCCGGAACCTTCTAGAACATTCGATGAAAACACGAATCATTCCCGAACTCAAACGGGACTTTCCTTATATGAATCTTATTCTCCGGACTATTCCGGATCACCTCGTGATATCCCGGATCCCATCCGAGACTCCGAACAACATTCGGTCTCTTTCTCATAACACCATAACTACTCAAACAACGTCGAATCCTTAAGTGTGTCTCCCTACGGTTCGTGAATTATGCGGACATGATCGAGACACTTCTCCGAACAATAACCAATAGAGGAATCTGGAAATTCATATGGATCACATATTTCTACGATTACTTTGCGATCGAATGAACCACTTACATATGATACCAATTTCCCTTTGTCTCACGATAGTTTACTTATCCGAGGTTATGCTCGTCGGTATCTCTGCATACCTAGTTCAACCTCGTTACCGATAAGTACTCTTTTCTCGTTCCCGTGATATGTGATCCCTTGTGACCCAGTCACATGCTTGCAAGCTAATTGGATGACATTCCACCGAGAGGGCCCAGAGTATATCTATCCGTCATATGGATGGACAAATCCCACTCTTGATCCATGTGTTTCAACCAATACTTTCCGAACACTCAATGCCACCTTTATAGCCACCCGATTCACGGTGTGGTGTTTGATGTCATCAAAACATCCATCCGTAAAGGTGATATGCATGATCTCATGGTCAAAGGAATTAGGTTACTATGTATCGAAAGCATATAGCAATTGAACTATTGAAATGACTTGATCTTTATGCTATGCTTATCTATAGGAGTATGTCCACCATATCATTCTCCTAACGATATGATCTTGTTGTTGATAACATCTCAATGTTCATGATAGGGAAACCACAATCATTAATCAACCAACAAGCTAGTGAAGTATAGAGGCTATACTAGGGACTTCAAATTAAGTTTACAAATCACACAAGTATTAATGTTTCCTTGTTAATACTATTATAGCATGAATGTAAACATTTATCATAAACACAAAGATATAATAATAACTATATTTATTATTGCCTCTAGGGCATATCTCCAACAACCATCCGGGCACCCTGCCCTGATCTACACCGATTGTGGGTCGAGTAACCGGTCAAGACCTTCGGATGCCCACTCTAGTATAAATGCCTACCCTATGAAGTTAGTCCCCTCAAAACCGGGAATCCCTTTCCCAAGCCAACCTGTAATATCTCAAAAATATTAAGGAGGATATCAATTTCTAATCAACCAAAATTAGGGTTAACAAGAGCTTTTATTAATTAAACCCTATCTTGTGTTTGTGGGTGAATGTTTGCAATGCCATGTTTGATTGTTGTAAATGATAAGAAATGTTTAAAGATCAAAAGCATATCATCTAGGTATTTTCCAAACCATATCAAAACAAAATAAAGTTAAAATATGAAGCATATGACCTAATGGTCATTTTTGCAAAAGTTAACACCTAGCTCACTTTGAGCATCTCTAGCAAGTGATCTCAAACAAAAATAATTCCTTTTCTTTTCTCCCCTTGCTAGACGTAGTGACACTAAACACAATGGAGCTTTCCAACCTTGCAGAAACAAATCCAAACCCAATTGAGAGGCAATTCAAAATTGAATCTATCTTATGTATCAAGATAGCCATTTTTGGAAAACCACTCAAACCTTCGCCACTTAGCAAATCCTTGCACTCAAAAACTACCAAGATTAGTACCAGAACACCCACCAAAAATCACTCAGAAATATGAAAGTTGAGTTCTTGCGGCCATTTGATCAAACACCTGGTGGTCACAGTACAACCTCAATAACTATACACTATTTTGATAAATCCTTTGATCATACTTGTGACCTTACCGAGCTCCCACGACGTGCCCTTAACTCACTCAGTACCAGCCCATGCGAAGGATCCCCTCTCACTCGACCAATGGACTAGTTCCGACCGTACCCGAGCTCACCTTTGCCACCCTGATGCGGACACGCTGCCACAGACCGTGCCGCCCTCGCCCACGATGTCTAGGAGGTAACCCTGACCTCACCGCCCTTGCCTATGCACGCCTTGACCAACGACCGCTTGCGGAGACGCCAGCGTAGCTATGCCCATTTAACACCAGACCATGCCGGTCGCCGCTCTAGAGCGCCGAGCAATCCCGCTCGCACACACCGTGCCTCGCTCTCTCCTTGCGCCAATAAGTTCGCCGTCACCCCAGCGAGCGCCCAGACATGATCGTTTGACCCCGCGCTCACTGTGACTACCGTACACCATGATGAATGCCGACGGTATCGCCGCAAAGCACAGATGTTCTAGAACGATGGAGACCGCGCCTCGCCGTGCCACTGTGTGCATGACGACCGTCCTGAAGCACCGCGACCTACACCTTTGGCCATTCCGACAGCCCACTGTAACTACGTCGCCGATGAGCCCGAGCCATGCCGCCGTGCCCCCTTCGCTGCAGTATAAATAGAGCCTCCCCCAGCCTCAAAACGCACACCATCCCACTCCCCTCTCACCCAGAAACCTCTCTGACCCGTCCCTGGAGCAAGGCGAGCACCACACCGCCGAATTTTGCCGGAGTCCACCGCTGCAGAGGAGAAAAGGAGCCGACGCTATGAGCCGCCCCAAGAGCTACCACGACCACCAGTCGAACCACCGTCCTCGACTCGCTCGTTCGCCCACCTCGCTGGACCTAGCTGGAGCCCTGGTAAGCCCCCGCCGACCCCCGCCGTAGCGCTAGGGTTCTGTCTTGCACGAGGCGTGTGACGGATACGACGATGCCAGCCGTCGATCGCGCTCTAATCGTGCGGCCTAGATCGTCAGATACCGCTTCGTGTTTGGTTAGCCGCTGACGTGTGGGACCGACCCCGGTGCTGCCCGCCGCGCACGCGTCGCGTAGTTGGGCTAGCCCATTAGCATTCCCGCGCATAGCCCATAGATTCAAACTTAGATTTTCCTTTTATTTGAAAATCCAATACTGTAGGTAAATCTAAAAATCAATTCAAGAAGATTTACTGAAGCAAATTGAATGAAACCAATTTTGTTGGAAAGTAGATGAAATTCTCTAATCACTCTCATTGGATCCAAATAGTTTGAATCTATAGATCACTCTCGGTAAAAATAACAAGACAGTAGCTTATAGCACTTCAAACATTTTTCTAAAATCAACCGTAAGTGATTTTGAGATGATTCTAACTCTCAAAAATCACATTGGCCAAGACCTATCTGAATTGTAAAAAATATATAATTTTGCGTACAGTAGTCCAGGACCAAAATTAAAGAATGGATTTATAGTCATTTCTTGTTATTTTAAACATTATTAAATAGCATGGTTAAACTTTGTAAATTAACCCAATCACTTTAAATCACATTCCCAAGTATTAGAATATGTGGTGATGACATGTGTCAATATGATCCCATATTTAAATTGGAGAATATTAAATCGTAAGTAAAACTTTTGAATGAGTAGAAATTACTTTTCTAAAATAGGATAAATTAAAATCTTGTCACCCTTTTCTTGTAATAATAGAGATGATGCTAGATCATCTAGTGTGGATCCTTGTGTGCTAGATAGAGGTAGTTAAGTATTTTTTGGTGATTGTGTACCTCGTATTGATTTATAGACGCTAGTACCAATCCGGGCTACGAGGAGGAAGCAAATTTCGACCACCTTACCAACCAAGGCAAGCTAAGCTAAACCATGCAAGCCTCACTTGCAAGCAAATGTGATACCACTTTGATTATACCTATCCCAAGTTTTATTTGCAAGCTTTATCTTTTATCCTTTTTGCAAAGTTGTTCAAGTAGTAATTAATTGGTGATTAGTGGAAGACTAGGAAAGGTGTTATCAAGAGCTTGGAACTTGATGTAGGTAGATACACTTGATTACCACCCCTTAATAGTGACACCCTCATTGATAGATGCTAGTGCTAAACCAATATTGATCACTATAGATGGGAACAAATTATTATGAAAACCTTGGAATGATGAGTCATTCTATTGAAATGTTTTGACATACAATGAGTTAAAGATGATGTTGAATGAAGTATGTGACCTGACTTTGATAAAAACTGATGGTTGGGTTCGGATGTGATACCATTCCAATTTTACCGTACAACCACAATACCCGAGTTTGGGTAGGGCTTGACTGGAAGTTTATGTGTCTTAGTATGGGTTCCCTCGCGGAACGAGGTGAGCTGAGGCTACCTTGTGAATGAATGTCCACCTATGCAGTTCCCAGGATGACAGATGGTCATGGATGGGAGGCCAAACTCATAGGGGAGGTGCCTATACTAGGGTGTGTAATTGAAAGGTTAGGATTGATTATTTGCATACCAAGTATGATGATTCAGGATTATCCCTGATGGATGTATCGAATGTTGTGGTGAAAGTGTACCCCCTCTGCAGAGTGTCAAACTATTCGAATAGCCGCGTCCGCGGTTATGGACAATTGGATTGCCATACTTTTTCGTTGTCAGATGTATCAAAATGACTTGTGACTTGAAGTATGACTTCGACTTGACTCCACAAGGATGTGGATATGACACTAGGTTCCCACTTTAGTAATCTATACAACTAAAGTTAGTTCTTACACTAAGTACTGGTGGAATAAAATTGGCTTATGGCAAATAAACCTCGGTAGATGGAGCTTGTTGTTGTGAAGATGAGGGCTCCACTTGAGTAGAGCATAGTTCTTCTTGATCCGCCATAAGGGGTTCCTCAACGGGGCGGATAAATCCCACACCCATTCTTCCTATGGCATCCTGATGCATTTCATCATATCCATCACAAGCATCAACACGCCCCCCTTGGGGACCATCATATTCTTCGAAAGTCACACTATAAGATTCTATGACAGCTCCGGAGAGCTTATCATAGGTTCTATAAGTGTGAGATTCGAGACCATAGCCAACAAAAATACCCTCTAATGATTTGGAATCAAATTTGGACAAGCGAACACCCTTTATGAGATAGAAACACTTACAACCAAACACCCGGAAGTAAGATACATTGGGCTTGTTACCGGTAAGTATTTCATATGGATTCTTGATCAATTATTTGCGGAGGTAGAGCCAGTTTGATGCATGGAAAGCGATGGAGATTGCTTTGGCCCAAAAAATATATGGAGATTTGAACTCCGCCAACATGGTCCTTGCCATATCAATAAGAGTCTGGTTCTTCCTCTCGTCTACACCATTTTTTTTAGGGGTATATGCAGCGGAATATTGGTGTTTTATTCCCTCATCACTAAGAAATCCATTCAAGGTGTAGTTCTTGAACTCGGTGTCATTTTCACTTCTTATAATCAACATGGGGACATTGTATTGACGTTGAACCATGTTGATGAAGTCGATGAAGTTCTCTTGGGTCTCACTTTTCAACTTGAAGAAATATACCCTTGAGTATCTTGAATAGTCATCAACAATCACCAAACAATATTTCTCCCCACCAAGACTTGCATGAGATGGAGGACCAAAGAGATCCACATGAAGGAGCTCCAAGATCCTCTTTGACTTGATGCAGTTCTTTGGCTTGTGGGGAGAATCATGCATCTTTCCTTCAACACAAGCCCTGCAAACACGATATTTGGCAAAGGAAACATTTTATTTTAGTCCAACAATGTGGCCATCCTTGTGGAGACTTTGCAAAGTTCTCATATTGACGTGGGTTAGACGGCGATGCCATAACCAACCCATGCCGGCCTTTCCGAATAAGAACGTCGCACCTGTAGTGGTTTGCCCCAAAAAGTCCACCAAATACAAGTCATTTTCGACGTACCCAACGAAAGCGACCTTGAGAGACTTGCTCCACACGAGGACCACAATATCATCATCAATAAAGACGACAAATCCCATCTTTCCAAGAGCACGGAATGAAAGTAAATTATAACCAATGGTCTCAACAAGCATGATGTCCATGAGTGTAATATCGTGGGCAACCACAACCTTGCCAAGACCCATTACCTTAGACTTTGACTTGTCGGCATATGTCACGGATATTTGATCATCATTTGGTATCAACTCCTTGACAATAGATGAGATTCCGGTCATATGACTTGCGCAACCACTATCAAGCACCCACTTTGACCCTCAGGAAGCATAGGTCTACAAAAGATCAAGATAGTTTTCAGGTACCCATTTTTCAATGGGTCCTCTTTTGTTAGCAACAAGGGTCTTGGGAACCCAAATAGACCGAGCAATATACCCATAAAATGGGCCAACATATTGTACATACACATCACCATAATAATCATGCATTAAAACATAGTGAGGGTTATCACTTCCCGCAAAATCATCACGAGACATAGTTTTGCCACTTGTGGTCTTACTCCCCACAATGGCCTTGTATTTTTCTTGTGTGGTCTTGGCCTTCTTCTTCTCGTTGTTCTTATTCTTGGCTTTGGAGACAAAACCAATGCCCCCTTTCTCACCATTAGACCTTTTCTTACTCAAGAGGTCATCAATGGACTTGTTTCCTTTTGTAAAGGTGGCCTTAGCTAGCTCCCCCTTCAACCTAGCATTTTCTTCAAGGATATTTGTACTACTAGAAGGAATGAAATTACTAGGTGAAGGATATTGGTCAATTGAGTTTGAAGCTTTTCATGGGACTTTGTGAGTGACAAGAGTTCACTTTCCAAGGCCTTGTGAGCCTTATCAAGCAACCTAAAGTCCTCTAAAAGTTTTTCATGAACAACACCATACTCAATCTAGTACTTTTTAGCCTTTTATATTTATCAATAGCATGGTCTCGTTCCTTAACGAGTCTATTAACAATTAAGTTATTAGCCCCATCAAGCCCTTCAAGTTTTAGTTCAAGGGACATCCTAGTCTCTTGTTCTTCTTCTAGAGCATTATTTAGGGCTTCTACCTCAATCATGTGTTCTCTCCCTAGTTTACATCTTTCATTAAGAAGATCTTATGTGTGAGAAAGTTGATCTAAGAGGTCCACAAAATGTCTCTTGTGTTCCCCTTGAAAGTTATTCATGAACTCATCAAAAGCAATTATTTCCTTTTTGACCTCAAGAGACATCTCATCATCAATTTCATCATTAATCAAGAGGGAGGGGTGACATGATGAAGATACCTCCGTTCCTCTTGCTATAAGGCAAGTGACGTTCTTGTTGCAGATATTCTCATTTGGAGAGTCGAAGAGGGAGAATGTGGGAGTAGAAGTAGTGGCAAGAGCAGCCACACCACTTGATGTTTCATCTTCATCATCTTCATTGTCGGAGGAGAATTCTTCATGAGTGATCAATGCAATTTCACCCGATTTCTTGTTGATGGGATTCTTCTTGACGAAGGGTTTCTTGTAAGGAGCTTTGAAATTTTTCTTCAACACAAGTTTTCCCCCACGATCTTCTCTTTTCTCATAGGGAAAACCCTCCACAAAGTGATAGCGGTCACCGCAATTGAAACAAGATCTCAATTTAGTGACATTGTCTCTTCGTCCATTGGGGTTGCTTCTTCTTCGCATTTCCATCTTGTCCTTGGCAGGATCTTTCCAAAAGTTCTTTGCATAGAAGGCCATATATTCACCATGAGCAATCTTGACATCATCGGGGTGGATCATAGACAAGCCTTCATCACTATCATCTTCATCAACATGCTCCACAACTTTGGCCTTTAAGGCAATGTTGACACCATTGCTCATTCCAAGGGCTCGAGCATGGGCATCTTTGGCATTCTTGGCGGCAACCTTGAAAGAGGCCATCTCTTGCATAACTTCATTTGAGGTCATGAGGTGGTAGTTGTGTCTTCCTTGTAGGCTCTTCAAGTCGGTAGGCTCAAAAGGCATGAGTGCACTCACATATTTCCTTTTTATCCAAGCATCATCCACATGTGAGGCACCCGCATTCCTAAAGGCGGTGGCGGTGGACTTGAGCCTACTATACATGTATTCATGATCTTCACCATCCTTCATATAGAAGCCTTCGCCTTCATTGCTTAGTGCATCATACTGGTTCCTTCTCATGCTCCCATTTCCAACATACAACTCCGTGAGAGCATCCCAAGCTTCCTTGGCAATGTTGAGGTGCTCAATGTGTGGATAATAATTTGTACCCAATCCATGTTGTATCATGTGCAATGCGGTGGCGTTGAGTTGACTATTGACAACTTCTCTTCTAGTCAAGTTGGTTGGATCCCCAATATGGAGTCCTTCTTCAATGATGTTCCATAACTCAATACAAGAGCTACGCACATGAGATTTCATTAGTGATTGCCATTGAGCAAAGGTACATGCAGCTAGCTTTGGTGGGTCACCTCTATTGTTTATGTGAGGGTGAGGAATTGGAGGGTAGGGAGAGTACCATCCTTCAGACTCATGGTGCTCTCCCTTCCCACCATCCCTTTTGTGTAAGGATTAGTTTTGTTTGGATTATCCCCTACTTCCACAACCGCGGGTGATGCTGGGGCATTCACCTTTGGTATTGATGGAGTTACCTCTTGAGGAGAAGGGTATGACGAGTCACCTTTATCTTTAACAAGTTGCTCAAGTAACTTGTGCAATTGTTTGATCTTGTTGCCCAAGGTGGAGCTCAATATTGTTTCCAAGTTATTGAGATCCTCCATGGTCATCGTGTTGGTAGGCTCAGTGAAAGGACTATGTTTTTCCTTGCTATTTTGGTGATGATGACAATCCCACCTGTGATCTAATCGTGTGCTTGAGTTTTAGGTTAATTGCTTGTGTTGGAATTTATGAAGTGTGTGGATGCACTCTTTGGGATCTCGTGAATACGGTGGTCTTTTGTTTTTCTATTTCTCTCATTTTATTGCTTTAGATCTCCGTACTATTAAGAGGGGTCCACCTCGGAAGGCTGTGGGGAATCATATGTTTTTGCACAAAACATATATTCACCGCCACAACCATCCTACTCATCCATGAGAGAGCGAGTTTCTTATCAGTTGGTGCATTTTTTGTCTGATCGGAACTTCCGGCCAGGCGCCAGAAGTTCCTCTCAGGGCTCTCTGTGGGTTGGATCTGGGACTAGTTCCGATCCAACTTCCGATGGAAGTTCCGGACAGCTCTCAGAACTCTCTGTTTTGATATGTTCTATTTGGCGGAACTTCCACCGGAAGTAGCTCCGGAAGTTCCGGTCAGGAATTTCCTTTGCTTCTTCCACTAAGAACCTGAGAGGAACTTCCGCCCAGGCACCGAAACTTCCGGTCAGACAATGTTTGTGACCCAGTTGTTCTGCCCCTTGTTCCTCTCCAAGTTCCACTCAGGTTCAGTACATTTCTGTTTGGAAGTGTTCTAATTGACGGAACTTGGGCCGGAACTTGCATCGGAAGTTTCACCGGAACTTCCGGTCGTTCTGACCGGAACTTCTGGTCAGGATTTTGGTGCGTGCATCAACGGCCTTCTTACCGTTGGTGCTATGCTGGGCGGAACTTCGGGCCGCTCGTCGGAACTTTCGGCGAGGTCGCGAACTGCCCAACGGTTCAGTTCTAAGGGGGCCTATTTAAGGCGCCCTCCTTCTTACTCCTACCTAACTCCTTAATTTTCTCTCTCCTCCATTTAAACTAGAGCTTCACCTCACTAGATCTCTTTCCCTAGCCACTGAAATCACTTGATCTTTTTAGAGGTGAGGGAGGTGACCTAGATCTACACTTCCACCAAAGAAGATTTGATTCCCCCTCCTATCCTTTTTGGATATTGTTACTCTTGGGTTTCTTGGAACCCTAGATGGTGTAGGGCATCCTCGGAGCTAAGGGCATGTGTTGTAAAACTCCGTGGTGTCGTTGTGGGCATCCAATTGAGTTGTGGAGCTTCCCCCTCAACCTTGTTGTAAAGGTTTTAGTTGGCGCCTTCAAGGTCACCGGTTAGTGGATTGTGAGGCCTCCTTTGTGGGGGAGCTCACCGGAAAATAAGGTGAGGCCTTTGTGGCGCTCGGGTGACCTTGTGTGGCCCCGACACCTCTCCAACGTAGACGTAGCTCCCTTGGGAGTGAACTACGGGAATTACATCTCCGTGTCCCCGCTCCGGTTATCTCGTTCCCTACCTTTACTACTTTCTCTTTACCGCTCTTGTGCTCGTTGTTAGTTCTCTAGCATATAGGTTGTTCACCTAGTTTCATATCTAGAGAACTTACCTTCTTGCTAAGCCTAAAACTAAGTAACAAATTAAAAATTGGTAGTCGCCTATTCACCCCCCTCTAGTCGATTCAAAGTCGGTACTTTCAATTGGTATCAGAGACAAGGCTCTTATTTCGGGCTTTACCGCCTAAGAGATGATGGCTGACGAAGGGGGTTGTGAAAATGAAAAGTACAAGAACTTAGCCAACATGGATGACCTCAAGCAATTGGAGACATCCATGATGTCCAAGTTTGAGGAAATGATAACTATTTTGCAGTCTCTCAAGCTAAACCCCATGGTTGCTCTTACCACACCCCAAACCATCGAGCTTCCTCCCACCATTCTCATGACCGCCCGGGGTGAATCCCGCGGCCGTCACGACTCACTTGGGACTTGGTTTTATTGCTCAAACATCTACCAAGGTTCCAAGCGAGAACACCGAGGAGCCCGCAGACTCAATTTCCAAAGAGGAAAGTGGAGGAAAGGACTACTCGGCGGTTCCCCCACCGCCGAAGTATACTCCGGATCCACCCATTCCCATGCCACACATCATTCCTCAAGGAGCACCACCTATGTTAGATACTTCAAATTTCTCCAATTGGCAATATCTAATGCTCTCACATATTTCCAGCTCTTCTATTGAGTTAATGAGGATTGTGGAGGATGGGTTCTCTCCATATGACCCAAAGAAGTTGACTCGAGGGGAAGTGATGGACAAGCAACTCAATGCCACGGCTTTGGGCATGATTCAAAAGGACTTGACTCCCAAGGACTTTGCTCACATTCGCCAATTCAACACCACCAAGGAAGCATGGGATCAACTCACCAAGCTATTTTTCGGGAATGCAAGCATTCAAAGCTCCAAGTTTGATGAAGTCAACAACGAGTGCGATGGTTTTTGCTATGCAAGATGATGAGACTCCCGAAGACATGTATAGGCGGCTCAAGGTCCTTTGTTGCACTATGAGGGATCTTGGTGCCACCTATGTTGATGACAAGTTCATGAAAAGGAAGTTCATTCAAGCTCTCCTTCCATTTGAAGAACAAAAGCTCAACTCCATTAAGGGAAGAACCAACTTTCACCTAATGACCTCCCAAGAAGTCTTAACTAAAGTGATTGCCATGACCATTTCCAAGAAGAATGCGGAGTCCGCCCGTGCTAGGTCTATTGGATCGACAAAAGTGAATCTTTCATTGAAGGCCAAGGCTATTAAAGTGGATGATGATACATCAAGTGAGTGGTATCAAGAGGACCTCAAGTGTGCCTTCAACGAACATATTGCACTCGCTTCAAGATCCTTTTGGAACAAGTCTGACATCAAGTCAAGGTCAAGGGACAACCCAAGATTAAACTCATCCAATAAGTCTCCCAAGGCAAGATCATGCTACAATTGCAATGACAAGAGTCACTTTGTGGCCAAGTGTCCCTTTGAGAACCGTGAAGACAATGGTGGTCGTCTCATTCGCAAGATCAAGTCAAGGCCTCCTCATCCTTTGAACAAGAACTACGTCGTCAAGAATGTCGCCAACAAGGAAAGAGCTATATAGGTCCATGAAGAATACCTTTCGGGCACGTATGAAGAAGATGATGATGAAGTCCAAGGCGGAGAGATTGTGGGAGTTGCTGCTATTGCCACTACCTCTACTCCATGATTGTCCCTCTTGGACTCACCAAATGAGAACATAATATCCTCCAACCAAAAGTTTCTCATGTCCAAGGCCACCGAGGTAACACCTAAACCCACTCCTCAACCCATCTCTAGTGAGCCTTCTTCTCTTGATCTTGAAGGTTTAGAGATAAAGAAAGAGATTATAGACACGTGTGAGTTTATTTCTACCTTGGATGAAGAAACTAAAACTTGCTTTGATTCCTTGATTGCTCAACTTGTCAATGCTAGGGATGCTTTAGATGAAAAATAAGAACTTCTTGACTTGTTAAGTAAAAATAAAAGGGATGCCACTGATGAAATTGCTTCTCTCAATCAAAGTCTTGAGGATGAAGAAAATATGAGAATTAATCTTGAGGAAAATGTGTCTAAACTTGTAGATGACCATAACAACACCATGTGCTCTCTCACTAAAGAACGTGATCATGCTCTAGATTTGGTTAAGGTGCTTAAGAAAGAGAAATTTGAGTTTGGTGTTGGTCATGATAGGACTGGAGAAGATCTTGAGAAACTCAAATAGGAACACAAAGCCTTGGAGAGCAAATTGTCAAGTCTTTTCGAAGCCCATGAACAACTTCAAACTCAACTAACGTGTGAACATGCTAAGTCTTTCGCTGTGCAAATTATAGACTTGTCTAGCCCTTCTAATCCTTGTTGCAAGCATGAGTATCTCATTGAGGAGAACAAGGCGTTGAAGGATAAACTTGCCAAAACTAAGAAGAAGAATAACAAGAAGAAGAAAAAGAACAAGGGCATGGCTCAAGGACCTTCTAATGGTCCAACCATCTTGCAAAGTGACAACTTTGCTGGAAAGAACAATCCCTCTTATATTCTTTGCAAGTCCTATGATGGTCATGTATATGCTAGATATGTTGGAACTTCTTACACGCATGATTATCATTGGGCCATTTGGGTGCCAAAGACTCTTGTTACTAACAAAAGGGGACCCATTGCAAAATGGTTACCTAAAACCAAAGCTTGATTTTCTTGTAGGACTATGCTTCCGGTGGAGCAAAATGGGTGCTTGATAGCGGCGACACAAGTCATATGACCGGAAGCAAGTATATCATGACGGAGATAAGGCCAAAGATTGCCAACACTATGGTCTCCTATGGTGATAAAACAAGTTTTCAGGTATTGGGTTTTGGCAAAGTGGTGGTAACCCTGGATGTATCCTTGGTTGACGTCATGCTTGTCAAAACTCTTGGTTACAATTTACTTTCAGTTCGTGCACTTGCCATTATGGGTCTCTCTTATTTCTTCAATGAGAATTCCGTGGTCCTCATGTGGAGCAAGTCTCTCAAGGTGGATTTCGTAGGGTATATAGAGCATGACTTGTATGTGGTGGACTTTTCGGAGAGCACCACTCCTCATGCTCTATGTCTCTATGCTAAGCCAACAAGGGCTGGTTGTGGCATCGCTACCTAGCCCATGTTAACATGAGAACTTTGCAAAGACTTCACTCCGAGGGCCACATACTTGGTCTTAATGATGTTTCTTTTGCCAAAGATCGTGTGTGTAGGGCTTGTATTAACGGGAAGATGCATGAATATCCTCACAAGGCTCTCAATAAAATCACCACGGAAAGATTCTTGGAACTCTTGCACATGTTTGGGCCTCCCTCTCATGATTGTCTTGGAGGCAAGAAGTATTGTTTGTTCATTGTGGATGATTTCTCAAGATACACTTGGGTGTTCTTCTTCAAGTACAAGAGTGAGACTCAAAAGACTGTCATTGACTTTGCCAATGAAGTTCAACGGAAACACAATGCATCTATCCTCTCCATCCGAAGTGACAATGGCACCGAATTCAAGAACTACACCTTGAATGAGTTTCTTAGTGATGAAGGCATCAAGCATCAATACTCCACTCCTTATACCCCTCAACAAAATGGTGTTGTCGAAAGTAAGAATCGCACTTTGATGGATGCGGCTCGGTCTATGCTAGCTGGATTCAAGTCTCCATATAAATTTTGGGTCGAGGCTATCTCCACCGCTTGTCATGCAACCAAATGGCTATATCTTCACAAGAAGAAGAACAAGACCCTTATGAGATGCTCACCGGGAAAAGCCCAATGTTAGCTACTTTCGAGTGTTTGGTTGCAAGTGCTATATTCTCAAAAAAGGAGTTCGTTTGTCCAAGTTTGAATCCAAGGCTCAAGAAGGGATTTTTGTTGGTTATTCAAATTAGTCCCATGCTTATAGAGTCTACAACAAAGCCAATGGAAAAGTTGAAGAGACGATCAATGTGAAGTTTGATGAAGACCATGAGTCCCTTGTTAGACAAGACGGTGTTCGTGATCCAAGTGATGAAATTCCTCCTAAGGCCATAAGAAGAATGGGTGTGGGTTTCCACCTCCCCATTAAGGATCCCCTTGTGGACGAAGGAGAAGGACCAAGCTCTACTCAAGTGGAGCCCTCACTCTCACAAGATCGTATTGCCCCTCAAGGACCCAATATTTTGGCATAAGCTCCCTCAAGCTCTCCTGAAGCTCCTCATGCTCATGACTCTCCGAGCCTAGAATCTCAAGCTCTTCATCAACAACAACAACCTCCCCAAGGTGGGGCTCCTTCCCAAGGTAAAGCTAGTCATGAACAAGGTCAAGCTTGTCAAGAACAAGGGCAAGATAATGTTGATCAAGGCTCTACTCCAAATGATGACTCTCCCGAAGTGGAGATTGATGAAGATGATCCTCGTGTTCGTGCTTATAGTCAAGGAGGGGACTCAAATGGTGGCAATGACCAAGTGGTTGCTCAAGAATCTCGTATTGAATCTCAAGCCCGCCGTCAAGCCTATCGTCTCACCAAGCTCGTCCGAGATGGCCATATCCTTGATAATGTTTATGGATATTTCAATAGAGGTTCCACTACTAGGAGGCAATTAGCCTCTTTTAGCTCTCACCATGCTTTTATCTCTCATGTGGAACCACAGAAAGTCTTCGAGGCTCTTGAAGATGATGATTGGCTCGACGCAATGAATGAAGAACTTCGCAACTTCAAGAGGAACAAAGTATGGACTTTGGTTGAGAGGCCTAAAGATTGTCAAAACATCATCGAAACCAATTGGGTCTTCAATAACAAGTGTGATGCAAATGGGATAGTCGTGCGCAACAAGGAAATGTTAGTTTACCAAGGATACTCACAAGTTGAGGGCATCGACTATGGTGAGACTTATGCCCCCGTTGCTTGCCTTGAATCCATTCGTATGCTTCTTGCTTTTGCTACTCATCATAACTTCCAGTTGCATCAAATGGATGTTAAAAGTGCTTTCCTTAATTGTCCTTTGAAATAGTTGGTATACGTCAAGCAACCTCCAGGCTTTAAGGATCCACTTTTCCCGAACCATGTCTACAAGCTCAATAAGGCACTCTATGGTCTCAAACAAGCCCCACGTGCATGGTATGATTGCCTTAGAGAGCTCTTGTTAGACCATGGCTTCGAAGTGGGCCTCATTGATCCCACTCTTTTTACTAAGAAAGTCAGAGGCCATTTGTTCGTATGCCAAATCTATGTTGATGACATAATCTTTGGGTCTATTAACAAAGCTTTTAATGAGGATTTTGCCAAGCTCATGACCAATCGCTTCGAGATGTCCATGATGGGAGAATTGGAGTTCTTCCTTGGATTTGAAGTCAAGCAATTGAGGAAGGGGACTTTCATCAACCAAGCCAAATACATTCAAGAAGTTCAAGTTTGATCAAGTCAAAGGTGCTAATACTCCCATGCCAACTAAGGTTAATCTTGATCTCGATCCTAAGGGTAAGGATGTGGATCAAAAACTTTATCGCTCTATGATTGGTTCTTTGCTCTATGTTTGTGCATCCTGACCAGATATTATGTTGAGTGTGGGTATGTGTGCAAGATTCCAAGCCACACAAAAAGAAAGCCACATGGTGGCGGTCAAGATTATCTTCCGATATTTGGTTCATACCCCAAACTTTGGGTTGTGGTACCCCAAGGGAGCCAGATTTGACATCCTTGGATACACGGACTCGGATTGGGATGGTGACAAAGTGGGAAGGAAGTCAGCCTCCAGAGCTTGTCAATTTCTTAGAAGATCCTTGGTTTGTTGGTCCTCGAAGAAGCAAAATTGTGTGCTTATGTCCACTGCCGAAGCTGAGTACATCTCCGTCGCAAGTTGTTGTGCTCAATTGCTATGGATGAAGCAAACCTTGAAGGATCTTGGAATTTCTTTTGACAAGGTGCCTCTTCTTTGTGACAATGAGAGTGCCATTGCCATTGCTCACAACCCTGTGCAACAGAACCAATCTACGCACATTGAGATTCGTCATCATTTCATTCGGGACCATGTTGCAAGAGGAGCCATTTCTTTGGAGTATGTTCCCACCAAGGCCAATATTGCGAATCTTTTCATGAAGCCTCTTGATGAAGCAAGGTTCCGAGAGTTAAGGAATGAGCTAAATATCATATATTCGATCAATGTGACTTGAGTACCTTGCACACCTACCCATGTCTCAATGTGTATCTTTGTTTGGATGTAGGCATGGATTTAGGGGGAGTGTAGTTCCTCTTATGAACGAACACTATCCCTGTTATGCGCACATTACAGTTTTCATACTCTATAGTCTCTAAAGGAGACCATTTGTGCTTCATGATTAGTGTCAAGCCATTACTATTATATAAGGTGGCCTCGGCCACCGACCCTTTTGTGCTTCTTGTTTGGTTTTCTTTATGTTTTTGTGCTTGGTTGTTCTCGCATTTTCTTGGTGTATTTTATTGTTCTGGTTCTTCACAGTTTGAGCTCTCTATCCCAAGCCTTTCCTTTCCTAAAGCCCTATCTATTCCCTGCACAAGTTCTCCCTTGTTATCTTCCTGTCCTAAGAAAGTGTTTCTGGCGTCACCGAAACTTTCGGCCAGCTGCCGGAAGTACCGGTCAGCACGTCGTTCTTCAGAACTGCTTGCTGACCTGGCTACTTCCGCCTGGCACAGAACTTCCGGTCGTTGACCGGAACTTCCGGTGAGGCTCTTTGTCCTATATAAAGTGGGCCTTGGAAAAAATGGGATCTTCTTCCAGTTTTCCCCAAGACCCACTTCTTATTTGGAGCAGCCGCCGCCGACGCCTTCTCTGCGGAGGTGCTCCGGCCCCTCTGTCTCCGGCCACCCTTTCTCAGATCTGCTCCATGGGAACCTTCCCCACCTCGATCTCCCGCCATGGACTCCGGTATTTGCCCTCAACTCCCTCCATTCATGGAGATCTTGCACTCTCCATTGCTTGAGTTAGGGCTCACCTTGTCTAGGCTAGTTCTTTGGCTAGAACTTGTTGGGAGGTCTTGGTAGGCCTAGGGAACCTTGCTAGGGTAGATTGGTCCAATACATTTGTGTGAGTCTGTACGTGTGCAAGTTAGATCTTAGATCCATGGTTCTTCCTGTTGAACCGCCCTGTTTGTGGCCTCACCGGAACTTCCAGTGAGTCACGACCGGAACTTCCGGTGGTAACATTTTCACCGGAAGTTCCGACGGTTCAGCAAAAGTTCCAGTGCACAGTATATGACTCACTGACTGTATTTTTCCAATCTCTCTTTGTTTATCCTTTCGAACTTGTGCACTTACCCCACCTTCCCTCCCTATTATTTTGTTTTCTTCTCAGGGCAAGGTGGTTCCCATAGAGGCAAGCGCACCCGTCGTCCTTCCACCGGTCCTCCTCCCGAGATTGATGAAGAAGATCATGAGGTTGTGAGTCCTTCTACCCAGACTGCCCGTCAGAGGTTTGATGCTGCTCGTCGTGTTGCTACTGCTGATGGGAAGCGGCCCGTTCTTGCCTATCAAAAGGCCACTGCTTCTGGGCCTGATAACTCCAAGATCAAGATTTCTAAGTGGCCTCAGAAGACCTATTTTGTGTTTTGGCATGTGGATCCTTATCTTGTTCCGCGTGACCGTCTTTGCTTGGATCCTCTCTTCCACAATTGTCGCCAAGAGCAGATTTTTGCTGAGATCTATGCCACCAAGACCAAGTTCGTTGTTGCTCCTCAGAAATACATCAATGTGGCTCACATGGAAGACAAACTTGAGTACTTTCACAAAGCTCTTGATATTTGCCAGAATTTTGGGTTGATTCATATCATGGAGCACCATCAGAATTATGATGAGGCCGCTATTGCTCAGTTCTACACCACTCTTCACATGGAGATGAATCCTACCGATGGCACCTTGAAGTGGATGACTAATGCTATGCAGCTTTCTGCCACATGGTCTGAGTTTGGTGAGCTCCTTGGCTATCCCATCTTGCCTGGTAAGGGGCAAATGGTTGGCGTGTTCATGGCGCCCAGGCTTCTGATCCTGAGGTCTTGGAGCCACTCTATATTGAGGGTTGGGGTACTTGTGGTCATGTGAACTATCTCCAGCCAGTATATGAAATCATGCGCAGGGTCTTCTTGAACGCCATATCTCCAAAGGCTGGCAACTTTTATCAGTTTCATGCTTATCAAGTTGATCTTATGTTTCAGACTCGCCATCGCCGCGACCCTGACAGGAAGCTGGATGTTATGCACTTTATCTACATCGAGATCTGGCAAGCTATCATTGACAAGCGCTCCTGCTCCTATGCTCCATACATTCAGACTCTCATCAACGCCAAGTGGCTTGAAGCAACTGGTTCTCGCTACCATCAGGGAAGCATCACTATTCATGAGGAGAAGAAGCTGCGTGTGAGTAAGAACAAAAAGCCTAGGACCCAAGCTGAGAAGGAAGAAGCTATTTGGAAGGCTGGTGCTGGTGGTCCCTCTTCTGCACGTGGTGGTTCTAGTGCTGGTGGTCCCTCTCTTGAGAGGCAGCCGTCTTGGGCCAAGAAACTGCTAGGGAAGGTGAAGAATACGTTTTGCTTTCTGTAGAATCGTGAGTATCAGGCTTATGTTGATCAGTGGCACAGTTCTTGGCGTCAGAAGGCTATCATGACAACACCGAGTCTTCCTTGCTCTCCAGAGACTAGCTCCTTCACCGTGCCCAGGGACGAGTGGATTCGCGACAATGCCTTAGTGGTCTGAGGATGAGTCTGATGAGGAAGTCACCGATCCCCTGCCTGCGTGGAACAATGCCTCTTGGGACCCCGAGCCTTCTCCTCCTCCTGTTCATGGTTGGGGCGATTAGAGTGGTCTTTTCTCCCTTTTTGGTGTCTTGATGACAAAGGGGGAGAAAGATGTCTATTAGGTTGCTCATGGGATTTTCATAGCCCGAGTCACGAGTTAGTTTTTATCTTTGATCTTTTCTTGCTCGTGAACTCTCTAGTTTATGTGTGTGCTTGTGGACTTATTTGTGCTATTTGTGGACCTTGTTATTTGTATGAGACTATGTGGTATGTTATGAATGTTATATGGTATGCTTGTTGTTGGCTTATGGCTGTTTGTATATGGTGGTGGAGCCTTCATAGTCTTCATTGATATTATTTCATCTATTGTCTCCACCACATTTGATTGGTGCAACGGTATGTTCGCTATCTTGTTTTTCCCTTGCACATGTGTTGTTTTTGCAATAGAAAGGGGGAGACTCCTTGTATGTGTGTTATTCTTGTCCTTAGAGCTTTATCTCTACCTTGCACACATATATGGGGAGCTTGTTCCATCCATTGCAAAAACTGCTCCTTCTTATGAAAATATTTGGGATTGTCATCAAACACATGTGTTGTTTTTGGAATAGAAAGGGGGAGCATCCTTGTATGTGTGCTAGTCTTGTCCTTAGAGCTTTATCTCTACCTTGCACACATATAGGGGGAGCTTGTTCCATCCATTGCAAAAACTGCTCCTTCTTATGCAAATCTTTGGGATTGTCGTCCAACACTAAAAAGGGGGAGATTGAAAGGACTATGTTTTCCCTTGCAATTTTGATGATCATGACAATCCCACCTGTGATCTAACCGTGTGCTTGAGTTTCAGGTTAATTGCTTGTGTTGGAATTTATGAAGTGTGTGGATGCTCTCTTTGGGATCTCGTGGTGACGGTGGTCTTTTGTTTTTCCATTTCTCTCATTTTATTAGTTTAGATCGCCGTACTATCAAGAGGGGGTCCACCTCGGAAGACTGTGGGGAATCATCTGTTTTTGCACAAACCATATATGCACCGCCACAGCCATCCTACTCATATGTGAGAGAGCGAGTTTCTGATCAGTTGGTGCATTTTTCGTTTGATCGGAACTTCCGGCCAAGCACCGGAAGTTTCGCTCAGGGCTCTTTGTGGGTTGGATCTGGGACTAGTTCCGATCCAACTTCTGATGGAAGTTCCGGCCAGCTCTCAGAACTCTCTGTTTTGATATATTCTATTTGGCAGAACTTCCACCGGAAGTAGCACCGGAAGTTCCGGTCAGGAATTTCCTTTGCTTCTTACACTGAGACCCTGAGGGGAACTTCTGCCCAGGTATCGGAACTTCCGGTCAGACAATGTTTGCGACCTAGTTGTTCTGCCCCTTGTTCTGCTCCAAGTCCGCTCAGGTTCAGTACACTTCTGTTTGCAAGTGTTCTATTTGACGGAACTTGGGCCGGAACTTGCATCGGAAGTTTCACCGGAACTTCTGGTCGTTCTGACCGGAACTTACGGTCAGGCTATTGGAGCATGCGTCAACGGCCATCTTACCGTTGGTGCTATGTTGGGAGGAACTTCCGGCGAGGTCGTGAACTGCTCAACGGTTCAGTTTGGAGGGGGCCTATTTAAGGCGCCCTCCTTGTTCCTCCAACCTAACTCTTTAATTTTCTCTCTCCTCCATTAATACTAGAGCTTCACCTCACTAGATCTCTCTCCCTAGCCACTCAAATCACTTGATCTTTCGAGAGGTGAGGGAGGTGACCTGGATCTACACTTCCACCAAAGAAGATTTGATTCCCCCACCTATCCTTTTTGGATCTTGTTACTTGGGTTTCTTGGAACCCTAAACGGTGTAGGGCATCCTCGTAGCTAAGGGCATGTGTTGTAAAGCTCTGTGGTGTCGTTGAGGGCCTCCAATTGAGTTGTGGAGCTTCCCCCTCAACCTTGTTGTAAAGGCTTCGGTTGGCGCCTTCAAGGTCACCGGTTAGTGGATTGTGAGGCCTCCTTTGGGGGGGAGCTCATCAGAGAAGAAGGTGAGGCCTTTGTGGCGCTCGGGTGACCTTGTGTGGCCTCGACACCTCTCCAACATAGACATAGCTCCCTTGGGAGTGAACTACGGGAATTACATCTCCATGTCCCCGCTCCGGTTATCTCATTCCCTACCTTTACTACTTGATCTTTACCGCTCTTGTGCTCGTTGTTAGTTCTCTAGCATATAGGTTGTTCACCTAGTTTCATATCTAGATAACTTACCTTCTTGCTAAGCCTAAAACTGAGTAACAAATTAAAAATTGGTAGTCACCTATTTACCCCCCTCTAGTCGATTCAAAGTCGGTACTTTCACTCACCATCACCTTCCCCTAAGTTGCTACCCATATACTCTTAGGAGGTAAAGCCCGAATAAAGAGCCGAAGCTCTGATACCAATTGAAAGGATCGTATGGGCACCTAGTGGGGGGGGGGGTGAATAGGTGCTACTTCAAATTTTCTTCCTTTTGAAATTAGGGTTTGACAAGAAAGGTAAATTCTCTAGATTATGCAACTAAGGTGAATTTACATATATGTCAAACTAGCACCTACAAGCACAAACACTAAGCAAGAACAATTAAAGTAAAGTGCGATAAAGGATAGAAGTAACCAAAGTGGAGGACGCGGAGACACAAGGATTTGTTTCCCGTAGTTCCTTCCTTTTGAGGGGAAATACGTCTATGTTTGGAGAGGGGGTGGTTTCAAACCACAAATGCCATGAGAGGCCTCCCTTGTTCTCCGATGAACCTCACCCCAAAGGGTTCGATTCACATGTTCCACTATATCGGCAACCTTCAAGGTGGAAGCCGACACCTTTACAACAAGTTTGGGGCACACATCCACAACTTAATTGGAGGCTCCCAAATACAAGCAAGCTGTCAAACAAAAAAAAAGCTTGTAAGAACCAAATCAAATCTAGGGTTTCCAAAGAAACACTAGAGCATGAGGGTGGGGAAATGAATATCTCTCTTGGTGAAGCTATAGATCAAGGCCTCCTCCTTCGATTCTCCGAAGATCAATGACTTTGGATGGTTGGATGAAGAGATCTTGTTGATTTGTTGGCTCAAATGGTGATGGTGTTATTGAGTGGGTAGAGCAGCTGGAGGAAGGGGATAAAGTCCTCTATTTATAGCCCTTCACTCCACTGAATCGTTTACTAACCGTTGGAGAAAAGTCAGACCGAAGACTCCGGCCTACACACCGGAGACTCTGGTCAACACCGGAGATTCCGGCCTATCTCTGGACCAGCATATAGATTGTCCCATCCCTTCTGTGAGCCAAGTGGACTGGAGACTCCGGTCAAGCCACATCGAAGACTCCGAACTAAGGCTTGGACCGGAGACTCCGGTCAGTCTCTGGACCTTGCTCCGGACCACCTATCAGACTGTCCCAGGCAGAAATCTGGAGCCCCCTCCGGGGATTCCTGGGGAAACTCCAGACCACACTGGAGACTCTGGTCCAGCCAGACCGGAGACTCCGATATGGAATTCCTAGGAACATGTAAATATTGCAGGGAAAGTTCCATAGGTCAAGGGTCCTTTTCACTTTGCATTATATCAACCTTTAGACAAAATCATATTGTAAAATGATCTACTTGTTGTTAACTAACACCAAGAGTGATTATGACAGTAAATGTCCTTTCAGACTGGAAGTAAGGCTGTTCCTGTCACAGGGACGGACAAGTCAACGATCACCTTCTTTGAATGTGGAGTGACGGGTCACTACTCCAATGAGTGATCCAAAAATATTGATGTAGCACCCAATGTCACTGAACCTGCCCAGCAGCAGCGTCGTGTCCAACCTGGAAAGAGATTCGCCCTAGGCAACCCGCACAACCGTACCAGCCGTCTGTTCCACATGAATGCTGAAGAAGCCCAGGAAGCTCCAGATGTCATGCTGGGTATGTTTTCTGTTAACTCAGTACTTGCAAGAGTGTTGTTTGATTCTGGAGCATCACACTCATTTGTTACAGAAGAATTTGAATGCACTAGTAAGATTCAACCAACAAATTTGAAACATGTTATGATAGTTCAAATACCTGGGTGAACTACCAAAGCTAGAAAAATTTGCAAGTCCGTACCTATCAGAATTCATGGAATAGATTTCTATGCCAATCTAATAGTATTTGGAACAAAAGGTTTGGAAGTAGTACTAGGAATGGATTGGATGTCGAAACATCAAGGACTAATACACTGTGCCAAGAAAGCTATAACCATGACCAGTAGCACCGGAGTATCAGTTGAGCATGTGTCTGAGACACTGCCCGGTCAATTCAAGTGTGACAAAATTTTAGCCCAATCAATCCTAGACCAAGTCAGAGTAGTCTGTGAATACCCCGATGTGTTCCCAGATGAATTACCCGGTATGCCCCCAGATCGGGATATCGAGTTTATCATTGAACTAATCCCTGGTACTGGACCCATAGCTCAGAGACCGTATAGTATGAACCCAACGGAGTTAGTTGAGATCAAGAAGCAACTTGATGACATGATTAGCAAAGATCTGATTCAACCAAGTGCATCGCCATGGAGATCACCTGTTTTTTTGTAGATAAGAAAGATGGTGCCACCCGTTTATGTACGGATTACCGGAAGTTGAACGACGTCACCGTCAAGAACAAGTACCCACTACCGAAGAGAGAAGATTTGTTTGACCAGTTGACCGGTGCTAGAGTGTTCTCTAAGATTGATCTTAGAACTGCTTATCATCAACTAAAAATTCGCGCAATGGATATCCCAAAGACTGCCTTCACCACCTGATATGGATTGTATGAGTACAAGGTCATGTCATTTGGATTAATCAATGCCCCTGCTTATTTCATGAATCTCATGAATAAGATTTTTATGAAATTCTTGGATAAGTTTGTCGTTGTTTTCATCGATGACATTCTGATATATTCCAAGACAGAAGAAGAACATGAACAACACCTAAGAACCATCCTTGGAACCCTTAGAGGGCATCAGTTGTATGCTAAGTTTAGCAAATGTGAATTCTGGTTAAAGGAAGTAGGATTCCTAGGACATATCTTGTCAACCGGAGGAGTTTCCATCGACCCTGCCAAGTTTAAGGATGTTGAAGAATGGAGAGCCCCAACCACTCAAACTGAAGTTCGTGCATTTCTTGGATTAGCGGGATATTACCGCAAGTTTTTTGAAGGATTTTCAAGCATCGCAAGGCCGATGGCACAGCTATTGAAGAAAGACAAGAAGTTTGAATGGACGAACAAATGTGAAGCGAGTTTTCAAGAGCTCAAGAAGAGATTGATTTCAGCCCCAATCTTGATCATGCCAGATATCACAAAACCCCTTGATGTATATGGTGACGCATCCAAGATTGGTCTCAGATGTGTGCTGATGCAAGAAGGCAAAGTAATATCCTATCTATCCCGACAACTGAAGCAACATGAATAGAATTATCCCACTCATGATTTAGAATTGGCAGCCATAGTTTTAGCCTTGAAGAGATGGCGTCATTACCTCATGGGTAATCGCTGTGATATTTACTCAGACCACAAGAGCTTGAAGTATATTTTCACCCAGAAGGAGCTGAATATGAGACAAAGGAGATGGATAAAGTTAATCAAGGATTATGACCTTGACATTCACTACCACCCCGGCAAGGCCAATGTGGTAGCGGATGCTCTTCGTAGACTGCCATGTAGACTAAACACCATGATTATGAAAGAGCAACCAAGTTTGCAAAAGGAGTTGGAGGATTTCAGAATGGATCTAGTTAGCGAAGGATTTCTAGCCAGTATTGAACTTCAACCCTGTTTGATCAGTCAGATAAAGGAAGCTTAGAAAGGAAATGCCAGTATCGACAGAATTAAGCATCGTATCGGTACAGGGAAGGTACCCGGATTCACGGAAGATGAAGGAGTTATGTGGTATAAGGGAAGAATATATGTGCCAGCAGATTCAGAGTTGAAACAAGTTATTTTGCAAGAAGCCCATGATACTCTTTACTGTATTCATCCGGGAGGAAAAAAGATGTATCAAGATTTAAAGGAGCAATTTTGGTGGCACAAAATGAAGAGAGAAATCGGAAGCTACATCGCCAAGTGTGATATTTGTCAGAGAGTCAAAGCAGAACACCAGCGACCCGCAGGACTTTTGCAACCTTTGCAAATCCTAGAATGGAAATGTGATTCAGTTGGAATGGATTTCATCACCAGTTTACCTACATCTAGTAGTGGAAATGATTCTATTTGGGTCATAGTGGATAGACTTTATAAAGTAGCCCATTTCATACCAGTCAAGACCACTTAGCAAAGCTCGAAGCTAGCAGAGTTGTATGTTGCTAGAATAGTAAGTCTGCACAGAACCCCCAAGACAGTTGTATCATACTGAGGAACCCAGTTTACCTCGAGATTTTGGAAGAAAGTCCAAGAAGGATTAGGTTCCAAACTGAACTTCAGCACAACTTATCACCCGCAGACCGATGTACAAACATAGAGAGTAAACCAGATACTCGAGGATATGTTGAGAGCTTGTGTATTGGAATATGGATCTAAATGGGAAGACCGCCTACCTTTTGAAGAATTCTCATACAATAAAAGTTATCAAGCCAGTTTGTAAATGGCCCCATTTGAGTTTTTGTATGGAAGGAAGTGTCGTACCCTCCTGAATTGGTCGCAAGTAGGAGAGAGTCAGATCTTTGGACCGGACATCCTACGAGAAGCCGGAGAGAAGGTTCGCAAGATCTGTGAGCACCTCAAGACCGCTCAATCTAGACAGAAGAGTTTTGCTGACAAGAGACGTCGAGATCTAGCCTTCAATATCAGAGACTTTGTTTATCTCAAAGTATCACCTTTGAAAGGAATGCAGCGTTTCCAACTCAAAGGAAATCTTGCACCCAGATATATTGGACCTTTCAAGATTTTAAGTTGCCGAGGAGAAGTATCTTATCAAATAGAACTGCCAGAAGATATGTCAGTCGTGCATGATGTGTTCCATATCTCGTTACTTCAGAAATGCTTAGAAGTTCCAGAGAAGACAGAAGTTTTCAAGAACATCGATCACAGAGACATGGAGATCAACCCAGATTTAACCTATCGTGACGTACCCGTTCATATTTTGGAAGAAGCTTTCTGAACTATCTGGACCAGGAGTATAAAGTTTCTCAATATCCAGTGGAGCAACCATACTGAAGAAGAAGCCACTTGGGAACGCGAAGATTACATGAGGACGGAGTTTCCCAATCTCTTTAGTTCCTAGTTTTTTTGGATCTCGGGACGAGATTCTGTTTAAGGGGGACGGTTTGTAACATCTCAAAAATATTAAGGAGGATATCAATAATCAACCAAAATTAGGGTTAATAAAAGATTTTATTAATTAAACCCTATCTTGTGTTTGTGTGTGAATGTTTGCAATGCCATGTTTGATTGTTGTAAATGATGAGAAATGGTTTAAAGATCAAAATCATATCATCTAGGTCTTTTCCAAACCATATCAAAACAAAAGAAAGTTAAAATATGAAGCATATGACCTAATGGTCATTTTTGCAAAAGTTAACACCTAGCTCACTTTAAGCATCTCTAGCAAGTGATATCAAACAGAAAAAAATCCATTTATTTTCTCCCCTTGATAGACCTAGTGACACTAAACACAATGGAGCTTTCCAACCTTGCAGAAACAAATCCAAACCCAATTGAGAGGCAATTCAAAATTGAATCTATCTTATGTATCAAGATAGCCATTTTTGGAAAACCACTCAAACCTTCACCACTTAGCAAATCCTTGCACCCTGAGACTACCAAGCTTAGGACTAGAGCACCCACCAAAAATCACTCGGAAATATGAAAGTTGAGTTCTTGCGGCCATTTGATCAAACACCTGGTGCTCACGGTACAACCTCAACAACTATACACTGTTTCGATCAATCCTTTGATCATCCTTGTGACCTCACCGACCTCCCACTACGTGCCCTTAACTCACCTAGTACCAGCCCGTGCGAAGGATCCACTCTCACTCGACTGTACCGGAGCTCACCTTTGCCACCCGATGCGGACATGCTGCCACAGACCGTGCCGCCCTCGCCCACGATGTCTAGGAGGTAGCCCTGGCCTCACCGCACTTACATGTTGTGGCATCCCGCAAAACCACTACTAGAAAATCGCGTTGAATTTGTGCATTGCATCGTCATCGTCATGCATTGTTGCATAAAACTATGTTCGCAAAGCCCGTTTTGTTTTCTAAAAACGCCTCGTCTTTATTCAAACGCCAAACCCCCGGATGTTCCGGATATTTTGTTTGTCTAAAACTAGTTATAAAAGCTAATTTGAAAACAAATAAAAATATTAAATTATTTTGGTGGGGCAGTCGAACGGGCCGAGTAGACCCGAACGACCGCCCCAGAAATTAAATCGGTTCACCCAAACCAGCCCCACTAATCCTATTCTCACCAACTAGTCTACCCAACCCAACCCTCCACCTCACCCTGGCCACTCACACGTTGCCACCTCACCACACCCCTCACCCCCCCACCAACCGTGGGCTGCCACTTGGCCTCTCCCTCCTCTCACCCCTCCCTCCACTCAACCTGCCCCCACCAAACACACACAGCCACACAACACACGCACGCACACAGCAACCTCCCCCTGCCCCCTTTCGCCTGGGCCCCACCTACAGCGCCCCTCTCCCCTGGCACGACCTGCCTCCTGGTCCTCCAGACCTGCCCAACCCCGACTCTCTCTGCCCGGGTCCCACTCGCTGCCCACCCTCGCCCACTCATCTCCCTGGCCTCCCCAACCGACAACCCCCCCGGTCCCACGCTGGGACCGCCTCTGCCTCCTGTCCCTGGACCCACCTGCCCCCACCGTCGCCCTCATCCTCTCTTCTCCCTCTTCCCCCCCGCGTTCCTTCTCCTCCCATGAGCGCCTCCCCACCGCGTCCGCTTCCCGTCTTCCCAGTGGCCACAGGCTCACCTCGCCACCGGCCTCCCTCTCGCCTCAGCGCCGCCCGCCAGGCGCCCAGCCACCGCCCTCTCGCGCTCCCGCCTCGCCTCCGCCACCGCCCGCCCACTCCCACCATCACCACGCCTGCGCCCCCTAATCGCTCCTCTCCTAGCGCCGACGCGCCTCACCGTCGCGCCGCACCTCCATCGCCGCCTCGCCTCCCCCTCTCCGCGGCGCCCGCGCCACGCCTCGCTGGCCGGCCGAGCCGCCACCGCCACCTCCGCCGCCACCGCCCACCTGCCGGTCGCTCTGCCGCACTGCCGCCTCGACCTTGGCTCCATGCGCCGCCTCGTGCCGGACTGCCACCGCCGACGCCGGCACCACCTCGCCCGGCGCGCCAGTCCGCCCGCGCCGCCTCCGCCAGCCCTCCTCCGCCAGGACCCCGAGCCTCCTCGCCGGGCTGCCTCGTCTGCCGCCGCCGTGGTCCCGCTCGTCGGTCTCCCCGTCCCGCTGGCCTCGGCCCCATGGCGATACACCGTCGCTTCCACTGGCGCGTCAGCCGACCGCCAAGACACCGTGCGTGTGCGTAGGAAGATGCAGTGCCCGTGTGCGTGTCTGCCCGTTCGGTGCCAATCCAAGCCGGTGCCAAGGGACAGCACAATTTACCACAAGGCCAACAACCGGGACCGAGCAAGATCTGCATCACGGAACGCCGAGTTCTGCCACCCGTAACCGAGGATCTTCTAAGGGGAAACACCAAGTGGTTCACCGAACCCGAACCCGAGTCCTTCGACGCCACGAAAAGATCTCCTACATGGGAGCCGGAGAAACCGTACCCGAAGGCCGCGGATGCAACAAGATCATCTCTCGGACGCCAAGGTCGTCGACGCGGTTGCGACATGAACTCCCGATCGACAACGCCAAGTACTCCCCTCGGACGCCAACACCCGAACCGGAAGGGCGCCAAGACCACCACAAGGATGCCAAGTTCTACTTCAGAACGACAAGCCCGACGCGATGGCGCGGACCCGACGAGTCCCTCGCAAAGGCAAGCTCGACCCCGCGGAACCCGACGAGATCTGCATGCGACAAGAACTACCTCCGATGTTCGAGAACGAGCCCGCCGAGAACGCTTCCGTCGAACCCCGATCCGAGACCTACCCCGATATTCGCGAACGATCCCGCCGAGCCGAACCGTCGAACCCTGGACCCTGAGACCGACCCCGAACCCCGGAACCTCCAAGATCGTCGAGAACCCTAAAGTGTGACCCTTATCCGAGAACCCTATTTCATAACATAATAACAACTTGTTGCATGTTTAATTGTCATTTCGCATGCATATCTGTGGTTTGGGGGCATTATGCCGATTCACCTAATAATTAAATATGGGGCCCATATGCGGGCAAATCTAGCCTTATATTGGCCTCATTTAAACTTGTGTAGCGAACCGGTATCTTATCATGTCTTGTTAAAACAACATTTAAATTGCGGGGGTTCTAAACAACTTGAACATTTAATAATTGTCGGGACCCCGGTTCCGCTTAATATGACCTAATTGCATCGCATCTCTGCCATGTCATTCATCATACATGCATCATGCCGACCTTCTGCCGTTGTATTAAATAGTGCATCCGGTGTTTCTTCTAGTGTTTTGCTTCTTCGCGGATAAGGCCGTTGAGTTGATGTGAGCTTCGCCCCGACCTTCGGATGAACCCTTCGACAATGTTTTCAGGCGAGCATCTCCCCCTTTCTACCCATCTTACTTTATAGTAATTTACTCCTTCCTGTTGATCTATTGCTATCTGTGTTGCGATGCTCTAGGTTTCGTACCCGTGAAATCCCTTGCAGCCCTATATTGCCTTGGACACATCCTATTACCTGTTGTTTGGTAGATAGTTGGACTTGCGCGTCGTAGTTGCTTGCTCAAGTGCTGATGTGTGTCGTCATATGCCACAGTTGCTGATGTATTGCCGCATGTGGATGTTGGAGATGATTCTAGTTTTACTTATCGTCACTTTAATTTATGTTTAACAACTAAAATTGAAATAAGCAGAGGCATCGGTGGGTGATAGAAAATATTTGGTTTCCGAACGCCCACTTGTGTCCCGTAAGACCCCGAGTACTTGATACATGTTCCTTGATTTATCGCGCTATCCACATCCGGGAGGTATATGGGACCCCCCTGAGCCAGAGCTTGATTCAGTCTTATTTCTTGGGGCCACAAACTAGTTTGAGGTTTTATTTACGATCCTGTACTTATGCCATGCTACTTTCTGTATTTAAATTGTGCGAGGAGCACACTTATCATGTTAGGTTCGGACACGATTCGCGGTGTCGACAAGCCCAGCCACACTTTCGGTTCCCGATCGTTCAAGCCGTATACCCAAACCTTGAGCCGTCTCGAGTCACCGGCTTCGCTATGGATCTACTTAAGGGTGGCCCTGAAATATTTCTGAATCCTATAATTGTTCACCGTGAAAGCCTCGTTGGGTTTTGATTTGGTTTTTCCGAGGTTGATCGAGCATGTGTTATTGGTGCACCCGCCGGTAAAACTTTCTGAAAGCCGTGTCCGCGGATATGGACGACTTGGAGCACAGTATCTCGATCATAGACAAGCATAACTAAAGTTTACTGCTATAAATTTGACTTATAATGACTAGTAATCAGCTTCACTATAATGGAATGGCTAATTAATACTGCCCACAATTGCTTGTTTGGTTGTCGTTTGTGACAATTGTACCTGACTAGTAAATCTTGCAACTACAACGGAATGGCTGAATAAAAGTACCAACAACTGCTGGGTTCCGGAATTACATCATGCTATCTGTATCTGATTAGTAATTGCTGCAACTACAACGGAATGATTAACTAAAAGGGGCCCACTGCTTACTTTATCAGGACGATTATCTATACCTGACTAGTAATTGCTGCAACGATAACCAAATAAGTAAAACTGCCAACTGTGTGAGTTCCTCGGTTGACTTCCTCGTTTGGTCTCGAGGGGGAAACGCCAGGATGGGTTTGCTTGGCGATAGCTTCAGGTTGGATCCGGTTAGATCATTCTTATCCCTCTCTGACATCCGCCAGTTGTATCGAGTCTCTATAGGTTGTTTAGTGAAAGCTGCCGCTGCCGCTTCAGTCCACCATACCTATGTAGGCGAGGACCGCCAATCTAGCCTCGCTGCATTGGCCTCGATCGACGCTCCTTCTTTTCCTTTGCCCTTTGTCGACCCCTTTTGTTTAAGCAGGTTTGAGATCGACGCCATAGTGGTTACCCTTCCGGCTTGGCCTGGTGGTTATGGACGCCATTGGTTATTCTTCGTGGCTCTTAGCCCCATTTGCATCTTGTCCGTAGCTGGACGCCTATCGCTTTCAAGGTGATTTGGATCTTTGTATAATATATTCGTATTCTTGACTCTTTGAGTCGTGTTATATATATATCTGCGTGGGTCCCATCGAGGACTGTTGTGTAATGTTATTACTTCGTTTTCCACCCGCACGAAAGTGCCTGGTGGGCACCTTTGAATCGTTTCTATGCGGGTTTGGCGAATTTTGCTCAAACTTGCATAGGTCCGATTCTGAGGGTGTTACACATGTGCACTCCTCGACCAACGACCGCTCGCGGAGGCGCTAGCGCAGCCGCGTCCATTTAACACCAGACCATGTCGGTCGCCGCACCACAGTGCTGAGCAATCCCGCTCGCACACGCCGCACCTCGCTCTCTCCTTGCGCCAATAAGTTCGATGTGACTCCAGCGACCGCCCAGACATGATCGTTTGACCCCGCGCTCGCCGTGAATATCGTATGCCGTGACGAATGCCGATGGTACCGCCACAGAGCACGGATGTTCTAGAATGATGGAGACCGCGCCGCGCCGATCCACTGTGCGCATGACGACTGTCCTGAAGCACCGCGTCGACCTAAACCCTTGGCTATGCCGATAGCCCACTGTAACTATGTCGCCGACGAGCCCGAGCCATGTCGACATGCCCCCTTTGCCGCAGTATAAATAGAGCCCTTCCCCGGCCTCAAAATGCACACCATCCCACTCCCCTTTCACCCAGCAACCTCTCTGACCCGTCCCTGGAGCAAGGCGAGCACCACACCGCCGGAATTTCGCCGGAGTCCTCCGCTGTAGAGGAGGAAAGGAGCCGAAGCTAGGAGCCAACCTAGGAGCTGCCGCGACCACCAGTCGAACCGCCATCGACGACTGGATCGTTCGCCCACCTCGACGGACCTAGCTAGAGCCCTGGTAAGCCCCCAATGACCCCTGCCATAGCGCTAGGGTTCTGTCTCGCGCGCACCGTGCGATGGAGACAACGACGCCTAGCCGTCGATCGCGCTCTAATCATGCGGCCTAGATCATAAGATACTGCTTCGCGTTTGGTTAGCCACTGATGTGTGGGACCAACCCCGGTTCAGCCCGCCACGCGCACGTCGCGTAGTTGGGCCAGCCCATTAGCATTCCCGCGCGTAGCCCACAGATTCAAACTTAGGTTTTCCTTTTATTTGAAAATCCCATACTGTAGGTAACTTTGAAAATCAATTTAGGAAGATTTACTGGACCAAATTGAATGAAACCAATTTTGTTGGAAAGCAGATGAAATTATCTAATCACTCTCATTGGATTCAAACAGTTTGAAACTATAGATCACCTCAGTAAAAATAACAAGACAATAGCTTATAACACTTCAAACAGTTTTCTAAAATCAACCATAAGTGATTTTGAGTTGATTCCAACTCTCAAAAATCACATTGGCCAAGACCTATATGAATATGTAAAAAATATGTAATTTTGCATACAGTAGTCCTGGACCAAAATTAACGCATGGCTTTATAGTCATTTCTAGTCATTTTGAACATTATTAAATAGCATTGTTAAACTTTGTAAATTAAGCCAATCACTTTAAATCATATTTCCAAGTATTAGAATATGTGGTGATGACATGTGTCAATATGATCCCATATTTGAATTGGAGAATATTAAATTGTATGTAAAACTTTTCAATGAGTAGAAATTACTTTTCTATAATAGGATAAATCAAAATCTTGTCACCCTTGTCTTGTAATAATAGAGATGATGCTAGATTATATAGTGTGGATCCTTGTGTTTTACATAGAGGTAGTTAAGTATTGGTTGGTGATTGTGTACCTCGTATTGATTTATAGACGCTAGTACCAATCCGGGCTACGAGGAGGAAGAATTCTACGAAGACAAGGAAGAGAACTTCGACAACCTTACCAACCAAGTCAAGCTAAGCTAAACCATGCAAGCCTCACTTGCAAGCAAATGTGATAGCACTTTGATTATACCTATCCCAAGTTTTATTTGCAAGCTTTATCTTTTATCCTTTTTGCAAAGTTGTTCAAGTAGTAATTAATTGGTGATTAGTGGAAGACTAGGAAAGGTGTCATCAAGAGTTTGGAACTTGATGTAGGTAGATACACTTGATTAGCACCCCTTAATAGTGACACCCTCATTGATAGATGCTAGTGCTAAACCAATCTTGATCACTATAGATGGGAACAAATGATTATGAAAACCTTGGAATGATGAGTCATTCTATTGAAATGTTTTGACATGTGTTATGAACACAATGAGTTGAAGATGATGTTGAATGAAGTATGTGACCTGACTTTGATAAAAACTGATGGTTTAGTTCGCATGCGATACCATTCCAATTTTACCGTACAACCACAATACCCGAGTTTGGGTAGGGCTTGACTAGAAGTTTATGTGTCTTAGTATGGGTTCCCTCGCGGAACGAGGTGAGATGAGGCTACCTTGTGAATGAATGTCCACCTGTGCAGTTCTCGGGATGACAGATGGTCATGGCTGGGAGGCCAAACTCATAGGGGAGGTGCCTATACTAGGGTGTGTAATTGAAAGGTTACGATTGATTATCCGCATACCAAGTATGATGATTCATGGTTATCCCTGATGGATGTATTGAATGTTGTGGTGAAAGTGTACCACCTCTACAGAGTGTCAAACTATTCGAATAGCCGTGTCCGCTGTTATGGACAGTTGGATGGCCATACTATTCCGTTGTTAGATGTTTTCAAAATGACTTGTGACTTGAAGTATGACTTTGACTTGACTCCACAAGGATGTGGATATGACACTAGGTTCCCACTTTAGTAATCTAGACAACTAAAGTTAGGTTCTTACACTAAGTATTGGTGGAATAAGATTGGCTTATGGCAAATAAACCTAGAGCTTAGGATTCCTATTAGAATGGTATTACTGCTTTAGTGATAGTTTGTGAGTACTTAAAAGTACTCATGGCTTTGTTCCTGGATATTCCCATAACCAGACTACGAAGGAGACTATGAGGAGGATGGACAGCAGGACACCTACGATAACTAGAATCATCTCCCATCGTCAGCATTGCCTCTGACCCTGAATATGGAGCCACTTCTATGCTACTATTATTCCGCTGCTATGATTTGTATTCAGACTTGATCTTATGATCAACTATTTGTAAGACTATTATGGTTTGTAATGGATGATGTACTGTGCTACCAATTATGTTATGTCTCGCAAAAATGGAAATCCTGGGATTGCGATGTATGGCATAACAGGCATCTGGGATTAAAAATCCGGGTGTTGACACAACCAGAGCGCGTTTTGCACCTTGACGCGAGTGCGCTTTCAATGAGGGGATCATAGTATCGCGTGGAGGTCCGTAGACCCTTAGTTCCTCCTCCCGGTCGATGTTGCGCATGGAGCGTTGAAATGGAGCAAGGCCCACCCTCCAGGGATTGTTTGCCCCTATAGTAGTGTGAGGCACTGATGTGGCTCGGTTGACTATAGCATGATAAAGCAAGACAATAACAGACCAACAAAAATAACAACTATAGTAGGAACTAATTTTGTGTGTGTTTTTGATAAGAAAAAGCAAAGCAAACAAAACTAAATTTTTTTGTATTTTTGATAGAAAGAAATAAACCAAACAAAACTAAAGAAACAAAGCAAAACAAAAACAAAGTAAAGAGATTGGTTGTGAGAGACTCCTCTTGCAAGAATCTTCATTATCCCTAAAAAGTGACTAGTGAGGAGGAAGAGATTGAAGCTATCCTTAACTCCCTGGCAATGGCGCCAGAAAATCTTGATGTGTCTCGCTTGACTGTAGAGCCTGTTGGGAGACCCCAAGAGCAAGGTGTGATGAGCACAGCAACAAGTTTTCCCTCAGTTATGAAACCAAGGTTATCGAACCAGTAGGAGTAAGGAAACAACTTCCAAGGTGTTGCTAACAATTTGGAACCTGCACAGCACAACCACAGAACTTTGCTCCAACTTACAGTGAGGTTGTCAATCTCACCGGTTTGCTGAAAACAAAGGATTAAACGTATAGTGTGGAAGATCATGATTTGCTGAAAGTAAACAGTAAATAGTAGATGGAATATCAATGATAAAGATTGAACCTAGGTCCACAGTTCACTAGAGGTGTTCTCCTTAAGATAGATAACATGTTGGGTGAACAAATTACAGCGGGGCAATTGACAGATTGAGAAAGCATAACAATGCATATACTAGACATCTTGACTCCTACGAGATTTGATTGGACATTACAACATATTACATAGACCGTAATCCAACTGCATTTATGACTAATAATCCACCTTCAGGTTATCATCTGAACCCTTTCAGTATTAAGTTGCAAGCAACAGATAATTACATTAAGCAATGTGTGTAAAGTAAACAATACAATTGCCCCATGGACAAAGGATTGTTGTTTTATCCCTAGTAGCAACATCACATCTACAACCTTAGAGATTTCTGTTACTTCCCTAGATTACTGGAGGCATGAACCTACTATCGAGCATAAATACACCCGCGTTGGAGTTGCAAGCATCTACTTGGACAAGATATCTACTAACAATGGAGAGAATGCAAGATCACAAATAACATAGACATGATAGAATCAATAATCAATCTGACATAGTATCTCAATATCTATCGAATCCCTGCAAACACAACATGTATGATTACAAATAGATGATCTTGATCATGAACGAAGCTCACAAGATTTAAACATGATAGCACAAAGGAGGAAAAACAACCATCTAGCTACTGTATGGTCCCATAGTCCAAGGGTGAACTACTCACGCATAACTCCGGAGGCTGGCATGGTGATGAAGAAGGCCTCCAGGATGATTTCTCCCCTCCGGCAGGGTGCCGGGAAGAGCTTCGGATCCCCCCGATCTAGGGATGGAGATGGCGGCAGCTACGGACTGTTTCGTGGTGATCTGATGGGGTCTTTAGGGTTTCTGCATCGGGGTGCTTTTATAGGCGAAGGGGCAAGGTCGGTGGGAACCCGATGGGCCCACACCTAGGGCTGGCGCCCCCCTAGGCCGCGCTGCCACCAAGTGTGGCCGCCTCGTGGCACCCCTTCGGCTGCCCTCCGGACTCCGTGTTCCTTCTAGTAAAATATCAACTTGGGCTTTTGTCCCGTCAAATTCTGAGAATATTTCCTTACTAGATTTTCTAAAACCAAAAACAACAGAAAACATGCAACTGACACTTCGGAATCTTGTTAATAGGTTAGTCCTAGAAAATGTATAAAAGTACCTCAAAGTGTAAACAAAACATAAGAAAGTCGATACAAAACAAGCATGGAGCATCAAAAATTATAGATACATTTACAACATATCAAGCATCCCCAAGATTAACTCCTGCTCGTCCTCGAGTAGGTAAGTGATAAAAATAATAATTTTTGAGGTGACATGAACCATCACAATCTTGATCAAAATATTTGAAAGCATTGATAGCTGGGATCAAAGTACTCTAAACATGAGCATGAAATATGTAGTTCTAACAATAAGGAATAGCAACTATGTTGCAACATGAAAAGGTACAAATAAATATTATGAATAACAATGCATTGAAAGACGTTTGCTTGTTTCACATATAGAAAACATAGCAAGAGTGGTATTTATCTTGTCCTTCATGGAATAGCAAAACATAAATGCATAGGACACCTTCAAAGTTCATAAGGGTGACTAGATAGAAATAGTTTCAGAACATGCAATATCAACATTATGAATCAATCAATAAGTTTTGGGATAATGCACATTAAACTAAGAATGACAACTATGCTCTCCTAGTTGATGCATAAATATAGAAGATGGAGACTCAACATAAAATTAAAAAAGAAGGGACCTTCACAGAGGGAAGCAGGGATTTCAAGTTTAATAAAGAGCTTCCAAAAATTATGGTACTTATTAGCTTTCAGCTCTCATTTCCCCTATCATAAGCATCTTGAAGTGATTAAGGTTAAAGTGAAACAAATATGAAGTATATGCTTGACAAATCATAAGTTGGCAATCTCATGTCCCTTGAGTACAAGGGTCGTTCCTTATGCTACTCAACTTTAGTCACAAGCAAGTTCTTGTCATTGTAAGTATATGTGTATCATAGAGAACCGCCAATGGGTACCCCTTGCCCCATGACACAGGAGCTATCCCATCTCAAAATGACGAGACAACAGACAATGAGCATCTCAGCGAACTTTTTATTTACCATGAGCATGGTGCTTCTTTTTTCATATATTTTTTCTATATTTTTTTCTGAAGATGCTTCATAGATTGCTCACTATGGTGACGCTGAAAGTTTCCACCATGATTAGGCATGGCTTAGGCTAGTCGCCCAGGCGTTTCTCTAACACATATATAATACTCCATGAACTTACAAGCTCCCCTTTTATTTCACACCACTGACATCCATAAACAAAAGATCATGATATCAACTGGATAATATTTACAAGTGTTGAAAGCGTTCCCCATGACAGCACGGTTCTGCTAATTCCCAACTTATAAGTGCAAGCATATAACAACATAGATGACACAATGGTTCAAGTTTATTAGGTGAAATAAATAAAGTGTGCCATCAAGTTTGTGAGAGCTTTAATCACCAATTTTCACATAACAAGTTTAATTTGGAAGATAGATAAAAACATGAATATACTTGGAATCTTGTAACACACCATACATAGGAATTTATAGTGGACTCTTTGGAATAACTTGGTTTCTTGGGAGTTGGATGCACGAGTAGAGCTTACTCAGTACAAGTGGAGGCTAGCAAAAGACTGGGAGCGACCAACTAAGAGAGCAATAATGGCCATAATCATGCAAAGCGACAAAATATTATTAATTAAAGAATAAAGTGGTACCACAAGTCAAAAAATAAATGATCATATAAGATAAGGTGACTGGTTCATAGTCTTAACATGGTGTAAGCATGTGCCAAGTCAACCCAAACAAAGCATCAAAGGAGAATACCACAATATTATGTTTTTGTATGCTAAAAAAACACATGATTCTTTCAAGGCACATTAAGAAATCTCAATTTTTTGGAACAAGTCATGCTACAGCAATAATAACTAAGCATAAGGTCAAACAAACATCTAGCATGACATGATAAAGTCTAAGCCATAGTCAAAACAAGCTCCCTTTTGTACCACTTAAGCATAAAGCTTGCCTGCACTTCTCCAACACAAATCAACTTATTTGAAACAAAGTATGAATGCGGGGGTCCAATTAATTTATTCAAGCAAACCAAACAAAAGAAAAACAAAAACAAAAACAAAGACACTCCAAGAACAACACAAAAGTGCATGAAGCAATAAAAATAAAGTGTTTTAAAAGAAAACCTGAGATTTTTATTGATGAAGAAGGGGATGCCTTGGGCATCCCCAATCTTTGACGCTTGTACCTCTTGGATATTTCTTGGGGTGATAAGGGTGGCATACCCAATCTTGAGATTTTGTCCATTATTCATCTCATCACATCATTCTCCCCCTACACTTAAAAATTTCCCTTCATACAAAACCTCACACAATCTTTATTAGCAACATTAGTGTATTCAAGATAGTAAGGCCTTTGGGTTTAGTTTCAATACAATTAAAACTTTCATTAAAACACAAGCTACTGTATCAATTACATGTAAAATCTCAAGCGATCAAAGAGAACTCAAAAAGAAACCGATAAGAGGCAAATGCAAATAATGGTAGAAATCTGTCAAAACAGACCAGCGGGTAAAGACCAATTTTGTCGAAGACCTTCTGTTTCTCAAATTGCAAATTGTTGAACTAACGAAAGTTAGATAATAACCTGGGTCATATGGTCAGAAAATTACAGCTCAATCTGATGTACAAGTATGTTTCACATATTTTTACAGTGAAGCACAGAAATCTGTTTCGGGACAACAACTTTCCCAAATCTTACTTCTCTCTCATTAGAGATTATTCTTGGCACAAAACCACACAAAAAGGATAAGGAGAGGTTATTAATGAGGCAATAAATTCCAAAACTCAACAAAATAAAAACTTACTGAAAGCAAAAATATAATGGGCTGTCTCCGAAAAGCTCTTTCTTTATAGCCATTAAGATAGGCATGATAATTTCGATGATGCTCACATAAGAAATATGAACTGAAGTAAAATAGAGCATCAAGAAGCAAATTAAAAACACATTTAAGTCTAACCCACTTCCTATGCATAGGAATCTTGTACGCAAATAAATTCACAAAGAACAAAGCGACATGCATAGGAAGATAAAACAAGAGTAACTTCAAAACTTTCAGCACATAGAGAGGTGTTTCAGTACCATGAAAACTTCTACAACCATATTTTCCTCTCTCATAATAATTTTCAGTAGCCTCATGAATAAACTCAACAATATAACTATCACATAAAGTATGATTTTCATGATCTACAAACACATAATTTTTATCAAGCTCAAAAATAGTGGGATTAAAACCTTCAAACCCACTTTTAACAATTTTATAACAAGATGACTGATCATTCTCAAGAGGTATGGGGTTACAAGATAAATTCAAGACCCCTCCAATCTCATTTTCAATAGTAGTACTATTAATATTATCAACCAATATAGGACCATCATCTAGAGCTTTATCATAAACATTTTCTAAGCAAAACTCTTTAGTACCATGCATTTCTAAGTTAGGCACAAATAAAGGATTATCATAAGTAACAGGAGCACAATTATTATCACAAGTTTTACCCATAGTAGATATTTCAAAAGGATCCACATGAACATAACATTCATCCTCCTTTGGTAAGCATGGGGGACAATCAAATAATGTAAGGCATAAAGAGTTATTATCATTGGAAGGTAGGAGTGGGTAGCTAATCCATTCTTCCTCATTTTGTTCATCACTCTCCTCCTCTTTTTCATCTAATGAGCTTCTAGTTTCAGCAATATTCTTCCATAGGCTCCTTCAAGGCATTAGTCTCTTCCGTTGGCGGAAAGCATCAATTAAAATATTCAAGAATATAGCCATTTTCTTCCTTGTAGTTATCAAAGAAAAAATTAAGTATATCATAAACCTCATATTTATAAGGTGCATCATCATTATTTTCAAGCAAATTTGCAAGTTCGAATGCACCCTTCCAAGCAATAAATTCTTCAATTTGTTCCACATCATAAAAGTCATAATTTCCCTTAACATAAGAAGATATGGTAACATTATCATTATACTCACATTGAAAAGGGAGGTGTTATACCTCCTCAGCAATAAGATTTATCAAAGCAATGAGTAACATTATAATAGAGCACACATTTCTAGCAATGGTATACAATTTATTAATTTGTTCCCATAAGTGTTTCCCTTTTTCTGACAAGCGGTGTTCCTTATAATAATACTTTTGTTCTTCCGTGAACCCACCTTGCCAATAAGATCTAGTTTCAAAGAAACCAACCATTGATAGAAAGCATGATAAAGCAAGACAATAATAGACCAAAAAAATAACAACTATAGTAGGAACTAATTTTTTATGTGTTTTTGATAAGAAAAGGCAAAGCAAACAAAACTATTTTTTTGTATTTTTGATAGAAAGATACAAACCAAACAAAACTAAAGAAACAAAGCAAAACAAGAACAAAGTAAAGAGATTGGTTGTGAGAGACTCCCCTTGCAAGAATCTTCTTTATCCTTGAAAAGTGACTGGCGAGAAGGAAGAGATTGAATCTGTCCTTAACTCCTCGGCAATGGCGCCAGAAAATCTTGATGTGGCTCGGTTGACTATATAGCCTGTTGGGAGACCCCAAGAGCAAGGTGTGATGAGCACAGCAACAAGTTTTTCCTTAGTTATAAAACCAAGGTTATCGAACCAGTAGGAGTAAGGAAACAACTTCCAAGGTGTTGCTAACAATTTGGAACCTGCACAGCACAACCACAGAACTTTGCCCCAACTTACAGTGAGGTTGTCAATCTCACCGGTTTGCTGAAAACAAAGGATTAAACGTATAGTGCGGAAGATAGTGATTTGCTGAAAGTAAACAGTAAATAGTAGATGGAATATCAATGATAAAGATTGGATCGGGGTCCACAGTTCACTAGAGGTGTTCTCCTTAAGATAGATAGCATGTTGGGTGAACAAATTACATCGGGGCAATTGATAGATTGAGAAAGCATAACAATGCATATACTAGAAATCTTGACTCCCACGAGATTTGATTGGGCATTACAACATATTACATAGACCGTAATCCAACTGCATCCATGACTAATAATCCACCTTCAGGTTATCATCCGAACCCCTTCCAGTATTAAGTTGCAAGCAACGGATAATTACATTAAGCAATGTGTGTAAAGTAAACAATATAATTGCCCCATGGACAAAGGATTGTTGTTTTCTCCCTAGTAGCAACAACACATCTACAACCTTAGATATTTCTGTCACTTCCCTAGATTACTAGAGGCATGAACCTACTATCGAGCATAAATATTGCCTCTTGGAGTTGCAAGCATCTACTTGGCCAAGATAGCTACTAACAACGGAGAGCATGGAAGATCACAAATAACATAGACATGATAGAATCAATAATCAATCTAACATAGTATCTCAATATCCATCGGATCCCTACAAACACAACATGTATGATTACAAATAGATGATCTTGATCATGAACGAAGCTCACAAGATCTAAAGATGATAGCACAAAGGAGGAGAAACAGCCATCTACCTACTATACGGACCCATAGTCCAAGGGTGAACTACTCACGCATCACTCCGGAGGCTGGCATGGTGATGAAGGTCTCCGAGATAATCTCTCCCCTCCAGCAGGGTGCCGGGAAGAGCTTCGGATCCCCCTGATCTAGGGATGGAGATGGCGGCGGCTACATACTGTTTTGTGGAGATCTGATCGGGTCTTTAGGGTTTCTGCATCGGGGTTCTTTTATAGGCGAAGGGGCAATGTCGGTGCATGCCCGAGGGGCCACACCTAGGGTTGGCGCGCCCTTAGGCCGCGGCGCCACCAGGTGTGGCCGCCTTGTGGCACCCCTTTGGCTGCCCTCCGGACTCCTTGTTCCTTCTAGTAAAATATCAACTTGGGATTTTGTCCCGTCCAATTCCGAGAATATTTCCTTACTAGCTTTTCTAAAACCAAAAACGGCAGAAAACATGCAACTGGCATTTCGGCATCTTGATAATAGGTTAGTCCCAGAAAATGTATAAAAATACCTCAAAGTGTAGACAAAACATAAGAAAGCCGATACAAAACAAGCATGGAGCATCAAAAATTATAGTTACGTTTACGACGTATCAGGCACCTATACCAGAATAGACAAACTTCCAGCCCAGCCCTGTCCCATTCTAGAGTAATGTGGTTGCATGGGTTAATTGTTCTGGCAAAACATGCACAACCCAGTGCATTTTCGTAAGCATTTTTCCTCCATCATTCGTCCAACCTTTTTGTAAAACCAAAACCTTTATCGTTTTTCAAACCTCTCTTGGTAGGTCCAACCTCACCAAGGTTTTCTCATAAAACATTTTTTGTAAACCTTGTCCGGGGTCTTCCCATCCTATACTTTTAGTTAGGCCAAAACAGGGTCTTCAACGGGTTATGGTGTTAAACACCATCTATCATACTAGGGGCAAAATATGTGTCATCAAAGGGGTTGTACCTAATGGTACCAAGGGTGGTAATAGTTTGGAGGAGCCAAACATTTCCACCTATAAAGCATAATAAAGTAAAACCATGCAATTTTATATAAATCAGTTATTAAAACATGCATAAGTAAAGTAATAGGGCAAGGGCTTATGAGCAAGAAGGTGGCTTGCCTAATGATCAGCAGTGTGGCAATAATGTCCTTGTACTTCTTTAATAGAATACCAATATACCCAATAAAATAATATCCCCTCTTCTCGTCGTCGGACAATCGCAACTATCGTCGTCATAGATTACACATGCAAGTAAACAAAGGAGCAATCAACACCAAGCATAAAACATCATATCATGCAGAAAACTGACATGGTTCACATTTAGACATCAGTAGGGTTTGGGAATAAGGGATTTAGAAAGATGGGGATTGGCTTGGACAATTGAAGTAAATCCAATAAGGGTCATAGTTTAGAAACTAATTAGAAAGGGTTTTTATATCAAAGTTATATTCAGTATGATATCATTTGGTAAAAATGATATCATCAGGTTGATATTGCTAAAATGAAAACAACAAAAGTGGTTTCACTATTTTATCAATTACCATTGATTTATAGTGATTTTTATAATGAATAGAACTCTAGTTTTGGGAAATTCACTAGAATTATTCTAGAGTTCCAAAAATTATTTCCTTGGGTGATTAGGTAGTGTTTGATGGACTGATTCATTAGGAGTTGGAATCATCCCAAAATATTTACCATAATGCCCTCGGGAAATTTCCAAAGATAGTTCTTGATAATATTTGTCTTATTCACTAGATTAAAACCATAAGGGATTTTGATGTGATTCCAAGGACACATGCTAGGTACTTGTAGTACCTTTCTGTATAAATTGGAAACACTCTATTAGGAGTTATAAAACTACTGAACTGATTTTATGAGTGAATTATCTATGCATAGAAAAGATTAATTCACCAAAATTCAAAGAGACCTCAATAAATATTGGGATCATGGGGTTTGATACCTATTGGTATACAAGTATATGGGAGTTGGAATTAGGTCAAAGCCATTTTTTTGACCTAGAGAAATTCCCAAAGGCAAGAGTAGAGTGATTTTGTTATTTTTGTTATGGACAAACTAGGAAGAGGATTAAGGTAGGGTCAAGGTGACATGCAAGGTATGACCCATGCCTTTTATTACAATAAGGGTTTAATCCAAAAGAGTTGTTAAAACTCTCACTAGAAGATTATTTGTGGGAATGATACATTTAGGTGCTTGGTTTATTAGATTTAATGTGGGTCATAAATTGATGAAGCTACAATACTGGAGGATGTACAAAATAGGTAGGAACAAGTATAAATTTTCATTTGGCCAAAATATGATATTTTTAAATTTTATCTTGATTTAAACCTAGCAGCCTAGTTTCAGTAGATTAGGAAAAATAATAAACCAACAATGAGAACTAGGCTATTTTCTGGAAGGGCGCGAGCCGCCAGTTCTGGGCCGGCCTAGCTCATCCTCCCGATGGGCGAGAGTTACCGCGCGCGTTGCGAAGGAAGGTCCCGGCCATCAGCGTCCCAAATGGTGAAGCGGTATGGGGATGGGTGGCCATTCGATCTTAAGTAGATTGACGGCGCACCGCTTTCTTCCTTGCGAGGCGGGGCTCCCCGAGCAAAAACCCTAGACGGCGAGGAGAGGAGGCGGGCAGGGCTCACCGGTGCTTGCCGGCGACCGTGGAGGGCACAAGCTTAGGGATGGGCAGAAGGGCCCGCTTCAACGCCAGGGGATGCCTCGCGCACGCGTGTCTGCGTCAACCGCCGAGGATGCTCGACGGAGCGGCATCCATCGTGGCTGCATGTCGAAACAGAGAGCATCGTCAGCACCAGAAGGAGAAGGGGAGCTCGGTAACATAGCATGCAGAGGGGGAGAGGCAGTGGGGAGGAGTTGTTGCTCGATTTTCTTGGAGGGAGCCGAGCTCTCTCTCTCGGGAATATAAAGGTAGGGGAGGGAGAGAGGTGAGTGGGGGAGGTGAGTGAGAGAGGAGAGGAGCAAATGAGGCAGAGGGGAGGCACTGGGGTGGTCTGTTGGCCTTATAAGCAAGAGAGAGGAGGGTACATGGTAGACATGGTGTATAGAGGGCCATATGAGAGGGAGGGAAAACCATGGGTGCTTCCTGTGGACGTGTGGAGAGGGGTGTGGGTGGTTTTTGGTTTGGTGTAGGCCAGGGAGAGGGAGTGGTAATAACATGGGGTGAAGATGTAGTCACATGTGGTAATTTTTTTAGCTCAAACAAGCACTAACGAAAAAGGCATAAGGCTGTACAGTGCTTGCTACAGTGGTTGTAGACCAGGGGTGAGAGGTGTGCTGTGCAATGTTGTTTGACCAATGTGGGGAAGGTTTGGTGGAGTTTGAATGTTTGCATAATCATGATTTCAAAAGTTGGCAAGAGGAAAGGTTATGAAGCATGTATAGAAACTTACATTGGACATGATGGGTAAAAGGTACTGGTGGATGGGCATGGTCAAGATACACCTCACATAATTATTTGGGATTTTTTAGGATGAAAATCATTTATTCAAAAAGTGCAGAAGTGGTTTATAGAAGCCAAGGTGATTATTTTACATTGGGCAAGGTGAGTTTTTGGTATGACATGGTCCTGAATACCATATTACACCTTGTATGATTTTATTGGAATTTATTGATATGAAAAAGTATTTATAAATAATTTTTTCTTGTTTCTGCAATTTAAGAAAAATGGCAAAAAGAAATAATAAAGGATCTCAAAAATATTTATTTTTGAGTTGGGAAGATAAGTTAGGATATATAGGCATCAAAGGTGCCTTGAGTTGGCAAGGTGGTTTGGATAAAAACATACTTGCCTTTATAGCGAAGTCTTTTGAGGATTTAGTAAGTAAAGGAAATTAAATAGTTTAATAATCCAAACAATTATGGGAAATTATTTGGGGATGCTTATATCCAAGGTAGATGATGTATACTTACAGTATATGACAAGATCACCTTGGGTATTGACAAACCAGAAGGATTTTTGGAAGAAGATATGGATTTGAGGATCTAGGGCTTTGTTATCTTCATACCACCTAAACATGGTTGGATTAGTGATCTCAGAGCTCACCTTGGTACTAGGGATAGATGGATGGATAGACCAGGTTATATAGATGACCATGGAAGCAAGAGTTTGGCTTATATGTATTTGAGGTGATATAGAAGAGATGACAAACTTTGTTAAAAATAAGGCTGCCATTGCAGGATTGTCATGATGCCTCATAAACCATGAGGGATTAAGAAGCGCAGAGCTACAATGGAAACAAGTGAAGGGTGGGGTGATAGACCATGGTTAGTAGATCATAACCATGCCAAAATTTGGTCAAGCGGTGATAGCATAAGGATGTTAGCTTCTGCCAAAGTAGGTATCTCGACTAGATTTGCAGACAAATATTATCATGATGTCTACAAAACCATCATGGATATCAACACCCAGATTTTTAATCCTAGATGCCTGTTATGCCATACATCGCAATCCCAGGATTACCATTTTTGCGAGACATAACAGAATTTGATACCACAGTACATCATCCATTACAAACCATACATAAGGTCTTACACAAATAAGGATCTCATGATCCAGTTCTTAATACAACTCAAGCAGCGGAATAACATAATAATAAAGGTAGCGTAGGCGAAGCTCCATCTTTGGGGTCACAGGCAATGCTGACGATGGGAGATGATCCTAGTTGTCGTAACCTTCCTGGGGTCCATCATCCTGGTACTCTTCATAATCTGGCCACGGGAATAGCCAGGGACAAAGCCATGAGTACTCTTTAAGTACTCGCAAACTAATACTAACAAGTGAAGGGGTTTTTTGTAGTAGGACTCTAAGCTCTAGAGTTGTTTTGCAAAAATCCAGATTTACCTCTACTAAGTTCAGAAGCAAGAAAAGCTATTTGAAATTTTATAACACCTAAGTGGGAACTTGTATCATATCACAACTTTGTTGTGGTCAAGTCAAAATCTCACTTCATTTCACAAGTCATTTTGAAAACATCTGACAGGGGAACAGTATGGCCACTCCAACTGTCCATGACGCGGCTATTCGAATAGTTTGACACTCTGCAGAGATTGTACACTTTCACCACAACATTCGATACATCCGTTAGGAACAAATCCTGAATTCACCATACTCAGTATGCGGATAATCAATCCTATCATTTTGATTACATGCCCTAGTATAGGCACCTCTCCTGTGAGTTTGGCCTCCCAACCATGACCAACTGTCATCTTTGGTACTGCACAGGTGGACAATCTTCACAAGGTAGCCTCAGCTCAGACCTTGGCCGTGAGGGAACCCATACTAAGGTATATAAGTTTCCAGTCAAGCCCTACCCAGTTTTCGGGTATTGTGGTTGTACAGTAAAATTGGAATGGTATCGCATCCAGACAACCATCAGTTTTATAAAGGGCTAAGGCTCATGCCTCGACATTTTCATCATAAAAATCATTTGGTGTTCAGAAACACATGTCAAAATATCTCAGTAGAATGACTCATCATTCTAAGGTTTTCATAACCATTTTTCACCAAGTATTCCCATCTAAAGTTGATCAAGTTTTATGCTTAGCACTAGCATCTACAAATGGGAGTGAGTACTAATGAGGGGTGGTAAACAAGTGTAGTTTAACTAGGTTCAGTCTCATGCCTTAGGATGACATCAAGATTATCTAGCTTAGGCCAAATTTAATGATCTTTATGCAACCTTCAATTATCTTTCTAGAATCTACAAGTCACCTAAGTAGACTCTAAGTAATAGCTTTGATAAAGAAATAAAGTAGAAAGCTTGCAAGCAAAACTAGGAGGGGGTATCAAGTGGGTATGATCACATAGGCTTAAGGCATATAGTTGGCATGGTAACAAGCAAGTATTAGCTTGCATAGGTCAACTTGATTAGTAAGGCTTGCATCAGTATCAGTATAAGCTTGCCTTGTGCAGAGCGGTGGTTGAAGTTCTCCTCGGCTTCTTCTTCGTAGTATCCTCCTTCCTCCTCGTATCCTTGGTCGGTACTAGCGTCTATAAATAAATATGAGGTACACAATCACCAAACAATACTTAACTACTTTCAATCATCCCACCAAGGGGTACTATAGATGATCTAGCATCATCACTAATATCACAAGAATAAAGCATTTGTCTTATTTATTTATTTTTAGAAAATTAATTTCTACTCATTGAAAAACTACTTAAGATTTAATATTATCCAAACCAAACATGGGATCATGTTGACACATGTCATCACCACATATTTCAGTACATGGGAATATGATTTAAAGTGGTGTCACAATTTAATAAGGTTTAACCTTTTTATTATAAATCATTAAAGTGGCTAGAAATTCCTATGTGGCATTCTTTTATTACTTGAACATTATTTCTGTAAGTAAACCCATATATTTTTATATATTCTGAAAGGTATGATCAAATATGATTTTTGAGAGTTGGAATCAACTCAAAAGCTATTATGGTTTAAATTTGAAAAATGTTTGAATGCAGAAAAGCTTCTGCCTTGTTATTTTTACCAAGGTTGGTCTATAGGTCCAAATGATTTGAATCCAACGGGCTTGGATTAATAATTTCAATATATTTCTAAAAAAATTGGTTTCATTCAATTTTGTTCACTGAATCGCGCTGGGTTGATTTTTGAAACTAGGTATAGAACTGAGTTTGAATATAAATAGAAAAAGCTAAATTCAAACGAGTGGGCTACGCGGGAAGGGGTAATGGGCCGGCCCAGTGTCACTCCGCAGCGCGGAGTGCAACTGACAGGGGGGGTATACTGCTCATTGCCTCTTTAAACACGAAGCGGTACCGGGCGATGTGGTGCGTTGGATTAGAATGAAGATCGACGGCTGAGGGTCGTCGTCGACGATGAACAGGTCACCGGCGAGCTCGAACCCTAGCGGCTCAGTGGGGGTGCGTAGGGGGCATACCGGGGCTCCAGTTACGATGGCGAGGCGGGGAAATGACGAAGTCGATGACGGCGAACTCAGGGGTGGTCGCGGCAGCTCCGGGGGTGGACAAAATCAACGGCTCCTATTCTCCTCTGTAGCGGCGAGCTCCGGCCAAATTCCGGCGATGCGCTACTCGCCTTGCTCCGGCTAAGGGGTGGAATGATCAGTGGGGTGAGGGGAGTGAGATGGTGTGAAGAAATCGAGCGGGGGTCGTCTCCTTTTATAGGCTCGACGGCGAGACCGAGAAGGAAGGGCAGGCGATGGTGGCGACACGACTATGGGCAGCTAGAGGCATGGCCGAGGTTGGCGATCTACAGGCGGTCTCCTGGCGATGCTCTAAGGTTTAAATGCGCGTGTAGGGGCGGTGGAAATTGGTCGGGAACATGCGATGCTCTGCGCGGCAAAGGCGGCATCTTTGATGGCGAGCGGTGGCTGTGAGACATGGGGCGGCGAACGGGGGTGTCTGCGGGGTTGCTGGGGTGGTGGTGATCATGCGTGCACGCGGCGAGGGCGGCACGCGGTCTGTGGGCATGTGTCTAGGGTGGCGCTCTGGCATGCTCTCGGCATGCTCGCAGAGAAGCTTGGCATGGCTTGGGTGTGTGGTCCAGTGGCTGGCAGGGTTCGAGCGCTGGACAGGGGGTGACGGTGGATGGTGGCCTGTGTCCTAGACATGGTGTTTAGGCTTGGTGCTTGCTCTGGCTAGCTAGCCTTGGTCGGCTGGCAAGGGTTCCTTCGGGTTGGCATGGCATGGTGCAAAGGGTAGGGGCTAGGGGTGCTCAAGGCACTGGTTGGCACTGGGGGAGACAAGTGTGATCAATGGTGAACAAAGCTTAGCCAAATTACTGCTCAAAACAGTGAAGTTTGGCCAGTTTGATTTGTTGTCTCCAAGTGTTTGATGAAATGGCCGCAAGAACTTGAGTTTTGAATTTTGAAAAGATTTTTGGTGGGTGTGCTAGGCATGTGTTGAGGATTCTGTGGATGCTTGGGTTTTGAAAATTGAGCTTGTTTCAGTGGTTTTTGAAATAGTGGGATCTTCCCATATGAAATAGATTCAATTTTAAACTATCATTTAAACTAAGAATTTAAATGTTTTATCACAAAGTGGGCCTTGGTACCTTGTTATGAGTACTAGCAAGGGGTGCAAAGATCCATACATATTTCTGTTAAGTTTTGAAAGTTAGAGATAGCGAAAGTAGGCATGGGAGTTAATTTGGCCAAAGTGACCATTCACTTAATTTGTTTGTTTTGATTTGTTTGTCTTTGGGAAAAGTTTGGGGATTGTTTAGATGATGTTTATTTCACCTAAGAATCATTTTACAAGCAAAGAAACACGGAACCATGGAAATTCAAAAAAATCCAAATTTTAATACATACACATATGAATGCTTTCATAGTTTTAATTGGAAAAGTTTTTGTTAACCCTAAATTTGAAGATTAGAGTTTGATGATTTAAGTTTAATATTTTTGGGATGTTATAATGGATGAGTGGGAACCAGAAGGTTTTATCCAAGGGAAAGAGTGTTATTTGGTAGTACTAATGATGTAATACAAGGTGGTTCAAGTGCATTCTCAATACTGCACATAGGTTGGAATAGGTAGAGCTCCAAATATTCAATCTAGATAAGAATTCCAGACTTAGCCATTTTGGCAGATTTAGGGTTTTAGACTAGATTACAAGTGTAGATGATTTTGAGAGAAGTCTAGGTTGCAAACTCATGATCAGGGAGATGATGTTGAAGTGCCAACTAAGTATATATGATCCATGCTTAGATTTGGTCTTTGATGAGTTGGTTGCTAATACATTGGGTTAGCTCAGAGGTGATATGGTGAAGGGGGATTAGGGAATCACTTGAGTGACTTAAGATAGATACCGATTCGGATGCTTAGTTGGAGATTGATGATCTCAAACATGGATTGGATCCTAAGGGATGAGCTACTAGGTTTGCTCACTCTAGATCCTAAGCACACAATACATTCAGCAGATCAAGGCAATTCATCAAACAACAGATCAAGGCAATTCATCTAATCAATCTTATCAACTATTACTAAGGTTACCATCAGGTCTAACTTGAGGTAAGCATGGGTATTTTGAAGGGGTTGGGTTTTGAAGTAAGGTAAGGACCTCTTGGTATTTCTGCCAAGATTAGAATGAAAAATGTTTTAGTAAAGGTTTTGGAAAACCTAGAGATAAGAGTAGATGAATGATCTTTCTTGAAAACATAAGGAGAGTATATATAATCCTCCATAGTTTTTGTAAATAGAAACTAATAAAATATTTTGTTTTATCAAAATCATCTTGGCTCAGGTTTGAAATGCCAAAACATTTGAGAATATAAAGAATGAGCCAAGACTTATCTTTTGTTAAATAGATTTTGTCTAAAGGGGTTGAGGCAAGAAGTATATCTTCTATTATACCATCATGAGCATAAGCACAAGCAATCTATCAACAAGCATTGCAATACTTGACAAAAAAAGTTTTTGTTCCCCCTGATTTTTGCCTTTTTGACAAAAGATCAGGGTTGCTGAAATTGGGATGTTACAAATTCTGTATGAATCTTCTAGATTTTTGGACATGGACCTATGATTAGGGTGTCAGAATTAGTGTTTGTGCATGTTTCCTGTTGATCATTACTTCATGATTCAAATTTTCTAGGGTTGGAGGGTCTGGATTGGAGGCACCTACCTTTGTTTTTTATTGGTTATTATTTTAGTCTAGAAAAATTGGTTTGAGATCTGGTTTTCCGTTGAATCTAGATGGCCCCATTTCAATCTATGTTGAATCCATTGAAGTTTTTATATTCTTTCAAGTTTTAGAGAAGTTACGTAGCTGCATTTCTGAATTATATATGAAACAGACATGTTTCTTGCATGTTTCTTCTCTCGTATCAGGGAATGTTCACATGCTTTTTTCTGGAAATTTGCCCACGGTCTATGCTTGCTGTATATGAGCAACATACTTGGTTACTAGTAGTTGTACAGAACACAATGCTGCGGGTCCCTTGATATTTGCTAATAAAGATCCATTTTTATACAAATTTTGTGTGAAACTTTATGAATCTTTTATGCATCGTCAAAAAAAATATGAATCTTGTAAGGATTTGTTCTAAAACTTCATTGAAACATATATGATTTGATAGTCTTTCAAAAAAATATGCATTATGAATATTTATTTGCAGAAACATGTATGGAACACAAATTAAACTTATGAATCTTGTATGAAAATTTTCGACGTGGGATGAAAAATGAACGGAAAATTATGATACGGATTACGTTGAAAATTGTACTATTAAAAAGTATATGTGTTTTAATTAGAATATTCTTCGGACAATATTCTATGAAATTTTATATGAAACTTGCATGGAATGTTGTAGGATATTCTTGGAAAAAAGTGAATGAAACTTGTATGCTATTTGTAAAATATTCATGAAAAAATATTATATGAAATATTGTTTAATATTAAAACTGGCTTATTAATAAATTAAACAAAAGAATAATTTGTTTGTATACCGTGAGAATCATCTATGAACCATGTTTGTTTCCTGAAGAATCTAAAACGAGAATGTGAGAAATCTTGAAAGGACAGGGGCGTTGTGCAAAAATTGATGGGAAATGAAGAATGAGGCGGAAGGGCCAATATGTGAAGCTCTTAGCATGAATATCCAACAAATCGACGGTAAAGATGGTGTCGGGGGTCCAACTTACAGGGGTATTGCATTTTTGCAAGGAGTTTTCCTTAGGTGGTGTGGGCCCATACAGGGACGTGTGGTGTGACCTGGAGGAGGACGCGGCGCTACCTGGTGTTCTCCGAAGGGCTCGAAGTGTTTTCCTATAGGGTTTACGGCATCTCCACTGGGTCGGCCCATCCGATCAACCCAAACAGTCCTTTTCTAACCATTTGGGTCGGGCCGCGGACACTTTTGGGTCGGGGTCTGGCTTCTGGGCCACAGACGCTTTTGGGTCAGGGACCCATTTATCCGCGCTGGCCAGAATTTTGATATGGTTGCAGATTGTATCACAAGACAAACTAGAGTAGATGATGTTTACATATAAATAGTTCACGCTTTGAACTGCCCTTGCCAACCAAAGGGACAGTTCTTCCACTGCCAATGCATACAGTCGATGCTGCCAAGCATCCCAGGAAACCCCCTTCTCCTGTTGATGGACAAAAGGCGGACAGTGTCTTTGGTGTTTGGCTCTCTCAGATAAACTTTGCAAATACCGCAATAACTGCGATGCAAAACCACTACATAGCCTCATGACATGTGGACTCTCTCATGCACATGTAGTCATCGAGGAGATCACCGGGCACTCCATATGCAAGATGCCAAGTGGCAGCGGAACATTTCTGGTAAGAGGAGAAGCCAATATTACCAGTACAATCATACTTGGCCTCGAAGTAGTCATTGTAGTCCCTCGCCCCATTGAGAATTCCAAGAACAGGTTCCTGGACATCCGATATGGGCGACGGAATGTCTTCTCTTTAAAGACCAGATCAGTTGGGTAGAAGTAGTCCTTGTAAAGGCGTATGTGGCCTTCTTCTCGGTCGGGCTCATGGTTGGCTACGCTCCACTTGGCCGAGTTACCTCTGCACGGCGGCAGGAGGTAGTGGTCGTGCACCATCTGTGCAGCTGCCAGCACAATCTCGGTCTCACCGTCGGACTCCTCCTCAGACAATGACTCCACGAATTCTTGTAGAAGAACTCCATTGCCCTTCGACTGCTACCCATCTGTAAAGTATACGACCATCAATGGGGATGCCAACTCCCGCAGTGAGCCAGATAACCTAGAAAGGATCGACGAACGTACCTCAACCGCGGTCAGGCAAATGACCGAGCAGGTTGTGCGCCACACATAGGTTGGCGTATGTCCAGTCCACAAACAGAGGACGGGACGGTGGGATTGCCTACATCGCGTCCAGACAACTCCAGCAACACGAGGGCGTCGGCACCAGCGGGTGATGGCGGTTGGAAATGTTGCACCTGCTCTGGTCGCAGGATGTGGAGGGAGAGGGTTTGGGAAGGAGAGTGCATGTTGTGCCACTGGCGAGAGGGCCCGGACGAAGAAGTGGGAGGACAAGCGCGTTGCCTGGGCCGACGCAACCATTGCCTAGATTGGGTGCACGGATGGGTTGAGCCGGACACGTTCTTCCGGATAGATCGTGCCGCTGGGGCACGCGCACGTCCCCCGCGTTCACGCGAACGAGTTTGTACGCGCTCGGACGGGTTGGGTCGACCAAGTGGAGATGCCCTTAGTCCCTCTCGATTCCGACATTGTCAGTCCACTCCGCTTCGGTGGTCTTGGGTCCCCGGAGGTGTGGTGGACCACGACCTCTCATCGGCTGGAGTTTTTCGTTCTTTGCTTATCCCGTTTTCAGTGTATTCTTCAAAATGTTGAGACAGTGACTATGTCCAGAAGTTAGAATAAAGTTCTCCCTGCTCCATTGGTGCATCTAGCGCTAGCGGAGTCGTGTGTGTCCTACGGATCTCCTAGGATTTGAGTGTTTTTCGTGTTCGTTGGTGTGATTTTAGTTTAGTCTTTTTCGATCTACGTTTGATATCATTTGGGATGGTTGTTGCTCTGGTACACTGATCCTTTATAGTCTTAGCTCGACGACTTTCGGTCTGTCTGTTATAACAAGCTCTACTATTTGTCGGGCTCCGATGATAGAAGGGCGAGGACGATGGAACACCTTCAGCGTGTGCTAGTGATTATAGTCGCTGCTAGATGATCTAATAACCTATTTATAATTTTTATTTTATTTAGACCTCTTTATATTGTTGTTGATGATTTTTAGTACTTCTTCCGAGCCATATTAGTTGATTCAAATTTGTCTAGATTCATATGTATCTAGTTAAGTATCTAATCTAAATGCATTCGTATCTAGACAAAGTTGAGTCAATGGGTCAGAGGGAGTAGATCGATGAAGTTTTCGCAAAAGAACGTTAGATATCCATTGAGGTATTTTTTTGAGCAACCACATATTTTATTAATTGAAAATCAAGTTACACGAAGTAACACATCTGGACACTAAAAGACAGACCGGAATAAAATGATTTCCTGAAAACACTGCAGATGAAAGACTAAGAGATCAAGAAATACAAAACGACCCCTAGATTTTGCTGCAACCACCGAATCTAGCGACCTCCGCCAAACTCCAGCGCCGCCGAGACGAACGCAGAAAGAGACGTCGAGCCTCCACCATTGCAAGATCCAAAAAAGCACCATCGCCAACGAGGCTTTGTGAGTCAATGAACAGGCATGCTGCACGCAGCGAGGCACATGTCGTTGTGGCACATCGACCGGGGGATGTCCCCGTGCTGTCTTGGACCAAGATCCATCGCCTCCCGTCGATGAAGTCGAAGGAGAAAGGCAGATCCACCACCTCCGGGCCAACATCCTTGCTCCAGAGAAACCACCTCGTCCCGGCAGCCAGCGCCAACGCGGATAACGACGAGCGCCAGCGACACAACGAGAAACAGATCTCGCCAGATCTGAAGAACGACGAGAAAACCAAGCTGCCGATCTGAAAGACCAAACATCAAATGTTGCCATCACCTCCGAGGCGCAACCATGAAGATCAGCGCCGGTGTGGGAGTAGAGATGAGGCAGATTTATTCGTCCGGGCGCCGCTTCCACCACTACTAGGAAAACAGCTATAGGTAATCAGCACATCCGTGGCTCACATGGTTGAAGTGCCCCACGGCTAAAACAGGCGTGGCTCACCTGTGGCCAGTGCCCTACTTGTAACTAGAACAACCGTGGCGCACATGACTATAGTGCGCCACAGATGTGTGTGTCCAGGCCCTGGACGCCGCCAAACATCTCAGCGAAGATAGTCATGTGCGCCACGGTTGTTAGTGTCATCCGTGGCGCACATGGGGGGTGCGCTACGCCTAAGCGCACGCCCCCTCTGCTGTGAAACGGCCACAAACATCTGTGGCGCACATGGCATAGTGCGCCACAGATGTATAAACTTAGCCGTAGGGCACTCTGCCCTAGTGCCCTACGCCTAAGTGGCATGCACCAACTCCACACCCCCCCTGGATCGCCTTTTTAGGGTTTGCAAAAAATAAATAAAAATGATAAACACTTCAAAAAATTAAATCCTTCCATATTTAGGTAGGTAATGTGGTATAGCTTCTAGTAAAATTAACAAAAATGAGTTTCGACTTTATTTGCATAAAAAAGACATGCCACGGTAAAAAGGCCGTAACTTTTGCATACGATGTCGAAAAAAAACGTATAATATACCAAAATGACCAGAACGAGATTTCAGATCCGCTTGCAACCCCTTTAGGTCGTTTAGTGATTTTTTAGAATCTCAAAATTCGAAAAGAGTAAAAAGTTATGGCACAAACAAGATTTTTGTCGAAAAAAAATTGAGGCAACTTACCGTAGCGCACCACCACCTAGTGCGCCACGGATATACTTAAGGGATTCAAATTTGAATCACCACCCCGCCCACCTACCCTATTCCTCCCTCTTCTCTTTTCATTCTCCTCCTCCTCCTTTTCCTTCTCTCTTCTCCTCCTCCTTTTCCTTCTCTTCTCCTCCTCCTCCTCCTCCTTTACTTCTCCTCCTTCCCTTGCCGGCAAAGGATTTGATGGCGATGGCGGGCGACCTTCTCCTCCTCCTTGGCCATGACGGCGACGACCTCCTTCCTTGTGGCCTCCTCCTCGCCTCCTCCTTCCTTGCGGCCTCCTCCTCCTTGCAGTCACGAAGAGCGACGACGAGCCCGACGACCGAAGACCTCCTTCTCCTTGCAACCTCCTCCTTCTCCAGCCACACACCACCGCCTTCCTCGATGCCGGGAGTAGCAAGTCCACCTCCCGCACCTCCCTGCGGTGGTAGGTCATGGCCACAGCCACCTCCTGCCGGGCGAGGCGACACGACGGCGGTGACGGACCGATTGCTTTGCAATTCAAAACGAGGGTGTTTTGCATTTTTATTTTTGAAAAACATCTGTGGCGCACATGTACTACCCGTATTACTGGTAGGCGCCACGCCTATCTCGATATAACCGTGGCACACCATGCGATGCGCCATGGCTACGAGATAGCCAGAAGGCGAGGTCTGGCGCATCGCTGCGCGCCACAGAAGGCCTTTTCATGTGCGCCACGAATAGGCGTTTTTCTAGTAGTGCACCACCTCAATGATGCCCCATAACAAAATACCCTAACCCTAACTACTAGACGGAGAACAAGGTTCCTGTCGTGGGAATGACCACGGCAGATGTTGCAATCGGCAGCGAGTAGTAGAACATGGGTCAAGGGCGGCCAGCCATCTGCGGTGCGATATGAGGGCTGAGACACAAGGGTTTACCCAGGTTCGGCCCCCAGAGGGTAAAGACCTACTCCTGCTAGATTGTATTATGGTGAGAGTACAATGGGGCGAGCTCGACGGCTAGGCGGCGAGTCGCTTGGGTGTATGATGGAACGTATCCTCTATGCGTCCTCTGGGGAGGTTTATATAGACTCACCCCCCCCCTAGGGTTTACAGATCTCAACTGAATCAGTTAAGGTTTCAGTGATCCTTTAACCTAATCCGACTGGGCCTATCTACGCTTCTAGGACTTCAGCTTCCAGTCGCTTGAGTCCACGCCAGATCTTGATCCAGACGCCGTCCTATAGGACCACTCGCTGGCACCTGGGCCAGTCGGAAACGTCCAGCTGGGTATACCCCGGTAGGCATATCCCCATCAGTAGTCCCCGAGGCCGTCGTTGATTGGTCACAGGTGTTTGCTGGCAGTCGGCGTATACGGGTCCAATGCGGACGCCCAGACGAATCGGCGGCGGACTCCTGAATAAAGGAAAAAATAATTATTCTAGTCACAATAACGGTGACCAATCGGGTCGTAGCTCGGCGAACGGGTCGGAAAATACTCAGTCACTATTGTAGTGATCGGGTCAGCGAGTCGTCGAGTCGCGCAGAGCGACGAGTCGAATGGATGAAGTTGGACCATCAAGTGGGGTCAAAACTAGCCGTTGGGGTAATCCAACGGTAACTTTGGCGTAATTACCGCGTAGTAACGGCTCCCGAAATTGGCGGGCAGCAACCGCTATATAAGGAGAATGACAGGCGAGCGGGGAAACACTCCTTCGTCTTTCCTCTGATTTCGCCCATCTCCGTTTTCAACTCCGCATCACGATCCATTCGATCCAGAGAGCCCCGACCTCCACGAATATTCCAACCAATGGCCCCCTCCACCGAACCATAGGGCAGATCCAAGTGCACCAGGGCGCTACTGGCGTCCTTCGAGGAGGTCGGGATCCTGCGCACCGGCAGATGGCGCATCCCCGCGGCCGGAGAAGTGACTCCGGATCCGCGCGAAGGAGAGTTCATCTGTTTCACCAGCCACCTGGAGCGGGGGCTGGGGTTTCCCACTTCTCTCTTCTTCCAGCGTTTCTGCGCCTATTACGGGATCCAGCCGTCGGACCTGGGCCCGCATAGCATCGAGTAGCTCGCCATTTTCGTGGTGTTCTGCGAGTGTTATCTGGGATGCAGGCCCTACTTCCCCTTGTGGCAAGATCTGTTCCATGGGAGGATCAGTCGCGAAGAATCAGGCGGCCCGATGCTGGTTGCGGGTGGCCTGACATTTTAACTGAAGTCGAAGGCATCGTTCTTCGACCTGATGCTGCCCGCCAAGGCGGCAAACGAATGGAAGAAATCCTGGTTCTACGTCACCGAGTCGACTCCAGACGGCGAGGTGGTGCTTCCAAGGTACTCCGCCGACCGGCCCGAACCGCATCGGCTCCAGGTCGGCAAGCTCCCGCTGGATCAGCGGATGGTTGTCGACAAAATGTTGCAAACCATCCGCGGTCTGAAGAAGAAGGGCCTCCAAACCATCAACCTCTACAACTGCTGGCTCAGGCGGCGGCTCGTGCCTTTGGCCTTCCGCGACCATTATATGTACGAATATACGGGTAGGGACGACCCGACGAAATCCTGCCTTGTCGAGTGGAAACTCGAAGACTACATCCTGGCCCTGAAGAAGATCACCCAGGCGGCGTACCTGGACGCGAAGGCCGGGGTCGCCCCCTATACCGCAAGGCGCCCAGCTCCGACGGTAAGTCACCATTTTCACCACCATTCGCAGTCGCAGATGATGCATTCGCGGTTATGCTGATGTTGTCTCATGCTTATTGTAGTTGTTCCAAGTGGCGGAAGGATGGCTCCCACCCGTAGACAACAAGAACTCGAGCTCGTCCATCCAGGACGGGAGCGAGTCGCCACCCGCCAAAGGCGACGTCGAGAGCGACACGGGTGATGACGACGATGACGACGAAGACGAGCCCGTGGAAGACGCCGCCCAGACGATTCGCAAAACTCGCGGGCAACATCAGTGCGAGCTCGAGGCGAGTAGAAGCCTCGAACCTCACGATGACGATGACGACGAGCTTCCCGAGCACACCTCACATCGTGAGGCCATGCCGTCGAAGAAGAAGAAGAAGAAGGAGGAGGTGAAGGCTCCGCCAAGGAAGAAGACGAAACCGGCAAAGCAGACGTCTCCGCCCCGTTCTGCGACTAGTTCTGACGCCACCAGCTTGGATAAGGGCGAAGAGGCGCGCACGACAGTAGCACCGGATGCTGCCTCTCACCTGGATGAGGTACCTCTGGCATCGCTTCCACCCCCATTAGCCCCGGTCTCTGGGTTGGGGGCTACTCCAGCCGCAGTAGCTTCGCCTCCCAGGAAAGCTCCCGCAAATGTCATCACAGAGGCTCCTGCCGCGGCCTCGTCTTCGAAGAGGCCCTCTGTGTCTTGGGCACACGATGTGTTCGAGATGGGCCTCAGTCAGAAGTTGGGGCCTGAGATGGAGAAGCCGGCCAGCATCCGCACGGGTCTGCGGTTCATACCAGTCGCCAAGTAAGTCTTGTTCATCTGCTTGCCTTCCGTTGTAATCGGACAGTTTTACTCATATCGTTGTTTCATAGGAATGGAGTTAAAAAGATCGGCCATCCTTCCGTGGCCAAGGTTCCGCCAGTCGTCACCGAGGAGGACCCCTCGCGGAAGAGGAAAACTGACGAAGTCGCTGCTCCCGCAAACAGTGCTAAGAGGGCGAAAGGCGACGACGTCGTCACGGTCTCTGATGACACGGCAGTTGCTCCAATCGATCCTCCGACTGCGTCGAAAGTGGCCTCGAAGACCAAGGAGGCTATTTCCTCGCCCGGAGTGGCCGAGCCGGCTCCTAGTGGTGCTGCGGCGTCCGCTGTGACTTTCCCCCGCTTCATGGCCAAGGCGGCCGCAGCGAGTGGCGCGGCGCCAACGAGCTAGACGCCTGGGGTCGCCGAGACGAAGGTCGAGCAGCGTCGCGGACACACTCCGATCCTGCTTGCGTCTGTGGATGCGCTGCAGCTCCACGACATGCTGGACGCAGCCATCCAGGTATGTCCAGTCCCCGAGGATCGGGCCACTGAATTTCAGTGGTCGGATTCTTAGTGTTTTTGTAGCGTCCAGTCCCCTTGTGCCTAGTCGCTGAATTTTAGCGGGTGGGCACTTAGGATTTTTGATCTCCAGTCCCCGAGTGCCTAGTCGCTGAATTTTAGCGGGTGGGCACTTAGGATTTTTGATCTCCAGTCCCCGAGTGCCTAGTCGATGAATTTCAGCGGGTGGGCACTTAGGATTTTTGATGTTGTTGACGGTTTTATTTGTGCGCAGGGCCTGCAGCGTGAATCAGCCGATCGTCTTGCAGCAAAGTGTCGCATGGAGAAGGAACTTGTTGCCATCCAGGAGACGAACAAGGGACTCCAAGCAATTGCAGCCGAGGCGGAGGAGGTCTGCCAGGGCCTTGTCCCGGCGGGTGACCTGACGGCGGCTCAATCTGCTTTGAGCACGGCCGAGAAGCGGATCGCTGATCTGGAGTGTGAGCTCAAGGAAGAGAAGGCGGAGGCGAGCTCGGCGGAAGGGCGAGCGAAAGCTGCTGTGACGGCTGCCGCTGAAGAACGGAAGGTGTCTGACGCACTCGTTGTTGGGTTGCAGAACGACTTTTCCTCACATCAAAGCTTCATCACGGGCCTCTGCCGTCCTTTAATTGGTAAACTTTTCTTCCTCTGCCTGCAACAGATACATTGTGGAATCGTTGGTGTACTCACTGCCAGCTTTTGTCCACAGGCCGGATTATTGACAGCTCGGAGGAGGTGCAGTCATACGACGTGCGGCAGTGTGTGACCACTCTGGTAGACTCGGCCGCGTTGTCCGCGGCTTGCATTCGAGCGTATCTTCAGGAGATATCGCCCACGGAAGTGATTCCTAGCGACCTCGTCGAGGTATGGCGTTATCTGGAGAAGGCTCCGGCAGTCGTCGAATTCATGGCGCGGTCGGCCTTCCGGCGCGGGGCGGCAATGGCTCTGAGCCTTGGGCTTGCCCATTTCCTGGAGGATTTCGACCTTGATGATGTGACGAGTGGCTACCCCTCGTCGACGGGCTCTGTGGAGATTGTCGAGGTGTTGAAGCTGACGGACCGGGACGCGGTGTATGCCGATCGCGTTTGAGCGATGGGCGACCTCCTCCCCTACCAGGAGACGACTGTCGCCCCCAATGATCCTGAACCGAAGCATCGGGACTTCAAGGTCGAGCAGCCGTTCCGTGCGGCGATGGCGGGTGAGTTCACGACGTACCCGTCGAACCCGTACGTGCCCTTCATTCGCAACAGCAGGGGTGGCGGCGAGTCGGCGTCGAGACCTGCGGAGTAGAAGCATTGTACCCTGGGGCGTTAGTAGCAAATAGCCATTGGACTTATCTTGTATTTTGGAACGACTTTGTTCTGCTGTAATGGGAATTTGTGTTGTTTTGTGGATTGTTTTGTGATTTTGATTGTTGATTCGACGAGTCCCCAAGCGCGTCCGCCCTTTTTATGGGGTTTACCTCGTTTGTTTGTGTTTGCGATTTTGAATATTTTTTCAATTGTTTCGCTATTGAGGTCGACTCGCCAGAGCTCGGAGAACCAGTCGCAGGGCGACTCCCGTGGGTGCACTGTACTTGACAATTTTCCCGTGCGCGAACGAGGTCGGGTGGCCGAGTCCCCGAGCGTGGTACTTGGTGGTTCTAGTCGCAACTCCAAGGTAGGTGAGGACTAAGCGCGTTAGAGTGAGCGCGTCGCTCCTGCCTGACCCGAAGGATCAGTCGCATGGCGAGTCCTGGGCACGCTCTCATACTGGGCGTTTTTCCCTAGCCGCTCATATTTGACTGGACGTCAGTCCCCGAGCGTGGTACTTGGCCGTTCGAGTCGCTATGCCGAGGATGCGGAGGACTTGGTCGTTGTGAGAAGCGAATGCAGTTGTCTTGGCTCGGTGAGCCAGTCGGGCTAGGAGACTCCAATGGGGCTCCGGGTTGGCGTTTTTCGTGGACGTTACGAGGCCTGGAGTTTTCCACTGCCCTTGTGCTGCACTACTTGGCCGTGCAGGTCGCTTTACCAGATGTTGACTTCTGCGAATAGCATAACGCTGTTATTACGAGTGCGAGTGGCACAAGACTTGGAGAGTAGACACAATTTTCGGTAACCGATCTGTTTTATTTCATAGCGAGTGGAGAGTACATGTATGGAGTTCTAGGAGTAGAACTTTCGTAGGAGGTTTACATTCCATGGCCGCTTAACGCCGAGCTTTCCGTCTCCTCGGACGTCGGTGAGGTAGTAGGCGTCGTTGACTAGAACTCGCCCGATGGCGAATGGTCCCTCCCAGGGGAAGAGCTTGCGCATGCCCTTCTTGTCCTGGATGAGGCGAAGTACCAGGTCGCCTTCCTGGAAAGTGCGAGTCCTTACTCGCCGGCTATGGTAGCGGCGGAGCCCTTGCTGGTAGATGGCGCTGCGGAAGCGAGCTAGGTCGCGTGCCTCGTCGAGCTGGTCGACTCCGTCTTGTCGTGCGAGTTCGTTTGCAGCCTCCGTGTAGTTGACCACCCTTGGCGGGTCGTGCTCGAGGTCGGTGGGCATGACTGCCTCGGCGCCATACACCATGAAGAAGGGTGTAAATCCTGTCGACCTGTTGACGGAGGTGCGAATGCCCCAAATGACGGAGGGTAGATCCTCAACCCAGCACCCGGCGGTGCGCTCGAGTGGTACTTGGAGCCGCTGTGCCATGGAGGATGCTCTGTTGGCCTGTCCGCTGGCCATTGGACTCCGGGTCGAGGCGAGGTCGAGTCGGATGTGATGTTCCTCGCAGAACTCGGCCATGGCTCCTTTGGCGAAGTTGGTGCCATTGTCCGTGATGATGCTGTTTGGGAACCCGTAGCGATAGATGAGCTCGCGTAGGAACTTGGTGGCGATCTTCCCGTCGCATTTGCGGACTGGCTTGGCCTCCACCCATTTTGTGAATTTGTCGACTACGACTAGGAGGTGGGTGAAGCCGGAGGGGGCCTTTTTGAAAGGGCCTACCATGTCCATGCCCCACACGGCGAATGGCCAGGTGATGGGGATTGTCTTGAGCGCCGAGCTCGGCACATGGGTCTGGTTGGCGTACTTCTGGCATATGACGCACCGCTGGACAATGTCGATAGCGTCTACGTGTGCGGTGGGCCAGTAGAAGCCGTGTCGCATAGCCTTTGCGACCAGAGAGCGGGCACCAGCGTGGTGGCCGCAGTCGCCGGAGTGGATGTCTTGGAGGATTTTGCGTCCTTCAGCGGGTTGAACGCAGCGTTGGAACACGCTGGTCACGCTGCGCTTGTGGAGCTCGCCGTTGATGATGACGAAGGATTTGCAGCGGGCGTGCTATCATCCGGGCGTCCGTTTCATCCGTTGGCAGGGTGCCTCCCTCCAAGTAGGCAGTGTATGGCGCGGTCCAGTCGTCTGGCTCGGCGATGAGCGCGACCAGGGCTGCCTCTGGTTGCAGCGGGATTCCGATGTCGATCTCCCTTGGGGGAAAGACGGAAGGCTTGGTGATGGTGTCGAGGAAGACGCCGGCGGGTGGTGCGAGTAAAGCCGAGCCGATGCGGGAGAGTGCGTCGGCCTCCTCGTTCTTCCGCCTGTCAATCCACTCGACGGAGTAGCCTGCGAAGTGTCCACCCATCTTGTCCACTGCTTAGCGGTATGCCGCCATGGTGGGGAAGACGGCGTCAGTGCCGACTTGCCGGCGGCAGGTCGAGTCTCCGAGGCAGCCGTAGCGGTTTACGTTCATTTCCTTGGCAGCTTGCATGCCGTGGAGTAGCGCCTCGTACTCGGCCATGTTGTTGGTGTAGGGGGTGAAGTCGAGGCAGAGGACGTAGCGGAGCTCGTCGCCCTTTGGAGAAGTTAGCACGATCCCTGCTCCTGCGCCGTCCGCGTTCTTGGAGCCGTCGAAGTGTAAGCTCCAGTAATGGAGGTATGGCAGCTTTTCTGGCTGCTGGGCCTATTCCCAGTCAGCGATGAAGTCCGCGAGAGCCTGCGACTTGATCGCTTTGCGTGGCTCGTACTTGATGTTGTGTACGCCGATCTCGACGGCCCACTTGGCGAATCGCCCGGTCGCCTCACGGTTGCGGATGATGTCCTGCAACGGTGCTGAGGAGACGACCGTTATCGGGTGCTCCTGGAAGTAGTGTGGCAGTCGCCACTGTGCTCTGAAGACCGCGTATACCAGTTTCTGGTATTGCGGGTAGCGCTGGGCGACTCGGTGAGGACTTCGCTGATGTAGTACACTGGTCGCTGCACCGGGCGCTCATTTCCTTCCTCTGGTCGCTCGACGACCATGACGGCGCTGACGACGCGCTCGGAAGACGCGACGTAGACCAGCATGGGTTCCTTGTCGACGGGGGCGGTGAGTAGCACCTTCTTGAGGTCGCGGAGCGCATCATTCGCCTCCTTGTCCCACTGGAAGGTGGGGTTCTTGCGCATCAGGCGGTAGAGGGGCATCACCTTTTCGCCCAATCGGGGGATGAAGCGACTGAGAGCCGCGACTCGCCCAGCCAGCTTCTGGACGTCGCGCAGGCACTCGGGTTTGCCGAGTCAAGCGATCGTGTTGATCTTGGTGGGGTTCGCCTCGATCCCGCGCTTGGAGACGACGTATCCCGGTAGCTGCCCAGCTGGTACACCGAAGGTGCATTTGCCTGGGTTTAGCTTTATCTTGTATTTCCGCAGGTTGGCGAATGTTTCCGCCAGGTCAGCGAGTAGGTCGCTCTAGAGAGCGGACTTTACCACCACGTCGTCGATGTAGACGTGGATATTGCGGCCAATTTGGCTCACAAGGCACTCCTACATGCACCACTGGTAGGTTGCCCCGGCGTTCTTGAGGCCGAAGGTCATGGCAGTGTAACAGAAGGCTCCAAATGGCGTGATGAACGCCGTCTTCTCTTCGTCCTCAACAACCATCTTGATCTGGTTGTACCCAGAGTAGGCGTCCAGGAAACATAGTGACTCCGAACATGCGGTGGAATCGATGATTTGGTCGATCCGCGGGAGGACGAATTGCTCCTTCGGGCAGGCGCTGTTAAGGTTTGTGTAATAGATACACATCCTCCAGGTCCCATTTTTCTTCTCGACCAGGACTGGGTTTGCCAGCCACTTGGAGTACTTGATTGGACGGATGAAGCCTGCAGCGAGTAGGCGCTGCACCTCCTCGGCGATGGCTCGGCGGCGCTCTTCATTGAAGGGCTGCAGCGACTGCTTGACAGGTCGCACTTTGGGGTCGGCGTTGAGTTTGTGCTCAGCGAGTTCCCTAGGGACACCAGGCATGTCATAGGGCTTCCATGCGAAGATGTCCCTGTTCTCACGGAGGAACTCGATGAGCGCGCCTTCCTATGCTGGGCTCATGCCCGTCCCGATCATCACCGTCTGGCTGGAGTCGCCTGGGACCAGCTCGACGGTGCGGGTATGCGTCGTTGCCTCGAAGGCTGTGGGGTTGCCGCCCTCCGAGTTGGGATTCTTGAGTATTGTGGGGTCGTCATTGTTGACCCCGCTCGCGTATTTGGCGAGCTCGTCGACGTGGTTGGCCTCTTCCGCAATGACGGCGTCGGCGAGCTCGTCTCCTTTGGCCTTGCACTCGGCGGCCATGTCGGGGTCACCGTGGATGGTGATGACACCTCACGTCCCGGGGAGCTTCATCGCGTTGTACGCGTAGTGGGGCGCTGCCATGAACTTGGCGAACGCCTGGCGCCCTAGGACGCAGTGGTAGGGGATGTCGAAGGGCACCATCTCGAAGACGATCCGCTCGGTGCGGAAGTTCGCCGGTGTGCCGAAGGTGACTGGAATCGTGACCTTGCCGATCGGGTACGCCTTCCGACCAGGGACGATGACGTGGAACATGGTGTAGGTCGTCTCGATCGTCGACTGCGGGAGCCGTAGTCGCCTGAAGGTGTCCAGGTATAGGATGTTGATGGAGCTGCCGCCGTCCATCAATGTCTTGGGGAGCCAGTAGTCCCCCACCTTGGGCTTGACCACCAGGGCGACTCGGCCTGGGTACTCGATCTGTGGCGAGTGGTCTTGGCGGCTCCAAGTGATTGGTTGCTCAGACCAGTTGAGGAACTGGGGGACGTCCACCTAGGCCACCGCATTGACGACGACGGCGCGGGCAATGACCTTCTTCTCGCGCTTCGTGTTGAAGCATGTGAAGGTGTGGAGCGAGCCGGCGATGCTGCCGAATTTTCCGCCGTTTGGCGGGTTGTTGTCAGGGTCTTCTCGCGCGCGTCGTGCCTTCTCGATCTCCTTGATAGAGTGGCAGTCGGCGGTCGTGTGCGTGGCGGGCTTTCCTTCCCTGCTGTGAAATACACAAGGTTGGTTAAGGAGGGTCGCAGGGTCGAACCTCGGCTTTGCCTTGTAGTTGCCACCGTCGCGGCGTTGCCCCCCGTCGCGGCGGAAGCTCTTGGGCTCGCGCTGCGCGTATCCAGCATTGGCGACGAAGTCGACTCGCCCATCACTGCGGCACTTGCCGGTGAGGCGAGTGTTGCTGTAGTGTAGATCGGATCGCCGTCCGTTGTCGCTGCCGCTCGTGCGGCGTTGTCCTCCCGACTCATCGTCGGTTTCTTGGTTTGGGTCTTCCTCCGCGTACCTTTTGGCGATTTCCAGGAGGTCCGGTATGTTGTCGAGTGTGCGGTACGCTCGTTTGAGCTTGGCGACCAGGGGCTCGTAGCGGCACGAGGTCTTGAAGCAGTGGATCGTGGTGTCTGGGTGGATGCCGACCGCGTTGTACCATAGTTCTTGCCACCGTTGGACCCAGCTGCAGGTCGACTCGCGAGGTCCCTGGACGCATTGTTTTAGGTCCTCGATGGTGGTGGTGCGGGTGTATGAACCCTCGAAGTGCCTGACAAAGGCATCGCGCATCTCTTCCCAGGAGTCGATGCTATCCGCGGGTAGAGTGTTAATCCAATGCCTGCACGCTCCCTCCATCATCAGGGGAAGGTAGCGGGCGGCTAGTAGATCGGTGTGGCCGGCGATCCCCATCATCATGAGGTAGGTATCCAGCCACACGGAGGGATCGTACGAGGGGTCGTACTTTTCTATTTCCTTTGGCGCTTTGAAGTTCGCCGGGTATCTTTCGCCTCGGATCATTGGTCCGAAGCACCGGGGCCCGAGTCGGCTTAGCGACCCCCTCGGCTCGGCGGCGCGGCGGTTGGTTAGGGTATGCCGCAGGTCGTCGGGCTGGCGTGCGCGCCAGCTCTGGTTGTTGATGATGTGGGTGCGGGCGTTGACGGGCTGACCGTTGGCGGCGACGAAGTTGGTCGCCGGCCGAGGGTCATTGGTGGAGAGTGCCGCGTTCACGGGTCGGTGTTGGAGCTGCAGTGGTTCGTGTGGCGGGCAGTTGAGAGTGTTTGCCGCCATGGGGCTGCCGCTTGAGGCCGCTCTGCTGCCCGATGAGCGCGAGTACATCCGACCCTGTGAGTCGACGCCTGCGTTTTGTTGCTCGACCGCTTTTGCGAGCAAGGCCTTGGCGTACTGGATCTGTAGGGCGCCGTCACCGGTGGCCGCGATGTTGTCGACTGCTGCTCGGCCCGCGACGAGGTTTTCCATCGGGGTGGAGAATAGCGGTAGGCCATTCGCGTCTCGCTCCCGTGAGGAGACCATGATCCTAGGCTGGTCCCTGGGTGGTGTGCTGTTGGGTGGTGGCGGGGCGCCATTGGCCGTTCACCGCGGGGCCGGCGCTTCTCCCGTGGCGCGTTCGCAGATCGCGCGGCCGCTGGGGCCGGGTCGCTCTCGTCGTCGAAGTTCAGGCGCTCGGATGGGGTTCAGCGACCGATTCGGAGTTGGTGGTAGCGCGACAGCTCCGCTCACACCGCCGAGGCGAAATTTTTCGCGCCGCTTGTTCCTTGCGATCGCCCGCCTTCAGGCGGAGTTCCTCGACATGCGTTGCTGTCGCGTTGGGAGAGATTGGAGTGGAGAATGGATCCTCCGGCGGGTCAGCGCTAGTCGCCATATAGGTCGCGGCGTGGCGGCCGGTTCCGTCGTGGAGGTCGGCGGAGTTCTCCGACCCGGAGTCGAAGTCAAAGATCCCAAGGATAGAGGGATCCTCGAAGTCTCCGACGTTGGAGACCTGGGTGATGGAGCCCGCGACGCGCAATGGATCCGGCGAGTGACGCCGGTCGCCGAGTCATCGTCGTTGAGGGCGTCTTCCGCGGGCTGCGGTGGTTTCGCCACGTCATTGTGGGCCGAGTCGTACTCGGAGGCGGTGGATCGTGCGACCGACTCTCGGAGAGGCGGTCGCGTGGCGGCGACTTCGCGGATGCGAGCCGAGTCCTCCGAGACGATGACGCCGCGAGGCCGACGAAGAGGCCGATCGCCGACCGCAGGATCATGCTATGCGTGACGGTCGCGCGCCGGACGAGCCGCTCGGCAAGATTCGGAGCATCTCCGATCGCTATCATGCGGCCGGTGGCGATCGAATCGTTGATGGGTAGATTGGATCTCGCCAGAACACCGCCTAATGCCAGCCCCACTGGGCGCCACTGCCGGGAATGACCACGGCAGATCGCAATCGGCAGAGTAGTAGAACATGGGGCAAGGGCGGCCATCTGCGTGCGAGATGAGGGCTAAGACACAAGGGTTTACCTGTGTTCGCCCCGAGGATAAAGACCTACTCCGCTAGATTGTATTATGGTGAGAGTACAATGGGCGAAGCTCGACGGCTAGCAGAGTCGCTTGGGTGTATGATGGAATGTATCCTCTATCGTCCTCTAGGGAGGTTTATATAGACTCACCCCCTAGGGTTTACAGATCTCAACCGAATCGCTTAAGGTTTCAGATCCTTTAACCTAATCCGATCGGCCTATCTACGCTCGGGCCTTGACTTTGATCGCTTGAGTCCACGCCAGATCTTGATCCAGCCGTCTCTGAGCCCACTCACCGCACTGGGCGATCGGAAACGTCCTGCTGGATATACCCCGGTAGGCATTGGCGGACCAAAGAAATTTCAAAGCCCGGGCACACATGCTTAAACGGTTGCTCATCCTTTCAAAACATCATCAGTTAAGTAGGCAATTAAGTTGTCGGCCGGCCGGCAAGCCCGGACAGCCGCCCGGGCAACAGGGGTGGTAGATCCGCCGCTGCCGGTAGGCATATCCCCATCAGTTCCCCCTCTCTCCAGCCAAGAGAGAACTAGTCCGATCGCCGGCTAAGATCTAGGGAGGGAGTTGGGTTGAGCGCCGCCGCCCGAGGAGACATGAACGCTTCGGCGTGTCAACTCCTTATCGCCGTAACTTATCCAATGAGGTCGTTGAGGGCATCATGGACTGAATGTTTCTTGCATTTAGAAGCTTCGAAGATTTTGGGGGCACATCACAACCGTCAAGCCATGAAGATAACCAAAAGGAGGCCTTCTTGTCGGCTCCATGGTGAATATCTTTTCCCAAGATCGGTGTCAACGTTTGTCCTAGCCCGCTCTACCAGCCATGTTTGGGAGACGGTGCCTAGTCTTACAATGCCTGGTCATATGATCTGGTCCATTGAAGGAAGGTCATACCAAACACTGATGCTGACCGGTCACCAACCTATGTTTTGAGCTTATCCAATCCAAGGAGGCTGACATTTTGTTTTCCGATAGCTGATCATCATGATGCGCCAAATGATGTTTCAGCACAGAGACTTTCATATTGGTTCATTCATTCCTTCTTTTTTACAACTTACAAAATAAAGACACTTCAGCTTTCTCCTTGTCGGTACAACAAACAAATAACTCAACTGCGCTAGGCAGCGCACTACATGGTAAAACAAGCCAAAAATCCTACAATATCTGTATCCATTGAGCTTGCGATTCTGTTTGTGAGCCGGTGACGCTGTCTTCCATGACAAAGCTCTCGATCTTGTGGAGCGACTGCAGAGTGACAAAGATGTTGTGTTCAGGAAGTTGGTAGAGTGATCTGTTTATTCGGAAGGAAAACAGGAAATTTGTGGCGGCACTCAGCTGGTGGCCATAGAAAAGATAAGATTTTAATACCTCAAGAGCAATATCGATGGGCGTCAGCTTAGAGACATCATCATGACCCAGTTTAGCTGCAATCTCTGCAAATGGCAAATGCATGTTATTCCATGCAAAGAACATGAAGAATATAAATCATCTAGTGTCACCATGGAATAACTTGTGATCCGTGATCACATAGCTAGCTACAAATTCTAATACTCACTGCATTGAAAGGCATGAGTACAGTGTACAAGACCAGTGTTATTATGGGAATCATACCTTCGAGGGAAACCCTCACATCAGCATTTGCATAAGCATCACCCCTTTGCTCTGCGAGCGTGCTGAGTTTAGAAAAGGCCTGAGATAGAAGCAATTCAATCTGTCAATCACACCAACACTAACATAGAAAATGGACAGAGGTACACTAGTGCAACAAATAAAAACTTGATTCCTATAGCAAAATTAATCTTCATATCGATATTCCAACATTGCACAAATTGAAAGATCAAGTAGTTACCATTGTGTAAGGATCACCGGATGGTTGATCTAGAAGAGGACGGGAGGCAGTTCCCACTTTAGCAATACGCCTTGCAAGAGCCTCCAAGGGCACATCCAACCAGACAGATAGGCCCTTCTTCATATTTTTCCTGATAATACGACAAAATATCATAACATTCCATCAGCAAAAGTGAAGGCACACACAATTCTGAATGGAGAAATAGAGTTAACTCTAGATACCAGTTAACTGGTCGGATAACAGCACCGCCTCCAGTAGCAACAACTAATCGCCGCATTGAGGACAAATCCCTCAGGACACTACTCTGGAAAGCATAAAAGAATACTTCAGTCTCAATATTAAAAGAGCTTGTATGTGAAAGTGTCCCATTCAGACACTAGTAACAGATGAATGGATAAGTCAGATGGATTCAGCTACCTCATTATCTCTGAAGAAGGCTTCACTATGAACCTTGAAAATTTGAGCAACTGAAGGCATGCCAACAGCTTGTTCGACCAATTTGTCACTGTAAAGTGGGAGAACAAATAGAAACCTGCCATCAGTATCTATGCATCGCTACAAGCAAGGGCAACTGTCCCCTTGCAAACTACTACTGCTAGCTTCATCAGGAAACACAAACCTGTCAAAGAATGAATAACCCAAAACTTCAGCTAAGATCTTCCCAACCGTACTTTTTCCAGAACCCATCATTCCTGCACACATGTATTCGCTTGTCAGTCATAAATTCAGAACTTTCAGCAATGACATGATCCTTTTCAGTACTGACAATTTAGGAAGATCGAGAACTAACCAACTAAGTAAATACACCGCCCGTTCATGTGGAATAGAACGTCTTCCGATTTCCTCTGAAATCACATTGGAGCAAACAATGTTAGACTGGTTGTCAGAAGACATGCAAACTCCGGGTGTCAAGATTGATTCTGTTTTACAAGGTGTCCAGGATAGCATTCCATACCTTCAACAAGAGGGCTTCGTCTACGGAGTTATGTAGGTTTTCATGACCTGCACAAGAACAAGATCAATGGAGAAGATGTCAGTTCCACTGTATTTCTTCAACGCGTAAATCACATGCCATGTTATTTTTCAGGATAGACTGCTCTGACATGAGGGACAGATAATCCAATCAATTTAGCCATCGCACTCCACATATTATTCTCAATCACAGCTCCCATCGGAAAGAAACGCACTAAAATTTGGCCCCAGATGGCATCAATTCAGATAAGAAAATTTCATCCGAATCGAACCAATCTAACCAAAAAACAATAGGAGCAGACCATGTACCTCCGGCCGATTTCTTGGCGCGGAGCGGTGCGACGGGCTTGGTCCCGCGCGCCCGCACGGCGGCCGGCGACGCCAACTGATCGCCGAGCCTCAAGCTCCCGATCTGGCACCTGCTCTCGGCGCCGTACATCGCGGTCCGGCGGCGGCCGGTGCCGAACCCCGCCGCCCTCGACTGCAGCGCCAGCCCCACGCCCGCCTCCATTGCTGGCCTGCCGCTCTGCCACCACCACTGCTCGGGGACGCGGCGAGACGATCGGTCACGGGTCTCCCCTGCGCCTAGAGAGAGACAGAGAAAGAGAGAGCAGGTGTCGGGTGATTGCTGGGGCGGCGAGTGGTGGAATCGCGAAAATGTGCGGACTTGAAATAGTAGGGCGTGCACACCTGCCGGGAGCGCAGGATGCCCAGACGCTGCCGAGTAGTTGCGTAATCTGCAGATGGAGTTACCCTTCTGCCCATCTCTACCTTTGACTCGGCATGCCTACTGTCCAAACCTACCCACCCCTCTCTCGGTCACGTAACACTTTTTGCGTGAGGCCGTCACTGCATAGGGGCAATTTGGTCAGAGAAACATGAGGCGTTAGTTAGGGCTGGAACTGTGTGGATTTAGTACGGAGATGACTCACCTACCATGCGGTGCCACGTCGGATCGACGGGGTTGGTGTGGAGCGCGGTATCTTGAGAGGAGATCCCGTCGTGCCATGGACGGCTGTGGAATCGTAGACGCGACGGGAGTAGAACGTCCCCAGCAGTTCATCATTTCGCGGACCCCGTTTCTGGACTCTACCACCCGCCAAGTATTTTCTGTGCGTGAGTTTCACCTCTCCGAATTTATTTTCTTAATCCCCTCAGATCAATCATAGCACTCTGATGAAACTTAATTGTCGCAGAATCTATCTAGATATAGTGAACATGCCACAACTATGGATATGAGGTAGTACTCACTCCGATCTAAATTAATAGACTTACTTAAATCCAGTTATATTTTATTGCTAAATATATTCAAATCTAAAAAAAAGAGATCATCAATTTGGATCGTAGGGAGTAGTAAAATTTGGATGAAACGTTATACTACTTCTCTAGTTATCTAGGAGGAGTTCGACAATCTGAAACTCTCTTCTTCCTTGGCGTTGCTCCCGCGGGCGACGGGAGGAACCTTCTTCCTCGGCGTCGCTCCTGCAGACGACGGTAGGAACCCTAGCCACCTCCTGACCTAGGCCCCCATCTCACCCTCCTTTCTCGCCTCGCCGCCGTCGGAAGGCGCCGCTGGGAAAAGCTCAGGCGCTGGTGGTGGTGTGGCCTACCTTTCCCCCTCGTGCGGAGGCGATGGCGCGGGCCATGGTGGGTGACGTGCTCGGCGAGGGGTGTGTCAGCGCGGACTTCTTCAAGCGGTGCAGGCGCGTCCGGATGGAGGTGGCGCTTGTCCTCGTGGTAACGTGGCGACCTCGGGTGGCGCAACAACCTCAGCTGCAACTCAGATTTGTGCGATCCCCTGTCAGATGAAGGGACCTACGGTTCCAGATCCGAAAGTTGCGGTAGCAGCGATCCAACCTACGGACGCTACCAATGCGCCATGGTCATCCAAAGCGATGTGGACCAACAACCACCAGGTCCGGGTGCCCACATATCGCCGCCCAACCCGCAGGGTAGAAACGGCAAAAATAGGAGGCAACCATCCCCCCGCCTAACAAGGACGACTCCGATGCCAGTCGAGTAATCCACCTCAGCGAGGAAGGATGGAACCAGGCACGCAAAGCCGTAGCGGGCAACAAGATCCTGCTTGTGGGTGCCTCACAGGACCTACTGATGGCATACCACCTGCTCCTCATCGAAGAGCACAAAAAGCAGGCGAAGATGCAAGAAGTACTCGACAAACGCAAGGAAGCGGCCTCGGAGTCCAGCGCACGGCGAGCTACGCTCTCCACCGTTGGCGGCTCCATCTCGCACGACAACAATGCCAACAAGCATTGCTCTCACGTATAGAACATGGATCCCGCTGCATGTCGCGAGGTGACTCAAACCCTCAACAAGTCCTTCATGGAGATGGACGCCGACGGCAACGTCATCCCGAAGATGCCGCAAGCTGCGATCATGGCAGCCACCACATATCTCGCGTCCCATCCACCTCCAGTGGGAGACCCGAAGAGAGCTATGCACAAGTCCGCACTAGTCGGGCTCGGACTCGTCGGAGCTGCCCTCCACGAAGAGGCTCCTGTGGAGCCGAAAAAGAAGGCTGCAGTCAGATTCAATCGCAGCCCCACACCCTCATCCGAAGAGGATGAGCACTACCTACCGTGACGACGCAAGAGTCCACGGCGTCGCAGCCGTGACTATGACGCTTGAAACGACCTCGCTCAACACAAGGTCGACAAGGCACGCGCTAAACATGTGTGCTCATCCGAATCCGAAGAGGATGATGATGAAGGATAACTCTGCGGAGCTTGATGCTTTAGCAGATCTATTCAGAGGACACATATGCTGAGAAACTTCAAGCTTCCTTCGGACACTTCGAAGTTCGACGGCACGCAGGACCCCAAGACGTGGCTCAACGAGCACCTGTCGTCCGTCAAGCTGCACGGCGAAAACAAAAACACCGCTCTGCAGTGCCTTCAGCTCCAGCTGACAGGCGCAGCCCGGATCTGGCTCAGCAGCCTGTCCTCAGGCTCCATCCGAAGCTGGGAGGAACTGGCCTACAGTTTCATCCGAAACTTCAAGGGTACCGGCAAGAGGCCAGCCTCGATCGAAGAGCTGCGAGTTTGCACTGAACGAACGGGCGAATCCATTCGCTCGTACATACTATGTTGGTCCAACATCAAGAACTCTACGGCACACATATCCGAGGAGAGAACGATCGACGCCTTCAAAGATGGTGTCAGGCGCCAGGACTTCGAGGAAGAACTTGGGTGTGTCAAGCCCAAGACGCTTGACCACCTCATGGACATCGCCAACAGGTGGGCAGATGGCGAGGACTCCGTCCACCGAGCACACTCAGATGAGGAAGATGACTACGGCCGCCGACGCGAGCACCGCAGTAAACAAAGATCGCGCGTCTACGACGATCGCGACGGACCCGACATGGTCGCGGCTGGCTATGCCGTTCGCCGCAACAAAAGCAACTGCACTAACGGCAGATACCGTGGAAACAACTTCCGTGATGGAGGACACCCAACGCAAATGTGGCAACGCCACGGCCGCGACGATGAACCCTCAGCATACAACAAGTTGTCGGGCCCATGCACCATCCACTTATACATTGACAAGTAGGATGGCAAAAAGAAGGCCAGCCATATGCTCAAGGAGTGGCGCGAGTTCTAGAAACTCAGCGAGAGCTTGTCCCAGATGAGGCAACAGATCCCGAACCCTGGGTTCGGACACGCACCTGCACCAGGTGACATCGCCCACGGAGATCCTCCACCACCACCCATGGGACCTTCGAATCACCTGGTCGCAACCATGCAGAACAACGGTGTAAACGGGTACCCCGCGCCGAAAGGGTCACTGATGATCCAAAAGGGGCGCCCAACAAACAGGGTGCAAAAGAAGATCACCCGCCAGGTCAGCTTGGCTGTGACCGCTCCACTCGCTATCCCTGAGTACCTCAGCGGTTCGGAGTCCTGCATCACATTCAGCCATTCGGATCACCCCCACCAGATCCCTCGCCCAGGTCATGCTGCCCTGGTGCTCGAGGCGCAGATCAGAGGATTCGAGATGAGCCACGTTTTCATGGACGGCGGCAGCGGCATCAACCTAATGTTCGCCAGCACCCTATCAGCGATACGAATCCCGCTGTGTAGCCTGGAACAATCCGACACAACGTTCCACGGCATTGTCCTAGGGAAAGGCATATTTCCCCTGGGCAAGATATGGCTCCACGTCATCTTCGGCAAACCCGACAACTTTCGGTGTGAGCGACTCGAGTTCGAAGTGGTGGACTGGCCATCACAATACCACGCCATCCTCGGGAGTGTGGCCTTCACAAGGATCCTGGCAGTACCGCACTATGCGTACCTGCTACTCAAGATGCCAGGACCTAGAGGCATCATCACGGTCCACGGGAGATTCACCCGGTCTGACCACTGTGACAGGGACTTCAACTGAATCTCCCAGTCATTCGGCATGCAGGAGGAGCTCACAAGGCTCCGAGAGGTGATAGAAAACGGGGCACCCCCAGTCTCAAGGCAAAACACACCTGACATGTCGTTCAACTCAACAGTCAACACAAATAAGGTGAAGGTCCACCCGACGGACGCCTCCAAGACGGTGCTGATTGCCAATGACCTCAGCCCCGCATAGGAAAGCACGCTCATCGAATTCCTCTGTGAGAGCTGGGAAATCTTCGCCTGGTGTCCTGCAGACATGCCAGGAGTTCCCAAGGAATTCGCCGAGCATGCACTCAATGTGTTCCCAGATGCCAAGCCCGTCAAGCAGTCCATCCGACGATTGCCCGAGCCACGGGCCGAAGCCATCGGAGTCGAAGTCAACAGACTTCTCGACGCCGATTTCATCAGGGAGATCAAGGAAAGTGAGTGGCTGGCCAACACCGTGATGGTCCCTAAAAAGGACACGGACATCCTGCGGATGTGCGTGAACTTCACATCGTTGAACAAGCACTTTCCGAAGGATCACTTCCCTCTCCCTCGGATCAATCAAATCATCGATTCGACTGCAGGATGCGAGAAACTCTCCTTCCTCGACGCCTACTCGGGCTACAATCAGATTCGACTGAAGGTCAAATATCAGGAGAAAACGGTGTTCATCATGCCGTTCGGAGTATTCTGATACAACACAATGCCCTTCGGGTAGAAGAACACAGGTGCCACGTACCAGCGGTGCATGCAGGCATGCCTAAAGAGCCAGATCGGCCACAACATACAGGTCTATGTCGACGACATAGTAGTCAAGACAAGGGAGGCCAAGACATTGATCGACGACCTCCGCGAGACGTTCGACAACCTTGATCACTACAAAATCAAGATGAACCCAGAAAATTGCACCTTCAGCGTCCCATCTGGCCAACTGCTTGGCTACTTCATCTCCCAGCAAGGAATTGAGGCGAACCCGAAAAAAATCCAGGCCATACTGGCCATGGAGAAACCAAATAACCTCAAAGGTGTCCAGCAGCTAGCTGGCGAATCGCGGCGCTGAGAATATTCATCAGCCGCATGGGTGAGAAGGCCATGGCTTTCTACCAGCTACTACGCAAAGCAGACAAATTCGAGTGGACACCTGAAGCCGACAATGCATTCGAAGATCTAAAGCGGCTGCTCTCAACCTCGCCCGTCCTGGTCACGCCAAAGGAACGCGAGCCTCTGCTGCTATACATAGCAGCCACATATCAGGTGGTAAGAACCGTACTCGTGGTCGAACGACCCAAAGATGGCAATACCCATGGGGTCCAACGTGTTGGAGATATGCCCTAGAGGCACTAATAAATGTAGTTATTATTATATCTTTGTGTTTATGATAAATGTTTATATTCATGCTATAATAGTATTAACAAGGAAACATTGATACTTGTGTGATTTGTAAACTTAAATTGAAGTCCCTAGTAAAGCCTCTTTATAATACTAGCTTGTTGGTTAATAAATGATTGTGGTTTCCCTATCCTGAACATTGAGATGTTATTAACAACAAGATCATATCGTTAGGAGAATGATATGATGGACATACTCCTATAGATAAGTGTAGCATAAAGATCAAGTCATTTTAAATAGTTCAATTACTATATGCTTTATGATACATAGTAACCTAATTCCTTCGACCATGAGATCATGCATATCACCTTCACCGGATGGATGCTTTGATGACATCAAACACCACACCGTAATTGGGTGGCTATAAAAATGGCATTGAGTGTTCGGAAAGTATTGGTTGAGACACATGGATCAAGAGTGGGATTTGTCCATCCATATGACGGATAGATATACTCTGGGCCCTCTCGGTGAAATGTCATCCAATTAGCTTGCAAGCATGTGACTGGCTCACAAGGGATCACATATCACGGGAACGAGAAAATAGTACTTATCGGTAACGAGGTTGAACTAGGTATGCAGAGATACCGACGATCATAACCTCGGATAAGTAAACTATCGTAAGACAAAGGGAAATTGGTATCGTATGTAAGTGGTTCATTCGATCGCAAAGTAATCGTAGAAATATGTGGGAGACATATGAATTTCCAGATTCCTCTATTGGTTATTGATCGGAGAAGTGTCTCGATCATGTCTGCATAATTCACGAACCGTAGGGAGACACACTTAAGGATTCGACGTTGTTTGAGTAGTTATGGAATGATGAGAAAGAGACCGAATGTTGTTCGGAGTCTCGGATGGGATTCGGGATATCACGAGGAGATCCGGAATGGTCCAGAGAATAAGATTCATATAAGGAAAGTCTTGTTTCGGAGTTGGAGAATGGTTCCGGTGTTTTCATCGGGAATGTTCTAGAAAGTTCCAGAATGTCCGGCACTCCGGAAGGGAAGGGTACATGAATGTGTTATATCAAGTTGGTATGATTGCATCATGTACTAAGTGTCATCTCTGAACAAAATAGAGGATTTAATCAAATCCTTGTTTGAAAAGTCAAACGCCAAGTTTGAAAGTCAAACGGCTATTTTTGGGAAGTGGAGAGAGAGGTGGAAACCGACTTGGGGGAGGAGTTCCTCCTCCCACCGCACACCACTGCCGATTTGGGAGGGACTCCCCTTGGCCCCCCTCCACCTATAAAAGGAGGGCTGCCCTCTAAGTACACAAGTTCCTACCTCTAAACCCTAGCCCCAAGCCGCCTCCATAGCCGGGCCACCGCCCTGGGCACTCACCGCTTAGGTCAAGACTCAGCTGGCCTTGCCCTCCTGCGTGTCTAAACCCTAGATTGTCGAGGGCTCTCATAGTCCACCATACTCGCTCGGCTTAAGGCGAAGCCTCGCGAGATCTCCCTACTTCCTGCACGCCAGCCGTTGTCCCGAATCGCGAGGAGAGTGCTACAACCTCCCGCTATTTGGAATGTGGCATCCATAAAAACCACTACTAGAAAATCGCGTTGAATTTGTGCATTGCATCGTCATCATCATGCATTGTTTGCATCAAACTATTTTCTGCAACGCCCGTTTTGTTTTCCAAGACGCCCCATCTTCATTCAAACACCAAAACCGGGTCCCCGGAATATTTTGTTTTGGCCGTTATCGGTTTGCACACGGCCTGTTTAAATCAAATAAAATTATATTATTTTAGTGGGGCAATGAACGGGCGATCAATCGTAACGACCACCCTGGGTTTTATAATCGGTCCACCCTTAATCCTTTTATACCCATCCTATCCTACCCACTAGCCACATCACTTCTTCCAATCAGTGCTCGCCACGTCATCCTATCCTAAATCCCCACCAACCAACCGCTGCCACGTGGCCTCCCTCTCTCCCCCCTCTCTCTCCTCTCAATCCTCTCAGACCACTCACCCGCCGACCACGGACCCACCCGGCCTTCTGACCCGGTCCAACCCTCCCTCACCCACACCTGGACCCCACTGGTCCCACCACTGACAGCGTCCTCCCGCGTGCGCCACGTCTCCCTCCACGCACCTGCTCTCCTTCCGCTCTCCCCTCTCTCTCTCCGTGGCGCCGCCTTGCTGCCGCCCACCTCGCCTCCTCCGCATCCCAGCGTCCGGCCCGCCCACCTTCCGCCTCCATCCGCCGCTCCCACCCCTCAGCTGTGGCCCGGCCCAACACCGCTCGGCCTCGCCCGTCCCGCCTGCAGCCGCCCCGCCCGCCGCCACTGCGACCGTCGCCTCGCCGTCCTTGATCTCGGCGCCCCACTGCCCGCCCGCCTCCGCCTCGCCCAGGCTCCGCCAGCGCTCCGGCCTCGCCTCGCCACCCGGCCCAGCTCCGCCCAGTCCTCCGGCGCCCGCGCCCGCCTCGGTCCTCCCGATCCCCGTCCGGTCTTCCTCCGTGAGCCAGAGCCCTCCTCGCCAGCGCGCCGCCCGTCCGCGCCATCATCGCCGGCCCTCCGGTGCCAGCCCCACGTCGCCGCCCAGATCCTCGTCGCCGCCGCCTCGCCCTCGCCGCCCGTCTCCTGGCCCCTTCGCCCGAGTTCGCCCCATTGTCGTCGCGCCTCGTCACCGCCATGACCCCACCTTGGGCCCTGCTCAGTACCCGATCTGGTCCTGCAACGCGCCTCGGTCGGTGAGGTCCCTCGTCAACAGTCCGAGGCCAACCTACCAGCGCCCTGCCGCTATCGCGCCCGTGGCGCGAACCCGAGACCAATCCGCGTATGTCAAGATCTTGATGCAAAGAACACGCATACCTGTACGATGCAAGAGCGGAACCCCAAGGTCTTCTCCGGGAGCGACGAGCTCTTCTACGGACCCGAGCCGCAGGCAACAAGTACTTCTCCTGGATCGGATGCAGAAACGGGCCTTGGTCATCGACTCGAATCGACAAGTGCTCCTCGAGGATGCCAAGCACTTCACCCGGATGCCGAGACCGATGCGATGGCGCGGACCCAACAAGACCCTATAGCGGCAAGATCGACCCAGCGGAACCCGACAAGATCTGCATCACGACAAAACGACACCGTCTGGCGAGACCGATCGCCCGGCCAACCAAGCCACGCTTCGGTTGCGACAAGACCTGATAAACCGAGAATGACCCGGAGGCCGAGAGCGATCCGTCGAACCCCAGATCCGAACCTCGCCGACCCCGAACCTGGACCGAGACCGATCCGAACCGGAACCAAGAACTGAGAACCCTAATGTGAACCCTTCCGAAACCCTATTTTATAACATAATACAACTTGTCGCATAATAATTGTCTTGCATGCATACATTCATGTGGTTTGGGGGCCTTATGCCGATTCATCTAATAATTAAATATGAGGCCCATATACGGGCAAATCTAGTCTCATATCGGCCTCATTTAAACTTGTGTAACGAACCGGTGCCATCTTTTACCATGCTAAAACAACATTTAATATGCGGGGGTTTAAACAACTTGAACCATATATTAATTGTCGGGACCCCGGTTCCGCTTAATATGATCTAATTGCATCGCACTTTGCCATGCCGTGCATCATACATGCATCATGCCGATCTTCTGTCGTTGTATTAAATCTTGCATCCAGTGTTTCTTCTAGTGTTTTGCTTCTTCGCGGATAAGGCAGTTGAGTTGATGCGAGTGCCGACCCGATCGTCGGTTGAACCGTCGGCAATGTTTTCAGGCGAGCATCTCCCCCTTTCTACCTATCTTACTTTTATAGTATTTATTTCCCTCCTGTTGATCTATTGCTATCTGTGTTGCGATGCTCTAGATTCCGTACCCTCGATATACCGTGCAGCCCTATATTTCCTTGGACACATCCTATTACCTGTTGTTTGGTAGATAGTTGGACTTGCGCGTCGTAGTCGCTTGCTCGAGTGCTGTTGCGTGTTGTCAAGTGCCACAGTTGTTGGAGTATTGCCGCATGTGATGATGGAGATGACCATAGTTTTACTTATCGTTCACTTTAATTTCTGTTTAACAACTAAAATTGAAATAAGCAGAGGCATCGGTGGGTGATAGAAAATATTTGGTTTCGAGCATACTTGTGTCCGTAAGACCCAGTACTTGATACTGTTCCTTGATTTATCGCTATCCACATCAAGGTATATGGGACCCCGAGCGAGCTTGATTGATCTTATTTCTTGGGGCCACAACTAGTTTGAGGTTTTATTACGATCTGTGCTTATGCCATGCTACTTTCGTATTTAAATTGTGCGAGGAGCACACTTTGTCTTGTTAGGTATGCGGAGTGATTACAGCGGTATCGACAAGCCCAGCCACTTCCGGGTTCCCGATTCTGACCATTGGCGCAACCTTGAGTCGTCTCGAGCTTGCTTACTCCGTTGCGGGATCTACTCAAAGGGTGGCCCCACAAATATTTCTGAATCTTGTGATTGTTCGATCGTGAAAGCCTCGTTGGGTTTTGATTTGGTTTTCGAGGTTGATCGGCGTGTGTTGCTATTGGTGCACCCCGGCCGGGTAAAACTTTCTGAAAGCCGTGTCCGCGGATATGGACGACTTGGAGCACAGTATCTCGATCATAGACAAGCATAACTAAATTTTATTGCTATAAATTTGACTTTATAATGACTAGTAATCAGCTTCACTATAATGGAATGGCTAATAATACTGCCCACAATTGCTTGTTTGGATTGGCGCTTGCGACCATTGTACCTGACTAGTAAGTATTACAACTACAACGGAATGGCTGAATAAAAGTACCAACAACTGCTGGGTTTTGGGTTATCTCATGCCAATTGTATCTGACTAGTAAGTGTTGCCACTATAACGAAATGATTAACTAAAAGTGCCCACTGTTTATTTTATCAGGATGATTATCTATACCTGACTAGTAATTGCTGCAACGATAACCGAATAAATAAAATTGCCAACTGTGTGAGTTCCTCGGTTGACTTCCTCGTTTGGTCTCGAGAAGCGCGGGATGGGTTTGTTTGGTGTTAGCTTGAGGTTGGCTCGGATAGGTCACTCTTATCCCTCTCGATAACCGCCGGTTGTATTGAGTCTCTATAGGTTGTTTAGTGCATCTTTTGCCGCTTAGTCCACCATACCTTTGTGGCGAGGACGAATTCTAGCCTCGATGTCTTGGCCTCGATCTTGGCTCCTTCTTTTCCTTTGCCCTTTGTCGGCACCCTTTTGTTTAAGCAGGTTTTGAGTTCGATGCGTTAAGCGGTTACCCTTCCGGCTTGGGCAGGGTTATGGGCGCCATTGGTTATTCTTGAGGCTCTTAGCCCCATTTGCATCTTGTCCGTGGTCGGACGCTCCATCTTTCAAGGTGATTTGGATCTTTGTCTTTATATCGTATTCTTGACTCATTGAGTGTTGTTATATATATCTGTTACATGGGTCCCATCGAGGACTGTTGTGTAATGTTATTACGTTTTCCACCCATACGAAAGTGCTGGTGAGCACCTTTGAATCGTTTCTATGCGGGTTTGGCGAATTTTGCTCAAACTTGCATAGGTCCGATCGAGGTGTTCTGAGTGGTATCGAGCTCGGCGATTGCGATACCCCACAAGTCGACTGTGGGATAACCTAGCTAACGGTAAGTAGAGTGTCAAAACTATTTTTGCAAAATCGGTTGGATAGTTCTGATTAGGTCTGATTTTACTCCTTACCCCTCTGCTGTTCTCCTCTTACCTCTACGTGTTTTGAATCCGCTCTCTTCTCTTTCTTCGAGTCCAGGATTTCTCGCGGTTGGGCTTCCGTCGTACCTTCAGGGTTTCACTTTCCCCCCCTTTTGTAAAGGAGGTGCTACGATCATCAATCTGCAACTTTTCTGTTGTACCCTTCCTCCAATCTTTTGTTCTTGAGCTCTTTATCCATATGTGTTCCTTGCTGGATATCCGTGTCGTTGAAAAACATATGAGAAGGACGAGCATTGGTGAAGTTGGAGTATACCTTGAGCATGTGTTGTTCATGCCAATGGAACCATCGCGGAACCTAATCATTGTGTCTTTCATACGATTTCTGCTGGCATCATCCCTTTGTTCCGGATACCGCCTATGAAGATCTTCAGTCTAAATCTCGAGAGTTGAGTTGCCTGATTCTCCTACCCAGGTATAGAGTTGATAGTTTGGGTCCGGGATGGACTGATCACCCTACTCGACTCTTACTGTTCGCTCTGTACATCGAACGGGTGGATCAATGTAACTTTTCCCTCTTCTAATGGAAGTTAGAGGTGGCCTTATCGTTTGATACCTCTACCTTCGTCCTTTGTTTCCCCAGAGTGTTCTCCCGACGATCAAGAACAACGAACCTTTGTTGGTGGTGTCGCCGATTTCAAGATGGAGGATGAACCCTCGTTAGTGGTGTCGCGAGGATCTCTGGCGAAGCGAAGAGCCTTGGTCGCCGACCTTCCTTCCGGTACCATGAGGCGGATCTCGAGGGCGAGATCCATTGTTAGTGGTGTCGAATTGTGGCATCCCACAAAAACCACTACTAGAAAATCGCGTTGAATTTATGCATTGCATCGTCATCATCATGCATTGTTTGCATCAAACTATTTTCTGCAACGCCCGTTTTGTTTTCCAAGACGCCCCATCTTCATTCAAACACCAAAACCGGGTCCCCGGAATATTTTGTTTTGGCCGTTATCGGTTTGCACACGGCCTGTTTAAATCAAATAAAAATTATATTATTTTTAGTGGGGGCAGTTGTAACACCCTCAGAATTGGACCTATGCAAGTTTGAGCGAAGTTCGCCAAACCCGCATAGAAACGATCCAAAGGTGCCCACCAGGCACTTTCGTCTTGGTGGAAAGCAGTAATAACATTACACAGTCCTCGATGGGACCTGAACAGATTTATACAATGACTCAAAGAGTCAAGAATACGAATATAATATACAAGATCCAAATCACCTTGAAAAGCGGTAGGCGTCCGACTACGGACAAGAAGCAAATGGGGCTAAGAGCCACGAAGAATAACCAATGGCGTCCATAACCTGCCGAGGCCAAGCGGAAGGGTAACCACGCTAACGACGTCGATCTCAACCTGCTTGAACAAAAGGGTGCCGACAAAGGGCAAAGGAAAAGAAGGGCGTCGATCTTGAGGCGATGCAGCGAGGCTAGAGTCGGCGGTCCTCGCCTACATAGGTATGGTGGTGGCGGCGGCATACTAAACAACCTATAGAGACTCGATACAACGGGCGGTTATCGAGAGGATGAGAATGACCTATCCGGATCAACCTGAAGCTAACACCAAACAAACCCATCTGGCGTTTCCCCTCGAGACCAAGCGAGTCAACCGAGGAACTCACACCGTTGGCATTTTATTTATTCGATTATCGTTGCAGCAATTACTAGTCGGTATAGATAATCGTCGATAAAATAAGCGATGGGCCCTTTTAGTTAATCCTTCCGTTATAGTGGCAACACTTACTAGTCGATACAATTAGCATGAGATAACCCTTAAACCGGGAGTTGTTGTTACTTTTATTCAGCCATTCCGTTGTAGTTACAATACTTACTAGTCGGTACAATTATGGCGACACTCCAAACAAGCGGTTGTGGGCGTATTAATTAGCCATTCCGTTATAGTGAAGCTGATTACTAGTCATTATAAGTCAAATTTATAACAATAAACTTTAGTTATGCTTGTCTATGATCGAGAATCTTGTGCTCCAAGTCGTCCATATCCATGGACACGGCTTTGAAAGTTTTACCCGGCGGGGTGCACCAATAGCAACACCGCTCGATCAACCTCGGAAAAACCAAATCAAAACCCAGAGGCTTTCACGACTGAACAATCACGATTGAGAGATATTTCAGGGGCCACCTTGAAGTACACCATAGCAAGTAAGCAAGCGAGACGGACCCAAGGTTTGTGGGGCGGTGGCAACAGATCCCCAAGCGGGATTGTCGATACCATAAGCGGTCACAATTCCTAAGCGATGGGTGTGCTCCTCGCACAATTTAAATCTGATAAGTAGCATGGCATAAAATGCAGGATCGTAAATAAAACCTCAAACTAGTTTGTGGCCCCAAGAAATAAGTCGAATCAAGCTACGGCTCGGGGGTCCCATATACCTCCCGGATGTGGATAGCGCGATAAATCAAGAACAGTATCAAGTACTCGGGGTCTTACGGGACACAAGTGGGCGTGAAACCAAATATTATCTATCACCCACCGATGCCTGCTTATTTCAATTTTAGTTGTTAAACAGAAATTAAAGTGACGATAAGTAAAACTAGAATCATCTCCAACATCAACATGCGGCAATACATCAAGCTGTGGCATATGACGACACACCAGCACTCGAGCAAGCGACTACGACGCCATAAGTCAACTATCTACCAAACAACGGGTAATAGGATGTGTCCAAGGCAATATAGGGCTGCGAGGATTTCACAGTCGGAAGCTAAAGCATCGCAACATAGATAGCAATAGATCAGCAGGAGGAATAAATACTAGAAAAGTAAGATGGGTAGAAAGGGAGATGCTGCTTTGAAAACATTGTCGAAGGTTCAACAGAAGAGCGGTGACTCACATCAACTCGACGACCTTATCCGAAGAAGCAAAACACTAGAAGAAACAACGGATGCACTATTTAATGCAGCGGAAGATCGGCATGATGCATGCATGATGGATGACATGGCAAAGGTGCGATGCAATTAGGTCATATTAAGCGGGCAGGGGTCCCGACAATTAATATATGGTTCAAGTTGTTTAAACCCCCGCATATTAAATGTTGTTTAACACGGCAGAAAGTTTCACCGGTTCGCTACACAAGTTTAAATGAGGCCGATATGAGACTAGATTTGCCCGCATATGGGCCCCATATTTAATTATACGGTGAATCGGCAGAAGGCCCCCAAACCACATGATATGCATGCGAGATGTCAATTAAGTATGCAACAATTCATATAGTTGACCATTTATAAAAATAGGGTTCTCGGAAGGGTTCACACATTAGGGTTCGACGAACTTGAGGTTCCGGGGTTCGGGGTCGGCCTCGGGGTTCAGGGTTCGACGGGTTCGGTCTCGGCGGAAGCGTTCTCGGATATCGGGGGTAGTTCTTGGCGTTCCAGGAAGCCGGACTTGGTTCGGTGTCGGGCGCCGGATACCGGGCGATGCCGTTCTTGTTGTTGTGCGGTCTTGTCGGGTCCCACGGGTCGGTCTTCTTGTCGCGAGGATCTTGTCGGGCTCGCGCCGCCAGTCGGTGTCAACATTGAGGCGTTCTCGTGGCAATCTTGGCATCACAGGGATGATCACGCATCCATGATCTGGTCATGTTGTCGGTCTTGGCGTCCGGGGAAGTTCTCGGTGTCCGTGGCGGAGATCTTGAAGGTCCACGAACTTCGGCGAACTTGGCGTACTCGGTTGGGTCAGGCGCCTCGGATCGGTCTTGCGGATCGAGCCTCGGGTCGGGAAGATCTTGTCGGGATAACCAATCTCTCCTGACGGCTCATCCAGACATCTTGAACTAGCACCGAACGGAGGGTCGCGCAAGGCTGGCACGAGGCCGGGCACGGCGAGGCGAGGCGGCTGCCTGCGATCTTGACGGATGCTTCACAGGCCAAGGGCCTGCACGGCAGCGGGACTCGGGCGGGCGGCCTGCTGGCAAGCTCGCAGCGGTGGGACAGTCCAGCAGCGGCGACGCGGCCCAGGCGGGCGGCAGCTATGACGGCGACGGGGCAGCGGCGCGAGGCAGGGAGAGCAGGATGGCGGAGGTCGAGGCGGAGGGGCATAGTCGGCGGTGGCGAAGCCGGCAGGCTCGCCAGGCGGAGGCAGCCGCGAGCGGTTGAGCGGAAGGGCAGGAAAGCGGGGTCAGCGAGCTCGAGAGGCGGCGGCGAGAAAGCGTGGCGGGTCGGGTGGTCACAGGCAGCGGCGCTCGAGCGCAGCCCAGCGGAGGCAAGCGGGGAGGGACGGCGCGTCAGGCGGGCTCCGGCAGTGAAGGACCTTGGGGACAACGGCCGGGCGGGGCGGACGTCGGAGGATGGCGAGGCAGGCGGCGCGGGCTGGGTGCGGGCGCGAGCGGCGAGAGGGAGGGGGCTGGCGAGCGCAGCTCGCGGAGGGAGCTGAGGAGGCGCGGCCACCGTCGTCGGAAAAGCGCGGAGCGGCTGCTGTGGCCAGGTGGACGGGAGGGCGAGCGGAGGCGGGAGGAGAGGTCGGGAAGAGGCTTTGAGGGGGCGAGCAGGGCTCGGGCGGGTCATGGGCGCCGTCGGAGGAGGCGGGCGAGCTTCATGGGGGTGGCCAGGTCGGGAGGAGAGGGCAGGCGAGGTTGGAGGAGGTTCTGCGGAGAGGTGGGGCCTGGGGAAGATGCACAGGTGCGGTGCAGGCGTGTGGGGACGGGGTAGGGCCCGCGGGGTGTGCCGTGTGCGTGAGTGCATGTGTGGGTGGGGGTGCTGGGCAGCGGGGGCCGCGCGGGAGTGGGTCCCGGGGGTCAGAGGTGAGTTGAGAGGGCTGGTAGGCGTGCGTGTAAGTGGGGTGAGGAGAGAAAGGAGGGAGAGAGAGGCCACGTGGCGGGTTGGGGTTGGTGAGGGGGAGGGAGAGGGTGAGGTGGCATGTTCTGATTGGGTGGAGTGAGGTGGCCAGGGGGTGTGGGTAGGATAGTGGGTAGCTTTAGGAATTTAGGAGGTGGACCGATTTAAAAACAGGGGTGGTCGTTCGGGTCTACTCGGCCCGTTCGACTGCCCCACAAAAGTAATTTAATATTTTATTTACTTTAATTGGGCCATTTGCAAACCGATAGCAACAAAACAATATACTCGAGCCCCGGGTTTGGCGTTGAATAAAGATGGGGCATTTAGAAAACAAAGCGGGCTTGCGAAAATAGTTTTGGCAAACAATGCATGATGATGACGATGCAATGCACAAATTCAACGCGATTTTCTAGTAGTGGTTTTGCGGGATGCCACAATTCGACACCACTAACAAGGGATCTCGCCTCGAGATCGCCTCATGGTACCGAAGGAAGGTCGGTGATCCTCGTCTTCTCACTTCGTGTAGACCTCGCGACACCACTAACGAGGGTTCATCCTCCATCTTGAAATCGCGACACCACCAACAAAGGGTCGTTGTTCTGAACGCCGAGAGAACACTCCGGAGAACAAAGGGCGAAGGTAGAGGTATCAAGCGATAAGGCCACCTAACTTCCACTAGAAGAGAGAAGTTACATTGATCCACCAGTTCGATGTACCGAAGCGATGAAGAGTCGGTTAGGGTGATCAATCCATCCCGGACCCAACTATCAACTCTATACATGGGTAGGAGAATCAGGCAACCCAACCCTCGAGATTTGGACTGAAGATCTTCATAGGTGGTATCCGGAACAAAGGAATGTTGCCAGCAGAAATCGTATGAAAGACACAATGATTAGGTTTCGCGATGGTTCCATTGGCATGAACAACACATGCTCAAGGTATACTCCAACTTCACCAATGCTCGTCCTTCTCATATGTTTTTCAACGACACAGATATCCAGCAAGGAACACGAATGGATAAAGAGGTCAAGAACAAAAGATCGGATGAAGGGCACATTAGACCAGTTGCAGATTGATGATCGTAGCACCTCCGTTACAAAAGGGAGAAAACGAAACCCTGAAGGTACGACGGAACCCAACCACGAGAAATCCTGGACTCGAAGAGAGAGATAAGAGCGGATTCAAAACGCGTAGAGGTGAGAGAAGAATAGCAGAGGGGTAAGGAGTAAAATCAGACCTAATCAGAACTATCCAACCGATTTCGCCAAATAGTTTTGACACTCTACTTCGGCCGTTAGCTAGGTTATCCTACAGGCTGGACTTGTGGGGTATCGCAACTGCTGAGCTCTGATACCACTCTGTAACACCCTCAGAATCGGACCTATGCATGTTTGAGCGAAGTTCGCCAAACCCGCATAGAAACGATCCAAAGGTGCCCACCAGGCACTTTCGCAATGGTGGAAAGCAGTAATAACATTACAGCAGTCCTCGATGGGACCCAGAGATTTATACAGCGACTCAAAGAGTCAAGAATACATATATAATATACAAGATCCAAATCACCTTGAAAGCGGTAGGCGTCCGACTACGGACAAGAAGCAAATGGGGCTAAGAGCCACGAAGAATAACCAATGGCGTCCATAACCTGCCCGTGCCAAGCGGAAGGGTAACCACGCTAACGACGTCGATCTCAACTTGCTTGAACAAAGGGGTGTCGACAAAGGGCAAAGGAAAAGAAGGCGTCGATCGAGGCGATGCAGCGAGGCTAGAATTGGCGGTCCTCGCCTACATAGGTATGGTGGATCGAGCGGGCGCGCATGCACTAAACAACCTATAGAGACTCGATACAGCGGAGGTTATCGAGGGGATGAGAATGACCTATCCGGATCCAACACAAGCTAACACCAAACAAACCCATCCTGGCGTTTCCCCTCGAGACCAAGCGAGGAAGTCAACGAGGAACTCACACGTTGGCGGTTTTATTTATTCGATTATCGTTGCAATTACTAGTCAGGTATAGATAATCGTCCTGATAAAATAAGCAGTGGGCCCTTTTTAGTTAATCCTTCCGTTATAGTGGCAACACTTACTAGTCAGATACAATTAGCATGAGATAACCCTTAAACCCAGCAATTGTTGTTACTTTTATTCAGCCATTCCGTTGTAGTTACAATACTTACTAGTCAGGTACAATGGTCGCAAGCGACACTCCAAGCAAGCAGTTGTGGGCAGTATTAATTAGCCATTCCGTTATAGTGAAGCTGATTACTAGTCATTATAAGTCAAATTTATAACAATAAACTTTAGTTATGCTTGTCTATGATCGAGATACTGTGCTCCAAGTCGTCCATATCCGCGGACACGGCTTCGAGAAAGTTTTACCCCGGGTGCACCAATAGCAACACACGCTCGATCAACCTCGGAAAAACCAAATCAAAACCCAACGAGGCTTTCACGGTGAACAATCATAGGATTGAGAGATATTTCGGGGCCACCCTTGAAGTACACCCGCAGTAAGCAAGCTTGAGACGGACCCAAGGTTTGTGGGGTCGGAAATGACAGCCAGATCCCCAAGCGGACTGTCGATACCAAGCGTCATAATTCCTAAGCGATGCAGTGTGCTCCTCGCACAATTTAAATACAGTAAGTAGCATGGCATAAGTACAGGATCATAAATAAAACCTCAAACTAGTTTGTGGCCCCAAGAAATAAGTCTGAATCAAGCTCTGGCTCAGGGGGGTCCCATATACCTCCCGAATGTGGATAGCGATAAATCAAGGAACAGTATCAAGTACTCGGGTCTTCACGGACACAAGTGGGCTCGAAACCAAATATTATCTATCACCCACCGATGCCTCTGCTTATTTCAATTTTAGTTGTTAAACAGAAATTAAAGTGACGATAAGTAAAACTAGAATCATCTCCAACATCAACATGCGGCAATACATCAGCAACTGTGGCATATGACGACACACACCAGCACTCGAGCAAGCGACTACGACGCGCAAGTCCAACTATCTACCAAACAACAGGTAATAGGATGTGTCCAAGGCAATATAGGGCTGCAGGGGATTTCACAGGTACGGAAGCTAAAGCATCGCAACACAGATAGCAATAGATCAACAGGAGGGAATAAATACTAGAAAAGTAAGATGGGTAGAAAGGGGGAGATGCTCGCCTGAAAACATTGTCGAAGGTTCAACCGAAGAACGGGGCGAAGCTCACATCAACTCGACGACCTTATCCGCGAAGAAGCAAAACACTAGAAGAAACAACGGATGCACTATTTAATGCAACGGCAGAAGATTGGCATGATGCATGCATGATGGATGACATGGCAAAGGTGCGATGCAATTAGGTCATATTAAGCGGAACCGGGGTCCCGACAATTAATATATGGTTCAAGTTGTTTGAACCCCCGCATATTAAATGTTGTTTAACACGGCAGAAAGTTTCACCGGTTCGCTACACAAGTTTAAATGAGGCCGATATGAGACTAGATTTGCCCGCATATGGGCCCCATATTTAATTATACGGTGAATCGGCAGAAGGCCCCCAAACCACATGATATGCATGCGAGATGTCAATTAAGTATGCAACAATTCATATAGTTGACCATTTATAAAAAATAGGGTTCTCGGAGAGGGGTTCACACATTAGGGTTCGACGAACTTGAGGTTCCGGGGTTGAAGTCGGCCTCGGGTTCGGGGTTCGACGGTTGATCTCGTGAGCGTTCGGATATCGGGGGTAGTTCTTGGCGTTCCAGGAAGCCGGACTTGGTTCGGTGTCGGGGCGCTTCGGATACTTCCGGGCCGATGCCGTTCTTGTTGTTGTGCCGGTCTTGTCGGGTCCCACGGGGTCGGTCTTGCTGTCGCGAGGATCTTGTCGGGCTCGCGCCATCGAGTCGGTGTCAACATTCGGGGCGTTCTCGTGGCAATCTTGGCGTCCTGGGGATGATCATGTCGCATCCGCGGTCTACGGTCATGTTGTCGGTCTTGGCGTCCGGGGGGGAAGTTCTCGGTGTCCGTGGCGGAGATCTTGAAGGTCCCTGAACTCGGCGAACTTGGCGTACTCCCGGTTCGGGTCCAGGCGCCTCGGATCGGTCTTGCGGATCGAGCCTCGGGTCCGAGAAGATCTTGTCGGGATAACCAATCTCTCCACACTGACGGCTCATCCAGACATCTTCCGGAACTAGCACCGAACGGAGGGGGTCGCGCGCAAGGGGAGCTGGCACCGAGGCAGGCCGCACAAAGCGCGGGCGGCGGCCTGCAGGCGATCTTGACGGATGCTTCACAGGCCAAGGGGCCCTGCACAGCGGCGGGACTCGGGCGAGGGCCTGCCCGGCAAGCTCGCTTGGCGGTGGAGGGACTTGGCCGCGGCGGCGGCGACGCTGAGGCGGCGGCAGCTGCGGCCGGCAGGCAGGTCCGCGGCAGCGCGAGGCCGGGAGAGCAGACGGCGGAGGTCGAGGCGGGGCATGGTCGTAGCGGGCGCAGCTCGCCAGCCGGAGGCGGCAAGCGAGCAGTTGCCGAGGACGGAAGGCGGCAGAGCACGAGGTCGGCGTGCGGCTCGAGGAGGCGGCCGAGAAAGCGGCGGCGGGTGGTAGTCACGGGCGTGGCGGCGCTCCGAGCGCCACGGAGGCGAAGCGGGGAGGGACGGCCGTTGGCGGAGCTCCGGCGGGCGGTGAAGACGACGGCAGGGCAGCCAGGCGGGACGGCCGTCTGAGGATGGCGAGCGAGCGCGGCAATGGCCGGGCAGGCGGCTTTGGAGCGACGAGAGAGGAGGGGGGCTGGACGGCGCAGGCTCGCGGGAGGAGCTGAGGAGGCCTTGGCCACCGCTGTCGAAAGGGCGCCGGGAGCGGGCTGCTGCGAGGTGGACGGGACGCGAACGCGAGGCGGGAGGAGAGGTCGGGGAAGAGCGGTCTGGGGGCGAACGCAGGCTCATGGGCGGGTCATGGGCGCTTCGTCGGAGGAGGCGGGCGAGCTCAAGGGTGGAGCGAGTCGGGGAGGAGAGGGCCAGGCGAGGTTGGAGGGAGGTTGCGGGAGAGGTGGGGCACGCGGGGAAGATGCACAGGGCGCGCGGTGCCAGGCGTGTGGGGACGGGGTAGGGCCCGCGGGGTGTGCCGTGTGCGTGAGTGCATGTGTGGGTGGGGGTGCTGGGCAGCGGGGGCCGCACGGGAGTGGGTCCCGGGGGTCAGAGGGGTGAGTTGAGAGGGCTGGTAGGCGTGCGTGTAAGTGGGGGTGAGGGAGAGAAAAAGGGAGGGAGAGAGAGAGGCCACGTGGCGGGTTGGGGTTGGTGAGGGGGAGGGAGAGGGTGAGGTGGCATGTTCTGATTGGGTGGAGTGAGGTGGCCAGGGGGTGTGGGTAGGATAGTGGGTAGCTTTAGGAATTTAGGAGGTGGACCGATTTAAAACAGGGTGGTCGTTCGGGTCTACTGCCTCGACTGCCCACAAAAGTAATTTAATATTTTATTTACTTTAATTGGGCCATTTGCAAACCGATAGCAACAAAACAAAATACTCCGAGCCCGGGTTTGGCGTTGAATAAAGATGGGGCATTTTAGAAAACAAAACGGGCTTTGCGAAAATAGTTTTGGCAAACAATGCATGATGATGACGATGCAATGCACAAATTCAACGCGATTTTCTAGTAGTGGTTTTTGCGGGATGCCATAGCAGTCGAACGGGCCAGATCGACCCGAACGACCACCCCCAGGTTTTATAATCGGTCCACCCTTAATCCTTTTTATACCCATCCTATCCTACCCACCCCCTAGCCACATCACTTCTTCCAATCAGTGCTCGCCACGTCATCCTATCCTAAATCCCCACCAACCGCCCGCTGCCACGTGGCCTCCCTCTCTCCCCCCTCTCTCTCCTCTCAATCCTCTCAGACCACTCACCCGCCGACCCCACGGGACCCACCCGTCAGCCTTCCCCTGACCCGGTCCAACCCCCTCCCTCACCCACACGCCTGGACCCCGCCTGGGTCCCACCACCTGACCGCGTCCTCCCCGCGTGCCGCTCGCCCCACGTCTCCCTCCCTGCACCCTGCTCTCCTTCCGTCGCTCTCCCTCTCTCTCTCCGGCGCGGCGCCGCCGCGGCCGCGCTAGCCGCCCACCTCCGGCCTCCTCCGCATCCCAGCCGCCCGCCCACCTTCCGCCTCCATCCGCGCTTCCCCACCTCAGCTCGCTGCCCCGACCTCAGCACCGCTGCTCGCCTGCCCCGCCGCCGCTGCCCGCCCTTGATCTCCGCGCCGCCACCGCTGCATCGCGCCTCGCCCCTTCGATCTCCCGGCGCCCTTTGCACCGAGCCCCGCCCGCCTGAAGCCGAGCAGCCCGCTGGCCCGCCGGCTCCGCCCGGCCACTGCCCCAGCGCTGCCGCGCCGTCCTCCCGAGCTCGCCCGTCAGTCTTCTCCGGCAGCTTCGCAGCCTCCTCGCCGCCGCCGCCTGGCCGCTGCCGCTTGCTCGACCCTCGGTGCCCGCTGCCCACGACGCCGCCGCCAGATCCGCCGCCGCCGCCCGCCTCTCCTCACGCCTGCCTCTGGCCCCGCCGGGAAGTTCGCCCCATTGTCGTCGGCCGCCACCGCGGACCCCACCTCGGGGGCCTGCTCCGAGTACCCCGCGACCTGAGCCTGCAACGCCTCGGTCGGTGAGGTCCCTCCGTCAACAGTCCGAGGCCAACCTCTACCCGCGCCCTGCCCGCTATCGTCGCCCCGTGACGCCCGAACCCGAGACCAATCCCGCCGTATGTCAAGATCTTCGATGCAAAGAACACCGCATACCTGTACCGATGCAAGAGAACGGAACCCCAAGGTCTTCTCCGGGAGCGACGAGCTCTTCTACCTGGACCCGGAGCCGCAGACGCAACAAGTACTTCTCCCTGGATCAGATGCCGAAAACCAGGCCTTGGTCATCGACTCGAATACGACAAGTGCTCCTCGAGGATGCCAAGCACTTCACCCCGGATGCCGAGACCGATGCGATGGCGCGGACCCAACAAGACCCTCGCAACGGCAAGATCGACCCCGCGGAACCCGACAAGATCTGCATGCGACAAGAACGACACCGTACAGGGCGAGACCGATGCGCCCCCGACGCCAACCAAGCCCTGCTTCCCGGTTGCGACAAGACCTACCCCAGTAAACCGAGAATGACCCCGGAGGCCGAGAACGATCCCGTCGAACCCCAGATCCGAACCTCGCCGACCCGTCGAACCCTGGACCCTGAGACCGATCCCGAACCCCGGAAACCAAGAACTGCCGAACCCTAATGTGTGAACCCTTCCCGAAACCCTATTTTATAACATAATACAACTTGTCGCATAATAATTGTCTTGCATGCATACATTCATGTGGTTTGGGGGCCTTATGCCGATTCACCTAATAATTAAATATGGGGCCCATATGCGGGCAAATCTAGTCTCATATCGGCCTCATTTAAATTTGTGTAGCGAACCCGATGCTATCTTTTGCCATGCTAAAACAACATTTAATATGCGGGGGTTTAAACAACTTGAACCATATAATCATTTGTCGGGACCCCGGTTCCGCTTAATATGATCTAATTGCATCGCACTTTGCCATGCCGTGCATCATACATGCATCATGCCGATCTTCTGTCGTTGTATTAAATCTTGCATCCGGTGTTTCTTCTAGTGTTTTGCTTCTTCGCGGATAAGGCCGTTGAGTTGATGCGAGTGCCGACCCGATCGTCGGTTGAACCGTCGGCAATGTTTTCAGGCGAGCATCTCCCCCTTTCTACCTATCTTACTTTTATAGTATTTATTTCCCTCCTGTTGATCTATTGCTATCTGTGTTGCGATGCTCTAGATTCCGTACCCTCGATATACCGTGCAGCCCTATATTTCCTTGGACACATCCTATTACCTGTTGTTTGGTAGATAGTTGGACTTGCGCGCCGTAGTCGCTTGCTCGAGTGCTGTTGCGTGTTGTCAAGTGCCACAGTTGTTGGAGTATTGCCGCATGTGATGATGGAGATGACCATAGTTTTACTTATCGTTCACTTTAATTTCTGTTTAACAACTAAAATTGAAATAAGCAGAGGCATCGGTGGGTGATAGAAAATATTTGGTTTCCGAACGCCCACTTGTGTCCCGTAAGACCCCGAGTACTTGATACCTGTTCCTTGATTTATCGCGCTATCCACATCTGGGAGGTATATGGGACCCCCGAGGCGAGCTTGATTGAGTCTTATTTCTTGGGGCCACAACTAGTTTGAGGTTTTATTACGATCCTGTACTTATGCCATGCTACTTTCGTATTTAAATTGTGCGAGGAGCACACCGATCGCTTAGGTATGCGGAGTGATTACGTGGTATCGACAAGCCCAGCCACACTTTCGGGTTCCTCGCTTCTGACCATTGGCGCAACCTTGAGTCCGTCTCGAGCTTGCTTACTCCGCTATGGATCTACTCAAAGGGTGGCCCCGAAATATTTCTGAATCTTGTGATTGTTCGATCGTGAAAGCCTCGTTGGGTTTTGATTTGGTTTTCGAGGTTGATCGGCGTGTTGCTATTGGTGCACCGGCCGGGTAAAACTTTCTGAAAGCCGTGTCATGCGATATGGACGACTTGGAGCATGATATCTCGATCATAGACAAGCATAACTAAATTTTATTGCTATAAATTTGACTTTATAATGACTAGTAATCAGCTTCACTATAATGGAATGGCTAATAATACTGCCCACAATTGCTTGTTTGGATTGGCGCTTGCGACCATTGTACCTGACTAGTAAGTATTACAACTACAACGGAATGGCTGAATAAAAGTACCAACAACTGCTGGGTTTTGGGTTATCTCATGCCAATTGTATCTGACTAGTAAGTGTTGCCACTATAACGAAATGATTAACTAAAAGTGCCCACTGTTTATTTTATCAGGATGATTATCTATACCTGACTAGTAATTGCTGCAACGATAACCGAATAAATAAAATTGCCAACGGTGTGAGTTCCTCGGTTGACTTCCTCGTTTGGTCTCGAGGGGGAAACGCCAGGATGGGTTTGTTTGGTGTTAGCTTCAGGTTGGCTCCGGATAGGTCACTCTTATCCCTCTCTGATAACCGCCAGTTGTATCGAGTCTCTATAGGTTGTTTAGTGCATGCTGCCGCTGCCGCTTAGTCCACCATACCTTTGTAGGCGAGGACCGCCGAATTCTAGCCTCGTATGTCTTGGCCTCGATCTTGGCGCTCCTTCTTTCCTTTGCCCTTTGTCGGCACCTTTTGTTTAAGCAGGTTTGAGTTCGATGCCGTTAGCGGGTTACCCTTCCGGCTTGGCCCGGCAGGGTTATGGACGCCATTGGTTATTCTTCAGGCTCTTAGCCCCATTTGCATCTTGTCCGTAGTCGGACGCTCCATCTTTTCAAGGTGATTTGGATCTTTGTCTTGTATATCTGTATTCTTGACTCATTGAGTCATTTATATATATCTCGCATGTGGGTCCCATCGAGGACTGTTGTGTAATGTTATTACTTCGTTTTCCACCCGCACGAAAGTGCCTGGTGGGCACCTTTGAATCGTTTCTATGCGGGTTTGGCGAATTTTGCTCAAACTTGCATAGGTCCGATTCTGAGGGTGTTACATGGAACAAGGGAGAGGAAGGTCTTCATTGAGTACCGAACGTGTGACCGACTGCGGGAAGAGTACGACTACATCACCCACGAGAATCTGCTCTCGTTAACCGCTTTGGAATCTTCGAGGGTAAGTTATTCCATCGACTCGTTGCTACAATATAGTAGATAGATATTGGCTTGTTTGTTTGTATGCGATAGAAAATTTTTGTTTTCCATGCTACGAAACCCTACAGTGGTATCAGAGCCGTGTCTATATGTACATCTGTTGCACGAGTAGAACACAATGGTCATTGTGGCCGTTGATGCTTTTATTGTCGATTGCTTCTTGTGTACTTTGTATCTTGCGGGATGTTGGGATGAAGCGGCCCGGGCTAACCTTACATGACATCGTTCATGAGACTTGATCCACGCTTGACATGCAACTTGTATTGCATAAGTGGCTTTGCGGGTGCCCGTTTCTCCTAGCATAGTTAAGATCCAATTTACAACGTGTGATTAACAATACTAGTATCGATGTTGTGGTTCATGTTCGTAAGTTAGAACGACACTTATTGAAAGCCCCAAACCACGTAAAACATGCAAAGAAAGTAGAGGCGTCTAAATTTGTTTTGCAGGGGTGTCTTTGTGATGTGATATGGCCATGATTGTGATTATATTTGATGTATGCAATGATCCTTATTGTAAGTTGTTAACGGCGAGAATATGGTTGTCTTTAATTTATGTTAAGACCCGCATGTCTATTCAAAGTAGTTGTAATAGTTGAAGCCGGTGGTCGACAACCATGGAGAAGCGTCATTGACCTTGATGCAATGCCGGTGATGATGGAGATCATGTTCGTGCTTGAAGATGGAGATTGGAAGCGCAAAGAAGAAAGGCCATATCATATCACATATTATGAATTGCATGTGATGTTAATCCTTTATGCATCTTGTATTGCTTAGTTAATGACGGTAGCATTATAAGACGATCCCTCATGCACATGAATTTCAAGTCATAAAGTGTTCACCCTTAGTTAGCACCGTTGCTAAAGCTTGTTGTTTCGAAGCACCACGTGATGATCAGATGTGTTAGATTCCGCAAGTGTATACAACGTGAGCAAGCCAGATTTGCTCATGCGGAAACTAAGGTTTGATCTTGACGAGCCTAGCATGTACATATATGGTCTCGGAACACGGATCACCGAAAGGTAAAGCATGAATCATATAGTAGATATGATGAACATGTCGATTGTTCGCCATTGAAACTATATCAACTCTCGTGATGATCGGTGTTGATGTGGTGGATTTGGTTCGTGTGATCACTAAAACAATGTGAGGGATATTGTTTTGAGTGGGAGTTCACCTAGATTAATTTTATTATTAATTTGAACTCAATTTGTCATAAACTTAGTCTAAACTATTGCAAATATGTTGTAGATCAATGGCCCCTACCATCAATTTTAATGCGTTCCTAGAGAAAGAAAAGTTGAAAAACAATGGAAGCAAAGCGGATTGGTTCCGCAATTTGAGGATTGTCCTCACAGTGGTAATTTGATCTATGTCTGGATGCACATTTGGGTGACCCTGCTCGGGCTGATGCTACCGGAAGTAAAGAACGTTTACCTCACTCGGAAGACTCAAGACTCCGATTCGATGTGCTATCTTGTATGGTTTAGAATCGGAGCTTGAGAAAAGGTTTGAGAATTCAGACCCACATGATATTGTCCGTGAACTCAAATTGATCTTTGAGACTCACGCGACAATTGAACTATGAGGCTTCGAAAAGTTCTTTAGCGCAAGATGGAAGAGGGCAGCTCCGTCAGTGAGCATGTGCTTAAGATGTCTAGGCACGCAAGCAAACTTCAAAGCTTGGGTATAGTGATTCCTAATGCTTTGGGGATTTACCGTGTCCTCCAAACACTACCACCAAGTTACAAGAACTTTTTGATGAACTACAACATGCAAAACATGAACAAGCAGTTGCCAGAACTGTTTGCTATGTTGAAATCTACAGAAGTGGAGATTAAGAAAGAGCACCAAGTGTTCATGGTCAATAAGACCACCAAATTCAAGAAAGGCAAATCTAAGCAAAAGGGACACTTCAAGAAGGGTGGTAAGAAAGTTACCGCGCCGACGAAGAAGACCAAGGCTGGACCTAAGCACGACATCGAGTGCTTTTACCGCAAGGGAGAAGGTCACTAGAAGCGGAATTGCCCAAAGTACTTGGATTTGAAGAACGGCAACATCAAGAAGAAAGGTATATCGATATACATGTTATTGATGTGTATCTCACTAGTACTCATAGTAGTGCACGATATTTGATACTGGTTCGGTTGCTCATATTTGTAACTCGAAGCAGGTCGCAGAATAAACGGAAGCTAGCGAAGAACGAGGTGACGCGCGTGGGAAGCGGATCAAAGGTTGATGTGATCGCGATCGGCACGCTACCCTTCATCTACCATCGGATTAGTTTTATACTTAAATAATTGTTATTTGGTGCCCGTTAAGCATGAACATTATATCGGGATATTGTTTATTGCAGAGGCGGTTACTTGTTTAAGTCCGAGAATAATGGTTGTTCGATTTATATGAGTAATATGTTTTATGCACATGCACCTTTGATAGATGGTCTATTCTTATTGAATCTCGATGGTGGAAATACATATTAATAACATTGAGGCTAACGTTTGAAATCGGCGATAACTCGACCTATATGTGGCAATCGCTGTCTTGGTCACATTGGAGTGAAGCGTATGAAGAAACTCCATTCGATGGACTTCTCGAATCACTTGATAGATGCGAAGCATGTCTGATGGGTAAAATTACTAAGACTCCATTTTCTGGTATGATGGAGCGAGCTACGGACTTATTTGAAATCATACATACCGATGTGTGTGGTCCAATGAGTGTAGCATCGCGCGGTGGTTATCGTTATGTTCTTACCTTCACGGATGACTTGAGTAGATATGGGTATATCTATTTCATGAAATATAAGTCGAAATTTTTGAGAAGTTTAAGGAATTTCAAAGTGAGGTAGAGAATCAACGTAACAAGAAGATTAAATTTCACGTTACGATCATGGAGGTGAATATCTAAGTTACGAGTTTGGCGAGCATTTGAAGAAATGCGGAATACTTTCATGATTGACACATGGGGAACACCACAGCGTAATGGTGTGTCCGAGCGTTATGTCGAACTCTCTTAGATATGGTTGGCTCTATGATGTCACTTACGATTTACGCTATCATTTTGGGGTTATGCATTAGAAACATCCGCATTCACTTTAAATAGGGCACCATCTAAATCCGTTGAAACGATGAATTATGGTTTGGGAAGAAACCTAAATTGTCGTTCCTTAAAGTTTGGGGTTGCGAAGCCTATGTAAAGAAGTTACAGCCGGACAAGCTTGAAACCAAAGCGGAAAAATGCGTCTTCATAGGATACCCGAAGGAAACTATTGGGTATACCTTCTATCACAGATCCGAAGGCAAAACCTTCGTTGCCAAGAATGGATCCTTTCTAGAGAAGGAATTTCTCTCGAAAGAAGTGACTGGAACGAAAGTAGAACTCGACGAGGTTGTCGAGCCTTCTCGCGAAATTGCAGTAAGCGCAAAGACCGAAGAAGTTCCTGGTGCCCGCACCAATAAGAGAGGAAGCTAATGATGATGATCATGAAACTTTGGTTGTAGTTGCTCTGAGCCTCGAGGTCAGCGAGAACTCATACCACTCGATTGGTATGATCCGTTATGAGTGTCATGTTGGTGGACAACACCGATGACCCCGAGACATATGAGGAAGCGATGATGAGCCCAGATTCCAATAAATGGCAAGAAGCCATGAAATCCGAGATTGGATCCATGTGCGAAAACCAAGTATGGACTTTGGTGGACTTACCGGATGGCCGGAAGGCTGTCGAGAACAAATGGATTTTCAAGAAGAAAACAGATGCTGATGGTAATGTTCTCATCTATAAATCTCGACTTATGCAAAAAGGGTTTCGACAAATTCAAGGAGTTGACTCGATGAGACTTTCTCACCAAGAGTGAAGCTAAAATCTATGAGGATTATGTTAGCAATCGCTGCATATTATGATTATGAGATATGGCGAGATGGATGTCAAACAGCATTCTCAATGGAGACATTGATGAAGAGTTGTATATGATGCAACCCAAAGGTTTTGTCGATCCTAAAGATGCTAACAAGGTATGGAAACTTCAACGATCCATCTATGGTTGAAGCAAGCATCCAGAAGTTGGAATCAACGTTTGATAAGGTGATCAAAAGTTTTGGTTTTATACAAACTTATGGAGAAGCTTGTATTTACAAGAAAGTGAGTGGGAGCTCTATAGCATTCTTAATACTATATGTAGATGACATATTGTTGATTGGGAATGATGTAGACCTTCTTAATAGTGTCAAGGAATATTTGAATAATAGTTTTTCAATGAAGGATCTTGGCGAAACTTACATATTAGGCGTAAAGATTTATAGAGATAGATCGAGGCGCCTAATATCATTGTCACAAAGTACATATTTGGACAAGGTTCTAAAGAGGTTTGAATGGAAGATAGCAAGAAAGGGTTCTTGCCCATGTTGCCAATACTACCTTGAGTAAAATGAAAGTCCGACATCGGAGGAAAATAGAGAAAGGATGAGTAAGACTCCTATGCCTCAGCCATAGGATCTCTAATGTATGCCATGCTATGTACTAGACCGAGCATTGCATATGATGTTAGTTTAACTAGAAGATATCAAAGTGATCCAGGGTGGATCATTGACGATGGTCAAAAACATCCTTAAGTACTTGAGAAGAACTAAGGATATGGTTCTTTCTTATGGAGGTGATGAAAAGCTCGTTGTTAATGGTTACCGATGCTAGTTGGAACACCGAGGATAATTCTAAATCACAATCTGGATCGTATTTATTTTGAATGAATGCGATGGTTAGGCGGAGGAGTGCAAAGCAAGCGTTGTGGTGATATCTTCAAGCGAATCGAATACATGGCTGCTTGGAGGCTTCACAAGAAGCGATATGGATGAAAGAGTTCATTACTGAGGTGGGTGTGGTTCTAGTGCTGGACCCAATGTCTATCTCTGTGTGATAACATGGGCGCCATAACCAATGCGCAAGAACCAAGGTCACACAAGAAGCTGAAGCACATCAAGCTACGTTTTCACGCTATCCGAGAACATGTCCAAGATGGGGACATAAAGATTTGCAAAGTACACACAGATCTGAATGTGGCGGATCCGTTGACTAAACCTCTCAGAGGGCAAAACATGACCAACACCAAACTGCCATGGGTGTTGGGTATATTACCATGTAATCTAGATTATATGACTCTAGTGCAAGTGGGAGACTGTTGGAGATTTGCCCTAGAGGCAATAATAAATGTAGTTATTATTATATCTTTGTGTTTATGATAAATGTTTATATTCATGCTATAATAGTATTAACAAGGAAACATTGATACTTGTGTGATTTGTAAACTTAAATTAAAGTCCCTAGTAAATCCTCTTTATAATACTAGCTTGTTGGTTAATAAATGATTGTGGTTTCCTATCATGAACATTGATATGTTATTAACAACAAGATCATATCGTTAGGAGAATGATATGATGGACATACTCCTATAGATAAGCGTAGCATAAAGATCAAGTCATTTTAAATAGTTCAATTGCTATATGCTTTACGATACATAGTAACCTAATTCCTTGACCATGAGATCATGCATATCACCTTCACCGGATGGATGCTTTGATGACATCAAACACCACTGCAAATCGGGTGGCTATAAAGGTGGCATTGAGTGTTAGGAAAGTATTGTTGAGACACATGGATCAAGAGTGGGATTTGTCCATCCATAGATGGATAGATATACTCTGGGCCCTCTCGGTGAAATTTTATCCAATTAGCTTGCAAGCATGTGACTGCTCACAAGGATCACATATCACGGAGCGAAAAAGAGTACTTATCGAGCGAGGTTGAACTAGGTATGAGAGATACCGGCGATCATAACCTCGGATAAGTAAACTATCGTGAGACAAAGGGAAATTGGTATCGTATGTAAGTGGTTCATTCCATACAAAGTAATCATAGAAATATGTGGGAGCCATATGAATTTCAGATTCCTCTATTGGTTATTGATCGAGAAGTGTCTCGATCATGTCGCATAATTCATGAACCGTAGGGAGACACACTTAAGGATTGACGTTGTTTGAGTAGTTATGGAATGATGAGAAAGAGGCCAATGTTGTTAGGTGTCTTGGATGGGATTCAGGATATCACGAGGAGAATAAGATTCATATAAGGAAAGTCTTGTTTCGGAGTTGGAGAATGGTTCGATGTTTTTCAGGAATGTTCTAGAAAGTTCGAATGTAAAACACTGGAGGAAGTGTACATGAATTTGTTATATCAAGTTGGTATGATTGCATCATGTACTAAGTGTCATCGCTGAACAAAATAGAGGATTTAATCAAATCCTTGTTTGAAGAATCAAGCGCCAAGTTTGAAAGTCAAGCGGCTATTTTTGGGAAGTGGAGAGAGAGAGTGGAAACCGACTTGGGAGGAGTTCCTCCTCCGCCGCCTTTTCCTGCCCAAGAGTTGGAGGGACTCCCCTCCCTTGGCAGCCCTCCACCTATAAAAGGAGGGGCAGGGCTGCCCCTCAAGTACCTGAGTTCCTACCTCTAAACCCTAGCCCCAAGCCGCCTCCATAGCCGCCAGCCCCTAGGCACCATGGCCCTTTAGGTCAAGCCCTCACCGGCCTTGCCCCTCCTCGGCGTGTCTAAACCCTAGATCGCCGAGGGCTCTCATAGTCCACCATACTCGCTCCGGTTTAAAGTGAAGCCTGCGAGATATCCCTCTACTTCCCACCACGCCGCCAGTTGTCGGAATCGCGAGGAGAGTGCTACAACCTCCATTGCCTTTGGAACAAGGAGAGGAAGGCCTTCGTCAGTCAGCGTGTGACCATCTTGGGAGGGGCTATTTTGAACAGCATGTGGGAAGGATCGTCTGGCGATCTTGAGATCGGGAAAATGCATTACATCACCCACGAGAATCAAGCTCTCGTTGAACACTTTGGAATCTTGAGGTAAGTTATTCCATCGACTCGTTGCTACAATCTAGTAGATAGATCTTGGCTTGTTTGTTTGTATCGATAGAAATTTTTGTGTTCCATGCTTTCTGAAACCCTACACAATGCCTATCTACTACCTTAGAGAGGTAATAACGACAACAAACGAGGTACCCTCACTACGAGAAACTCTCGACATGTTCATGGCTCGTCATTTGAGTCACTACTTCGGGAGCATCGGTGATGGTGCGTCAGCAGACACCTTTGAACAACATCTGAACAACCCGGAAGCCATAGGGCGTGTAGCTGTGGGGCATCGAGTTGTCTCCTCTAGACATAGTCTACGAGGCGCTATGCGATCAAGTCTTAGGTCCTAACGCACTTCCCTCGTCCCTTTGGATGGAGCTGTTGCCGAGACACCGGATATGAACACGGTCATGGGCGATGCGCCGATGGCTCATGAGGCTGGAGCGGGAGGGGTGATACCACATCCCCACGGCGACAAGATAGTACGTCCTCCGGATGAAATTTCGAGCTTCAACAACGAAGCCGAATCTGAGGCCCTCATCTACGGTGAAAGAACATGTTGGTCCCCATGTGGTTTTGGTAGTGTGACAATCTTTGCGACTAATGTGTGTATTAAGTTGTACTTGTAGGATTTGTCCATTGGCCTCATGGAGCATGTGTTGGCTTCGGGTTCGATGATATGAGGAGAAGATGTGTTGTGCAAGCTCAATATGCGCCATATCTAGAACATCTCATGTTTGATGCTTGTCATCCTCGGTGATCATGGATCGATGAGGAATCAAGAAAGGTGTTCCATCTTGAGAAGGTCGAGTGTCACATCGAGCTCAAGTGGAATGCTCAAGCAAAGGTATAATCTTGATAGGTTTTCCTTTTTAGGTCTCATGTTGTGTGTGGGGAGGCCGGGTTTAGGATAGACCTTATACTTTATCAAGAGGGGCTCTCGAATGAGTAACTCGGTCACATCATTCGGAGAGCTCAAACCTTTGCATACTTGCATCATCGTATTTGGTTGTTATTTGGTCTTGTCCATGTGAGGATATAGAGCTTGTTGTAATGTTCATAACAAGCTCTTGTTCATCAAAATCGGTTCCTTTATATCTTATTGCATTTTGATCTTGGAGGTTTTACAGTTTGTATTTTAGAGATAGGTAAAACCTCACATTATTTGGTTCTTACTCATGTGAGTATTTAAGTTATGTTAATCTCATGACAAGCTCTAGTTCATCAACAGTTTCATATGCATTTTCTATTACGTTTTTTATGTTGGAGGTTTTATCGGTTCGTCTTTTTGAGAGAGGTTAAACCTTTCGTCATTTGGATCTATCCTCCCTTGCTGGACTATGATGTTTCTTTGCATTATCTTGTAGTGCTTGTTGTCCTCTTGAAAGCCCAAGATCATCAAAATCAGTCCGGATGCAAAAGTTATGGCCGTTGTGTGATTCGGGGTAGTCCACCAGGACGAGTGCAGTAATCTTGGAGGTCGACAATGCCGCCCTTGGTACAGTTGGTACCTGAATAAGGTGCGCTTTACGTCTGGGATCCCCAGGAATATCCGTAGTATCGAGAATGTCGGTGAGTAGGGAAAAAGAATCCGATAATCTGGCAAGGGATTCGCGTTTTGGCTTCAGCGGTTGGATTTTGGGGGACCTATTTAAGGGCCTTCTTCCCCAATGGTTCCCAACTATTCTTGCAAGTTTTCTCCTCCATTGTTTACCTTCCAAAGCTTGCTATCTCTCAATTCCTCAATAATTCTTGCCCATATTTGAGTGGAAGAGAGATCTAGATCCACACTTTGACCAAACCAAAACATCTCTTTGAGGTGTATCCTTGGGATCTAGATTTTGGAGATTTAAATTGTTCTCTTGATTCCTCCTCTCTTGTTCCCCAATAGCTTTAGTAGATTTGTTGGAACTTTAGAGTGAGGGATTAGAGCACTTTGTGGTGTTCTTGCCATTTGCATTGATTGCATGGGTTTGAGTTCTCCCGAAGGATTTGGTGAGTGAAAGTTGAGAAGATTTTTACCGTGGGTTCTGGAACCCTAAACGAGTACTATTGTGTTTCAGGTTGAAGGCCTTGGTGGCATTTGTTGGGAGCCTCAATTGTTGTGGAGAAGTGCCTCAACTGCGAGAGATTCAGTTGCCCTTGACAAGTGTACAGATAGTGGAAGCATGGATCGATCTACGTTGGGGTGAGATTCACCAGAATAAGGAGGCCTTTGTGTGGCGTTGGTGGTTTGATACCAAACCCTCTCCAAACAGATGTACTCCATGTTGGGAGGAACTTCGGTAAAAATTTGATTGTCCCAGCGTGCCTCGATTATCTCTATACACCGAGCTCTTTACTTATGCATCTTTGTAACACCCTTAGAATCGGCCTTCCCCATGCAAGTTTCAGTAGCTTCCGCCAAACACCTGCATAGAAAGCAGTTCAAAGGTGCTCACCTTAGGCACTTAGCGTGCGGGTGGAAAACGGCAGTAATAACATTACACAAACAGTCCTTGATGGGACCCGAGCACAGGCGAGATATATATACAACACGACTCCATGAGTCAGAATACTTGAGTATATCACGGAGAGACAAAGATCCAAATCACCTTGAAAGCGATAGGATCATTCGTCCGACTTACGGATAAGATGCAAATGGGGCTAGAGCCACGAAGAACTAACAATGGTGTCCATAACCTGCCTGGTGAACCAAGCCGTGGAAGGGTAAACCCCTTCTTGACGTCGATCTCAAAAACCCCGCTTAAACAAAAGGGAGGTGCCTTGAGCAAAGGGCAAAGGAAAAAAAAAGAAATGGTGATGGCGGTCAAGTTACGGCGAGGCCATTACGGCGATGCTAAGTCCACGGTCTCTGCTACATAGGTATAATTGGTGGGATCATGTGACAGCGCAGCATGCACTAAATTGACCTATAGAGATAGATACAACTAGCGAGCTATCGAGAGGGGTAAGAAAGACTCACATGTCGGAACCAACTTTGATACTACCACCAAACGTATTCCCATCTCGGTATTTACCTCCGAGGACCTCAACGAGGGGAAGTCAACCGAGGAACTCACACGGTTAAGCGGGTTTATTTGATTCGGTTGCTCGTTACGAGACCAATTACTAATTAGTCGGGGTATAGATAGTCATCACACGCAAGTAATAAGCAGCAAGGGCACTTTTTAGTCAAGCCATTCCGTTGAAGTTGCGACACTTACTAGTCGAGATACAATTAGCATGAGATATCCCAAACCTCAGCAGCTTGTTGGTACTTTTATTTAGCCATTCCGTTATGGTTGCAATACTTACTAGTCAGGATACTGTAATGGTAACAGCGACAACCCAAACAAGCAATTGTTGGCGGTTTATTGTAGCCATTCCATTATAGTGAAGTTTTGCGATTGCACTGAGTCATTATAAAGTCAAATTTATAGCACTACTTTAGTTAGGTCGTTTGCGATGGTCGCAGATACTTTGTGCTCCAAGTTAGTCCATAATCAAGGACACGGCTTTTCTCCGTAGAAGTTTTTACCACGCGAGGGGTGGTACAAAGTAGCAAATACACACTCGATCAACCTCGGAAAAACCAAATCAAAACCAGAATCTAGGCTTTCTTGGCCATGACAAAGCAATCCACGAGTTCAGAAATATTTCGTAGGGGCCACCCTATTGAGTACACATAGCCAACGGTTAGCTAACCCCGAGACGGACTCAAGGTTGGGGGTGGGTGGGCGGTACATGCTTGACCCAGGGCAAGTCCCAAAGTGTGACTGGGCTTGTCGATACCACCGCTGTAAAACGTGTCTAGATCCTAAGCATGTGCATGTGTGCTCCGACACGCTGTCGTAAATAGCAAAGCGATAAAGCATGGGTATAAGTACGAGGATAGTAAATAAAACCTCAAAACTAGTTTGTGGCCCTGCAAATAAGAATGAATCAGAAAGCTCTGCCTGTGGGGGTCTATAATCCTCCCGGGATGTGGATAGCGCGAATATTCAAGGAACAGTATCAGTACTGGGATCCCACGGGACACAAGTGGGCAGTTAACAACCAAAACAACATCTATTGCCCACAGCGTGCCTCTCGCAGACGACCTACTTCCAATTTTAGTTGTTAAGCATGTAATTAAAGTCTCGATCATCTCCAACAAGGTCAAACACACAGACAATACTCCAACAACAAGCTGTGGTACTGGTTTGACACAGCCTGACAACACTTGAGCAAGCGACTACGACACAAGAAATCTAACTATCTACCAAACAAATAGGGTGGTTGTGGGGTGTCCAAAGGCAAATATACAAGTAATTTGCCAAAGGGGGATATCACGGCACGGGAAAACTAGAGAATGCCATAACACGTATAGCAATAGATCAACATGAGGGAATAAATACTTATGTAAAAAGTAAGATAGGTAGAAAGGGGAGATGCTGCACTTCAAAAACATTGCTTTGAAGCAATTCCTATCCAAAGATCGCGTCGAAGACACTACGCGTCAACTTCAACTACCATGTATCCACAAGAAGCAAAACACACTAGAAGAAACACCGATGCACTATTTAATACTACGGCAAAAGATCGGGCATGATGTGCATGGGCGATGTATGATATGGCAAGATACATGCAATTAGGCGTAATATTAAGCGAGCAACCGGGTCAAACCGACTTAATTAATAAACACTCAAAGAGTCAAGAATACAGATATAATATACAAAGATCCAAATCACCTTGAAAATGATAGAGCGTCCGACTACGGACAAGATGCAAATGGGGCTAAGAGCCCCAAGAATAACCAATGGCGTCCATAACCCCGCCTGTGCCAAGCCGGAAGGGTAACCCCGCTAACGACGCCGATCTCAAAACCCGCTTAAACAAAAGGGTGCCGACAAAGGGCCAAGGAAAAATAAGGAGCGTTAATCGAGGCCAAGACAGCGAGGCTAGAATTCGCGGTCTCGCCTACATAGGTATGGTGGATCAAGCGGCAGCAAGCACTAAACAACCTATAGAGACCCGATACATCTGGCGCAATCGAGAGGATAAGAATGACCTATCCGGATCCAACCTCGGCTAACACCAAACAAACCCATCCCGGTGTTTCCTCGAGACCAAACGAGGAAGTCAACCGAGGAACTCACACAGTTGGCAGTTTTATTTATTCAGTTATCGTTGCAGCAATTACTAGTCAAGTATAGATAATCATCCTGATAAAATAAGCAGTGGGCACTTTTATTTTACCATTCCGTTATAGTTGCAACAATTACTAAGTAGATACAAATAGCGTGAGATAAACCCAAAACCCAGCAGTTGTTGGTACTTTTATTCAGCCATTCCGTTATAGTTGCAGTACTTACTAGTCAGATACAATTGTCGCAAGCGACAACCAACCAAGCAATTGTGGGCAGTATTAATTAGCCATTCCATTATAGTGAAGCTGATTACTAGTCATTATAAAGTCAAATTTATAGCAATAAACTTTAGTTATGCTTGTCTATGATCGGGATACTGTGCTCCAAGTCGTCCATATCCGCGGACACGGCTTTCAGAAAGTTTTACCCGGCCGGGGTGCACCAATAGCAACACACGCTCGATCAACCTCGGAAAAACCAAAACAAAACCCAACGAGGCCTTCACGACAAAGCAATCACAGGATTCAGAATTGTTTCAGGGGGCCACCCCATTAAGCTACCCGCAACGAAGTAAGCAAGCTCCGAGACGTACTCAAGGTTTGGGTATACGGCTGTGAACGACTGGGAACCCAAAACTGGGCTTGTCGAACCAGCGGACTCGTGTCCGATCCTAAACAAGACACAGGTGCTATCTCGCACAATTTAAATAAAGCAGTAGCATGGCATAAGTACGGATCGTAAATAAAACCTCAAACTAGTTTGTGGCCCCAAGAAATAAGACCGAATCAAGCTCGCTCAGAGGGTCCCATACCTCCGGATGTGGATAGCGCGATAAATCAAGGAACAGTATCAAGTACTGGGTCCCACGGACACAAGTGGGCGTTCGGAAACCAAATATTATCTATCACCCACCGATGCCTCTGCTTACTTCAATTTTAGTTGTTAAACAGGAATTTAAAGTGAACGATAAGTAAAACTATGATCATCTCCAACAACACACATGCGGCATTACTCCAACAATCGTGGCATTTGACAACACGCATGACTTGAGCAAGCTTATCACGACGCGCAAGTCCAACTATCTACCAAACAACGGGTAATAGGATGTGTCCAAGGCAATATAAGGCTGCAAGGGATATCACGGGTAAATCTAGAGCATCGCAAATACGTATAGCAATAGATCAACAAGAGGGAATAAATACTATAAAAGTAAGATAGGTAGAAAGGGGAGATGCTGCTTTGAAAAACATTGTCGAAGGTTCACCAAAGATCGGGGCGAGCTCACATCAACTCAACGGCCTTATCCGCGAAGAAGCAAAACACTAGAAGAAACACCGGATGCAATATTTAAGATCGGCAGAAGATCGGGCATGATGCATGTATGATGTGTGACATGGCAAAGGTGCAATGTAATTAGGTCATATTAAGCGGAACAGGGGTCCCGACAATTAATTAGGTGGTTCATGTTGTTTAGAGACACCGCAATTTAAATGTTGTTTAACAAGACATAATATATCACCGATTCGCTAAACAAGTTTAAATGAGGTCGATATGAGACTAGGTTTGCCCGCATATGGGCCCCATATTTAACTATAAGGTGAATCGGCATAAGGCCCCCAAACCAATGATATGCATGCGAGTATGACAATTCAATATGCAACAAGTTGTTATTTCATTTATAAAATAGGGCTCGGGAAAAGGGGTCACACATTTAGGGTTGGCGAGATCTTGGGGATCCGGGTTGTCCGGTCTCGGGGTCGAGGTTCGACGGATCGGTCTCGGCGGAAACGTTCTCGGGTAAATGGGGTAGATCTTGTCGCATCCGCGGTGGTCGGCCATGTTGTCGGTCTTGTCGTCTCTCGCGGGGACCTTGGCGTTCCGGGAGGGCGTACTTGGGCTGGCGTCGGGGCATCGGACTCGCCCTGGCCGGTGTCGATCTTGTCGGGTCCTCGTGTCGGGTCGGTCTTGGCATTCGGGGTGAAGTTCTTGGCGTTCCTTGTCTTGTCGAAGGCCTTGTTGCTCTACGGCGAAGAACTTAGCGTCATCGGGGTCCGAGAAGGAGATCTTGGCGGCCTTGTCGAGGTACTTGAGTGCCAGTGCCGGACTTAGGTTCGGCGCCGGTGGTTACTCGAGTTCGCATTGGGCACTGTCGATCTTGACGAGATGGCTCTTGGAAGATAGCTGCGAGGGCACTTGCACGCCTGCCCGAAACTTCACGGCTCAAAGGACATACCGGTGCTTAGGATCCCAAAGAGAACACATCAGCACAGCACATACATGCGAGTATGCGGGTCTGTACAGGCGCAGCACCGTAGGGAGCCAGTCCACGCGGTGACCGAGCTAGCACCCTCACGAACAACACATAAGAGCAACGAACATGCAGAACAGGGCGGCACCAACATGGAGGATATCTGCAAGGCCAGGGACTCGGCGACGACATCTTGAACAGGCCGCATGCGAGGACGAACATGGCGGGGCCGAGCGGACAACAGAGGGACGTCGTGGCCTAAGGGCTCGACGGCGGCGAGGGGGCCGGGGTCGAGGACGACGACGGGGTGCGGCCTCGCGCCGGAGAGGCGCCATGCGGTGGCGGGGAGGCGACGACGAAGAACTTGGCGCAGCTCGGGCCGGGCGTGTCCGGAGCAGGCGCAGCGGCCGGCCGGGCGGACGGGCGAGGCGTGGGCCGCGAGCGCCTGGTCGCCGCGGAAGAGGCGACGCAGGTGGAGGTGGAGCTTCGGCGCGCGGCCAGAGGAGGCGGCTCGAGCGGCGCCGTGTGAGGAGGCAGAGCTGCGAGGAGACGGGCAGGGGCTGGCGGGAGGGCGCCTGGCGGCGCGGCTGCTGGCGCGGCGGAGGAGGGCACCGCGGCCGAGCCAGCGGGGTCTGGGAGGTTCTCAAGCGGAGGATGCCTGGCGGCAAGGGCGCGGAAGGGAGGCGTGGGCGCTGCTGGGGTGGCGGCAGGGCCTCGGCAGGGAGGTGGGAGGTGCGGACGGGCGGCCGGGGAGCTCGAGGCGGGGCGTGAGGCCAGGGAGGAGGGGCGCTGGGCGTGGCGGAGAGGGCATGGAGGAAACGAGGGAGGGACGGAGGTTCGAGGACTGAGTGTGGGGCCCATGTGGGGACAGGGGGCTGCGTGGGGATCGGGCAGGGGCGCGTGCGTGAGTTTGGTGTGTGTGGCCCTGTGTGCGTGTGGCTAGGGAGAAGAGAGAGGAGGGGTGAGTGGAGGGAGTTGGGGTGAGGCGGCAGGTTTTTAGTGGTGGGGGGTGTGGGGAGAGGTGAGGTGGCGAGAGGGGGTTGGCCGGGGTGAGGTGGCCAAAGGGGTGTGGGTAGATTATCTGGTAGCCTTAGGATTTAGAAGGGCGGGTTAGGTGGACCGATTATATTTCTAGGGTGGTCGTTCGGGTCAATTCGGC